>OZ012671.1:11151261-11751261 GCA_963942505.1 Lordithon lunulatus | reverse complement strand
AATACGTGAAGGCTGATATAGATTTTTTAAATTATGGAATTGTATTTATTAGTAGTTAGTATAGTAATCGTAATTTTGTTTTTAAAATTTTGAGCAAGTCCTCTTTATTAGGTCCTCCGTCGTCCTTCTTTGTAATACATTTGTCTCATCCTTATATAGGACCATTCTTCGTGAATGTTCGCGTAGCTAGTTATATCTCTACCAATATATTTAAAGTTCATGATTTGTTTAATAATGATGTTTATTGATAGTTTTCAACCTACTGGATTTCTTACTATTGTCAGGGATATTGTTTTATCATAGGAGATTACCATATTATTTGCATATGCATATCTATATGGCAGGCGTGGTCAGACTTTTGATCACAGTCGTACCGCCGTACCGTCCATGGGGCTTTTCCACCGGTAAAGAGAGAAATATAGTGGAGTCTAATCATCCGTTACTTACCTTAACTTCACAGAAAACCTCTAAAACAGTGATTCGCGAAAATGCACACCACTTACGCTCTCCAGTGCATAGTACGAGACGAACACCACTAAGCCACTGAGTTGTGTTTGAGTTATTTATTTTATTGAATATCATTATTCCACCCTCATATGTATTTTTGACCAACTAGAGTAGTAGAAAGTATAGTTAGTGGATTGAAAATTTCCATTTTCAGTGTCTCTGAGCGAGTCCTAGAATGTCTATATTATAACTTACTAGGTTATAATATAGACATTCTAGGACTCGCTCTGAAAAGACACATTTTCGATCCACTAACTATACTACTACTAACTACTAACTACTACTACTAACTAACTACTACTACTAAATATACTACTCTAGTTCAGAAATCAACAATACATATGAGGGTGGAATAGTGATATTCAATAAAATTCTTGTTGCATAGTATGTAGCTTTCTTGGTTGTTATTTAAATCCATATACATTTCATTTGCAAGTTTTAGGCCTTTCGGAAAATTTGATCTCCTGTTGGTAGTACATTTTCCATTCATCGCCCTAAAGGTTACGTCTTTATGACTCGTAGCTAATTTCCCACCGTCTGGGCATACAACGTTACTGGTTGTCCGGCAAAACGTAAATAAAAAATAAATAAATAAATAAAACGTGGTCCTTGCAAGTAAGAACATTGATAATGTTGTTAGATATTTTAGTGTGGTAGTTTTCCATTGCTATTCACACCGCAGTACTTAAGCCATGAACGTTATTCTAGTCTACCTTTACGATGTCCGTAGGCCGATCTAAGTAGAACAGCTGCCCACCCTTTATCCGTCCTCTTTGGCTGCTTTGCGCACTGGGCTAGTTAATATCTGTCTGTAGTAGCAGATGGGTGGCCTTCCACAGGCAAAGTCAAACTAATAACATGAAATAAACAGAAAGATAACGTATATTCTAAAGAAAGACGGGAAACAAACCACGACGAACCCGTAGAAAGACAAAGAAATTCGGCCCATAAACAATACAAATGGTATATTAATTATAATATTATCTTCTTTTTACCCTTGTACTATAATGCTTGTCTCGTTCAGATTTACTATTATTATCTTGATATTCTTCTTCCTTCTTATATTTTAACATGATTTCTGGCATTTATAGGGTTGGACCTCACATGATGTTAGCTATTAGGTAGACTATATATATATATATATATATATATATATATATATATATATATATATATATATATATATATATATATATATATATATATATATATATATATAAAGTGCGCGCGTTTTATAGCTGCACTACCCCAAGGAGCTAGAAACCACGGTTTCTGTTTTCGATATCTTTCGATGTTTTGAGGAGATGTTTACGTATAGTGCTTACGTTTTGGTAATTCATAAACCACGAAATGTTCAGCAAAACAAATTGTATACAACATAATATGTCTGCTGAGGGTACATTAATGGCTAATTTATGAACGCACGTTATTTCCTGTAGGGAATAAGAAATCTTAATCTCTAATTGCTCACCCACACAATTACATAATTTCTCACGCGATGTTGGCGTATATAACATTAAAACAGTGCTTCTGAAGTGTATTTTCAGTTAGATACACGTGTATGTACATATAAACATTATTGTAGCTCTTACAAGTACAAGCCCTTAAAAATCTTAATAATAGTTTGTGCCAAGGTTGTCTAGTACATTACGGGTACATTTATATAAAAATAATTGTAGATCATAAAAGTGTAATTATGGGAGGCAGTGAATTGCATGTGTAACGTAAATTCAGTATACATCGTGAATAATTTAAACAGTAATTAGAATAGCGCAGTATGAAATGTAAACGCTATATAAAATGCAGGAGATAATTACAAAAAGTGAGCAGAAAAATGATATATTCCTGCGGTTTTGGTATTGCGTCACGACCTCGTTAAATCTACAAAAGCTACTATTGAAAACTAGTAAATTGATTTTAATATGGCATAAAAGTTTGCAAAGTTTTAAGAATCTTTTTGGAGCTTCGTGGTTTTGGCATTTGAGTGACGATATGTGTACACATTTCAAACAAGGAAACATGACAAATTATTTAATATTACTCACTTAGTAATCACTTCTAATATTGAAAAAGAAATCTATTCACGGTATAAAATCATTAGAATGGCCACAAAGTCGAGCATTTCTTTTACCTTTATAATAACATAGATATCAGAACTAAAATCAACTGATAACATCAATTTTTAATAAGTTACCGAACATAATTGGTATCAAAATAATAATACACCCTACAATTCGAATAATTAATCTAAATTACAGTTTGTCCACCAAGCACAAATTAATAATTAGACCGTTTTATGTTGAAACTAATTGCTAGCGTGCTAGTAAAAAAAACACATAACAGTTACAATATAGCAATAATTATATACATTAGCTTAAGCAGAATTAAGTATAAATGGTTTAATTGTAGTCACATGGACAATTAAACCATTTATTAAACTTAAAATATAAATAAAAGACTTTCATAATAAACTAAGTGAACACGGTACCAATGTAGATGACCGGTGTGAAGTTAAACAATTCCGGCCGCCGCGTAGATTCGCGTGGTGTAGTCATTTTTCTCGGTACATTCTTACTAAACGGAGTGTGCAAAAAAAATATGTTTGTCTTGGTAACCATAAAATAAGAAAAAAACAAATTTAAGTTAATTTTGTTAGCTGTTATTGAATAATATTTGCAATAAAACAAATTGCAATTTATAATTAAATACCTCCCATGATTTATTTTAAACTTACAAATTATTGTTTAGAATTTAACAACAAACATTATATTTATTTTCGTATACTGGGTCGGGCCGTACTTTTCCGATAATTCTGGCACCCCCGTGGGTTCGCACGGTGACTTTTTGTTCTAGGTGCATTGTTACTAAATGGAGTGTGCACAAAAAAATATTTCTCCCACAATTGTTTACTCATGTCTTGATAACCGTAAAATAAGAAGAAGAAAAAAGTGAATTTAAGTTAATTTTGTTAGCTGTTATTGAATAATATTTGCAATAAAACCAATTGCAATTTTAAATAAAGTACCGCCCATGGTTTTTTAAATCTTTCAATATATAGTTTAGAATTTAACGACAATCATCAGTATAGTTTATTATACACGTCCGCATTATGTTTTAAGGTTTATAAATGATTTAAGTGTATAAATCATTTATAAACCTTAAAACATAATGCAAGGGCGTGTATACTAAACTAAGTGATGACTAATCAATTAATCACAGTAACCTCATCAATCTAATAATAAATAAAGACAGTGCTAGGTGTACTGTGTGACTTTTTGTGAATTTTTCTTACCCGCTGTTATAATAATTAATATTATATATTAATAGTCACTTTGTGGTTTGTGCAAATATTTTTAATAATTTATACATTGTTGGACAATATACTTTTCAACTTATCGATATTTCGCTGATATATTGCGGGATAATTAGTATAATACACTTCTAACATTTAAAAACTAAAATTCTTATTAAACTAAAAGACATAAATATAGAAGTGGATGGCATATTACAGCATTTTCAGGTTATTTAATAATTACTGTTAAACGTGAAATAACTTGTTTAATAAAATATAAATAATAATAAAATATAATAATAATTATTAAACTGTAATACATAAGAAATACAGAAATGGAGGGTGTATGTCAGCATCTTCAAGATAATTAATAAAATGTACAATGTGATAAGTGAAATAACTTGATTACTAAAATTTTTATTAAACTGTACTATATAATTCCTGAAGTTGAGGGCAAAGTTCAGTTTTTTAAGGATCATTTATATAATACACTGCTAAAATTTAAATAACTAACTTATTTACTAAAATTCTGATTAAACACTAACACATAAATACTGAAATGGAGAACATATTTCAGCATCTTCAGGATAATTAGTTAAAAAAAATCTGCGATTTGTGAATTATTATCTAAAATTCTTAATAAATTGTAACACATGAAAACTGAAATTGAGGACATGTTGCAGTTTTTTCAGGGAAATATATAATATTTCAGCAAATTCTAGATAATTACTAAAATATTCTGTTTAAAACGTATTTACTTAAAGTTCTTATTAAACTGTAACACATAAATGCTGAAATGATGGTCTCAATTTCAGTATTTATGTTTGTTTTCAGCTTTTTCAGGATAATTTATAAAATACGCTGATAAACTGACTAATAGTTTTATTAAACTAAACTACTTAAATAAAGTAATGGAAGGCATGGGAAGTGAAATCGAGCTTTATTTGAAATTTATTCGATATCTAGCACTAATACCATTTTATGATAATGTAAATAAGAAATTTATTACGAAAACATGGCACGTTAACTGTGTACTTGCAATCATATGTATTGCATTCATTATATCCTTCATATCAAACATTTTTTTGGGAGAAATTTATGGACGGTTAATTATAGCGACATGCTCGTCAATCACAATAACTAGTGCTGTTGTAATAATAATATACAAACTAAAAGATGTGAGTGTTTTTGAAACTTTATTTAAATACGCCAATGCGGTTGATGAAGCTTACATAAAATACTTTAATATAAAAGTGATGGATAATAAATACACAATACATAAAATTGTATCCAGTTTATGTATATGCCTTATACTGACGGTTGTTGAAATGTATACATGGACGATGTTGGCGCAAATTAATTTCATTGCGTATGGATATGATGTTATTTTGATATTCATGAATTATATGATTGTTCTGACATGGTACAACTTTTTGAAGTTCCTGGGAAGACGTTTGGTGAAGTTCAATGTGATTTTGGCGAATTTGGGAGCTACTAAACAAAACGATCAATTGAAAATTCAGGAGAAAGATGAATTTATAATAGCTATTTTGAGGTTGATACGGTTTCACAATGATTTTAGTTTGTGTATTGATTTATTTCAGCAAATTTACCAATGGAACTTATTTCTGACTGTTATCCATACGATCCTTTATATTTTGCTCATCATTTGGGATCTTATTACCGACCATAATTCTATTGAGTTGACAATTTTGATTATACTATGGATTATTTATTTAATAGTAAGTATTATTTAATTATATATATATATATATATATATATATATATATATATATATATATATATATACATTATATAGAGCATGCACCTTATAGAACTATTTTTCTATTTCGCGTTTACAATATGTTTATTAGTCGTAGAGTTCACAATACAATGCTACTTTGTAACAAACCTTTCTGGGTACATTTCCAGCTCCCTCTTGTCATCGAATATTCCACTCTTGCTTTTTTTAAACCATAAAGTGTGAACCCAAAACTTTCTCTGTCTGTTCAGATTTGACAAAAAAATATCGAGGACGTATTGGTTACTTTCGTCGTCACTATACATTTTGAATTTTTTCCTTCCGCCTCACTTACAGTTCTTTACCACCTTTCATATGGACGATATGGACGCGATGTAGGCGAGGTGCAGTTACAATGTCGCACTGGTGGGTGTGATCGCCTGTGCGACATCGCAACTGCACCACGCCTATATCGCGTCTCCGTACATCGCCTCTTATGTGTGAATTGTGCCGAAACCGAAAAACTGAGCGTGGAATGTCTGCAGTTTGACGTATTATTTCTGAGTCTGAACAAGTAATCCAACTACCACTGTCACTATCACGTGTGTGGTTAGCAGATACGATTCTAAATATCAGATATGCCAATATATAATTGAATTTGATTATATATTGGCACGTATGCCAATATATAACATTTATGCCCGTATTCACCAACATCCCAGAAACTTTATAGGTCCCATAAGCTATTGAATGTATAAATTGAAAATGTCATTATGACAGTAATGGTCAAAATAAATGTCAACACTTTGAGTAGCGCTTGTGATTGGAGCTTTGATGACACAGTTTCTTTAATTTTCAGTGTTTCCAATTGAGCGAATCTAAAGTAACTACATTCCCTAGATAAGTTATTTATTGTTGCTATAACAACGAATACTTATGGGTTCAATAGCTATTGATACATTTATAAAACGTTGGTGAATACGGGGGTTAGAATCGTATCTGCTAATCACACATTTGGCCAGTGAAAAAAGTTGAGTTACTTTTTTAGACTGAAAAATAAGACGATTCGTCAGTTTTACTTTCATTTTTCTCTCTTTGGTCGATATCGATTTTTATTTGCTGCTTTCCATCCTTCAGTATATCCCACATTTCATTCTCCAACTTACATTTACGTATCTCCACTACACTTAATAGCTCTTCTTGATTTCTTTTCTCGCTCATCTCTTCAAATTCTTGATTTGCTTCTATAACCTCCCGTGCGCTTTAAGGAACATCTAGCCATTGCCTATTCTGCGCCACTCTTCATTATTCTTCCTGTATGGAACCAAATCTTTTCCCTTCCTCTTTTATTCAGCGCTGTTTCTATTTTTTCGTGTTTTTAAATTTGCAATTTGTTTCTATGCTTTCGACCTTTTTTACACGTGTCATATAGTAGTTTCTCATCTTCATTGGACGGTAGCTCCAAAATTCATTTTGATTTACTTTACCAGGGGGTCAATTCTATAAGTTCAGACTGGTCTCGTAAAAAATCAGAATAGTCAGTTACAGCTGACAACCAAATAAACAACTGTTTCATTGTGGCTTACAGAATAGACCCCTTGTAACGTTTAGAAATTTATTGATATATTCTTGCTTAGAGGTATGACAAACATATTTCTTCTAAAAAAAAAGGAATTTAACAAATACATATTTATATAGTGATATACGAAAAGCACTTCTATTATATACGTATATAATATAATATATAAAAGAATTATCAACACCCACCTCATCGCATTTGTTCTCCAATTCCCCTACTACATACTACATACTACATACTACATACTACGTACTACATACTACATACTACATACTACATACTACATACTACATACTACATACTACATACTACATACTACATACTACATACTACATACTACATACTACATACTACATACTACATACTACATACTACATACTACATACTACATACTACATACTACATACTACATACTACATACTACATACTACATACTACATACTACATACTACATACTACATACTACATACTACATACTACATACTACATACTACATACTACATACTACATACTACATACTACATACTACATACTACATACTACATACTACATACTACATACTACATACTACATACTACATACTACATACTACATACTACATACTACATACTACATACTACATACTACATACTACATACTACATACTACATACTACATACTACATACTACATACTACATACTACATACTATATACTACATACTATATACTACATACTACATACTACATACTACATACTACATACTACATACTACATACTACATACTACATACTACATACTACATACTACATACTACATACTACATACTACATACTACATACTACATACTACATACTACATACTACATACTACATACTACATACTACATACTACATACTACATACTACATACTACATACTACATACTACATACTACATACTACATACTACATACTACATACTACATACTACATACTACATACTACATACTACATACTACATACTACATACTACATACTACATACTACATACTACATACTACATACTACATACTACATACTACATACTACATACTACATACTACATACTACATACTACATACTACATACTACATACTACATACTACATACTACATACTACATACTACATACTACATACTACATACTACATACTACATACTACATACTACATACTACATACTACATACTACATACTACATACTACATACTACATACTACATACTACATACTACATACTACATACTACATACTACATACTACATACTACATACTACATACTACATACTACATACTACATACTACATACTACATACTACATACTACATACTACATACTACATACTACATACTACATACTACATACTACATACTACATACTACATACTACATACTACATACTACATACTACATACTACATACTACATACTACATACTACATACTACATACTACATACTACATACTACATACTACATACTACATAACTACTACATGCTACGTGCTATATAACCAATGTTTTCTTCGTTATCACTAAGCACTATTACCCGAGGGCGTTTTATTTTTGGCAAGATATCCTCATCCTCTTGAGCATTCTTCTGGAACATATTCAGCTCCATGCTCTATCTTTTGCAAAAACTCTGTTATTTTAAATTGCTTGTTTTTAGTTAAAAGATCTATCTAAATCTTCTTATATGGTGCTAAGCACTTATGTAGTTCTCTTCGCCAGTTCCCTTCACCTATGCTATCATTCTTTGAGTTCTCATAGATTCCAGATATTATTTCTACCAAACTTGCTGCACCAATTTCCTCTTCCAGTAGTAATTCTTGTATTAGTTATCCTGTGTGGTCATATCATCAAAACATTCCCCTCCTAGAGACTTCTATTACTGCATCCATTCTGTTATCTCCTAGTTCTGGATAGTTCTGGATAGTTGGCTGGAGGGTAGCATAGCTACAGACACTTCGTGAAACCTCCGTTTAAGGCTACTCGCTCGTCCCATCAGTCAATTCTGAGGGCAAGCTGCAGAACCCTGGCGGGTGAGGAGTTGCCACTGCAGGCCATACTAGGCCAGCACTCCCCTAGTAGCTGTCTAGTGTTTGCCAGAGCTGGGCAGAGGCATATTACATGCCCTGCTTTTCTAGTCCTTCATTGCACCTTCTACATAACGGGCTGTCTACCAGACTCATCGTATGTAGGTGTTAGGTTAGCCGGCAGTGGTCAGTTACGATGTTGGTCAATAATTTCAGATTAGTTCTAGATAAGTTAAGGCGGGCTATGGCTGCAATTCTGCAAGGTTGTCTAATTGCTTCCTTTGATTTCTTGCAGCCCATTTTTTTTAAAGTACCTGCAGAAAGTATTTCATCCTCTTGGGTTATTAGACGTTGCGAGTATCCCTTCCTGGTAAGCTCACGTGCTATTTCGTTCACCTTCATGCCACTGTCATTGCCGCAATAGGTGTGAGAGGACTGTACCTTGAGGACAGCTTCTTCCTGCTACTTTTTTTTATGATACGTCATCTTGTGTTACTTGAATTTTTTTTTGACCAAGCTTATTTTTTATCTAGCCATCTCATAGTGAGGTAAATCTCGTGAGATGTTAGAACATTATCAATACTCTTAAATGTTGTTTTTTCGAAAGCACCTTCAATGTCAATGAAGGTGGCACACAACAAACTTATGCTTATGTTCCAGTATTTCTTCTATCCTAGAAGTCACTGACGTGCCTTCTTGTCTGATCCCTCTTATCTTTCTAGAGAAATCCCCATCTCCCCTTCCGTCCTCGCCATCTTGCTGCTTATCCTCTCCTCTGCTAGGTCTACTATCTGGATAGTTCTGGATAGTTGGCTGGAGGGTAGCATAGCTACAGACACTTAGGCCTCAAAATGGACCTATTGTGAAACCTCCCTTTAAGGCTACTCACTCGTCCCACCAGTCTATTCTGCGTGCAAGCTGCAGGACCCTGGCGGGTGGGGCCAGCACTCGCTGCCTAGTAACTGCCTAGTGTTTACTAGGGCTGGGCAGAGGCATATTACAGCTCTGCTGTTTCTAGTGCTTCATTGCACCCTCTTTATAACCTTGCTGTCTACCAGCCCCATCGTGTGTAAATGTTTGTTTAGCCGACAGTGGCCAGGCAGGATGTTGGTCAAGAATTATTTCAGATTAGTTCTAGATAAGTTAAGTTAATGGTTGTCTAATAGCTACCTTTGATTCCTTCTCGCTATCTTACCTTTTGAAGAGCAAGTGTCCTATGCTCTATTATTTTTTTCAGAGTACCTGCAGAAAGTATTTCGTTCTCTTGGGGTGTTAAAGGATGCCAGGATACCTTGGCAAGCGCATCTACGTTCCCCAAGGTCTACTATCACTATAACATTTGCCTTCCTTCCCTTCAAAATCTCGCACAACTTCTTCTCCGGTTCACACCCCTTTAGCCTTTTCCCACCTGCTGAATCCTTGCAGTATTTTCCATTCATACAAATCCTTAAAATGCATCCTTCTTCGCCTGGTTGGCCCTCTCCAAATAACGTCTCCCCTTCTGTCATCATATTCTGTCTCCCCTCTCTCGTATTCTTCACATCCTCATCCAGTTCTTCTACCACCTACCACATATTTTTAAAGAATCTATACTCGCTTCTTTCATTTGCTCCGGAATCAGCATCTTCCAATATAATTACTTTTTTTAGAACAACAGTACTGTATAAGGTATTGTGGTAATAATGTTTTGTTAATTTTGTCTTTTCTTTACGTTTCATGTGTAATATAGTCGAAATTTCGATTGACTATTTTTGATGATCTCTCATTTCATCTGCTTGTATTTTGCTCTTTTGTGCTTTATTTAATGTCCATGTCTCGCATCCGTATGTTAATATAGGTCTTATTATAGCTTTATATATTTTTATCTTCGTTTCTTTTGTTATTTCATTTTTGCTTATGAATTTTTTGTTCATAACATGAGACACCTTTATTGTTTTTTCTACCCTGTTGTTGATCTCTATGTCTTGTTTCCATTTTAAATGTAGAAAACTGGATGTTTTATAAAAAGTTTATAGTTTAATTAATAGTAAATTTTATTTAAAATTAATGATTTTTTAGAAATATCTTAAATTTTGATTGAATATTAATATTAAACTAATTAGACAAGTATGATAATTCCATGATAATTCCTTCGATATTTCTTTCCACCAATACTTATAACTATAAGTAGAGACATTTGATTCGGTTATATTGTTATATATTTTGTAGGTTCAGACTATATACATCTCAGCAATCTGTAATAAAATCGCGAATGATGGAAAAGAAACAATAGCAATCACATATAGATTATTGCAGTCCAATACACATGACCAGACTCTTCGAGAACATTTATTTATACTAGCGCATCAAGCAACCGCTCGATGTCCTGAATTTACAGCTGCAGGATTTTTCAAGGTCGACTTCAGCATGCTATTTACATTTGTAAATATGATAACCACATATGTGATAGTAATAGTTCAATTTTCTCAACCAAAAAAGTAATTTCTGCAGTTACATATTTATTTCAATTATTATTGTTACTATTATATTATTGAATTATCAAACTTTGCCATTGTGTAAAGTACCTGATAATAACATTAACGATGTAATAAATAATAAATAAATAAATAAATTTATTTATTGCCCAACAGAATAATAAAATTCCAATTACAGGACAACAAGATATTACATACTAATATAATAACTATGTACTAAATAATTGAAAAAAGAATATAGAGAATATAGAGAATAAAAATATATAAAAAGCTATTTGCCATGTATGACAGTTAAACAGAGTTAAACAAAAAGTATATCACCATACAATCTATTGGCACTATTACAAATTCTGGTTATAGGCGAGTTCCTTCACAAGTTCGTCCTAGCGTGCTTAACATAAAATGTGTGCTGATCCCTCATAGCTAAGCGAGGAACATAGAAATTAACAGATGCTAATAACTCACTACAGTCATGTATTTCTGTGTATTAAATATGCTAATTTCTTCAATAAGATCTATGTTTTTTCAATCTCAAGTGTATGTTCATGATTTAATTTAAAATTGAAACTCACTAGCGATTTAATTTTATTTTCCAAATACAGCAAATGCTGTGTAAAGAAAGTATTATCATAAAAGTCGAATTTTTACCGATTTTAGCTATTTTTTGTATTTTTTATTAATCTTGAGGTTCAACTTAAAACTAAAGTTCTGACGAATTTACCCACGGATACCCTCAGACTAAAACATAACTTAATTATGGAATATCCTTTTATGAGATTGAAAAAAATACATGTAATTATATTACCTTCTAATCGCTTTTTGATAGCAATTACAGCATATACAAATTACAGTATTATTGATACTATTTATAAAATCATTATACCACAAATATTATTGAGGTCCTCTATACAAAGTCATGGTAACATTCGTTCAAAACTTAAAATTAGTTATAATATGGTGTAGCATATTATCATTAATTCCAAAATACAACTTTAAAAAGAGAAAATTTACAACAAACAAAACCCATACAAGTCTCATTGGAATATTATTAGCATTAATTTGCATATATTCCACATATATCAAACAACAACATAATATGTATACGGAAATTATAGAAAGATGTCTAAGATATACAAATATGTTTCTGATAATTATAGCTAATTTCTATATAATTATAAGCACGACGAATACAAAGAAAATAAACAAATTGTTTAAAACATTTGAGAAAATAGATAGATTGTGTAGATCTAGATTATATAAGCAACATACAATTAAATACGTCAAGTCGATATTTATTGCAATAAACGTATTTCATATGTTTGTTATTGTATACAGTGTTATAGTTTGGCTGTGTATGGGATTCAATATGGCCAACTACATACATATATTGTGTGACCATATTATGTATTATTTTGTGGTTAATACAGTTCTTCTACAGTATTTTATTTTAAAATCAATTGAAACACGTATTTTCACATTAAATAAGTGTCTTGGTTATTTTATATCAGCTAATTGGGAGGCGCATTTAACTGTGTTCATTAATTTGCAAATGTTTATTAATTATACAGTTGTATTGTTTAATAAGATATTTGGATGCCATGTATTTTTATGCCTGGGGCATATAGTGGTTAAAACTTTGACTCTTATTACAATTATGTTCATAAAGCCTAAAGTGATATGGACTGTATATGGAATGTTGCTGATGATTATGTGGGTTGTTTATTTTACTGTAAGTAACAATTAAGATATATTTTAAAATTGATTTCCGTATAATAAAAAACAACCTTTATTTGGAATAAACATTGCATACAAAAACAACAACAAAAATAGACAAAATTGAACTCAATATAATAACTAATACTAAAATAGTACAACTAACCCCGTAGGAGGAAAGTTATATGCCATCTACCGGCCCACATCAATTAGCGATGCACACCCATATTATTCCATAGAGGGCACTACCCGGTGATCCTGATGGCATGAGCATGTTGACGGTTATTACCATATGGGTGTGCATTGCTAATTGATGTGGTGCCGCCAGTTTGCGTTTAACTTTCCTCCTTGCGGGTCAGTTGTACTATTTTTGTATATAACCACTCGAGATATTGTGTGAATTCATCCTCACTAGCTGAGCTACACTGATGAGGATCCAATAAGATTGAAATCTAGATATGTAGATTGCTAAGAGGTGGATTCACACTTATATATGTTTAATACTAAAATATTTTCCTAAACCTAGAAAAATACAATGCCTTCCCTCTCTACTCTCACCCACTTTATTTACCACGCCAGCCTTTTGCAGATTTACCGAATAATATAATTATTACTAGGTTACCATCCCACTGATTTCCTCATTTACTATCACTATTTGCTATCCACAAGCCATTCTCGTTTTGTTTGCAGCTTTTATCTTTCTGATCGCTCGTTTCAAACCTGTTCTTTTAATTTTATACATACATATGTACTTCCTCCCTTATAACAACCAGCAACCATTTACTAAATTCCATTTCTAATGTATCAATATATCGTTCTTTGTCTCTCGAAGTTTATATTATTATGACCTATATATTTGAACCTATATATTTATTATATGTAAAAATATTACCGTATAATAATTTCTTTTTTTTTAGATGCAGGGTATTATAATAACAATTGTATGTCAAAACATACAACGCGAAGGACATAGAACCGTAGCATTAGCATATAAAGCTCTATCCTTTAATCTCAAGCATCCGATTAAATATAAATCGCTTTACTCATTAGCTCGGCAAGCGACAGTTAATTATCCCATATTCCTAGCAGGAGGATACTTTACTCTTAATTACAAAACGTTGTTTATGTTCGCTAATATTATTATCAGTTATTTTATTTTTATCATACAGTTTTATAGAGCGGTGTAATTATAATAAATAATAAATATGTGCAGTATGTTTTATTACCATTAGTCGCACACACATACAGTATACAATTAATGACAAACTATTTTCATTTTGTTGCAAGTAAATTGCTTTACACTTTTGTTGTTAACATCACTTTCTCACCATAATTAGCTTAAAATAATGATAAATGTTTGTATTGTCTCTCTCCCCATATTTTTCATGACATTTTTCCTCAAAAAATAAATACAATATAATTTTATAATACGTTTAGTCTATAAGGCACCTTACACGGTCAATAATACTGTCAATCCTGGTACTGTCAGTATTTGCTTCAATCCTCCTTTTATATTTATCAAGTAATCAATTATCTGGATATACATCAGTATTCTCTTCATTTCATCGTTATTATACCTTACATGATAAGTAATACTGTCACTATTTTAGAATAATGAACATTTTAAACATATTATTGAACAGTAATACTGTCAATATTCTAAAATATTGACAGTATTATTGACCGTGTAAGGTCCCTTTATTATAAATTGTAATTGTATAAACATTTATATATTATGAATTATATTCTGTCGTTGTTAGTTATAATTTTACTATTAAAATTCAATTCAATACTGCTTTGTACAGGTAGTGTATGTTAAATACTATAATCAAATTTCATTAAATAAATAAACATTAAGTCGTTATCGTACATATTTCAATGTATATATATATATATATATATATATATATATATATATATATATATATATATATATATATATATAAAGTAGTGGGATATCATTAAGAATAAGATAGTAGCAGAAAATATATTAATTATTAAGGTTATTCTGAAACTAATATAATAAATATTTCAACGTTTAATATCGTAACTATAAAATACCTACTAGTTGATTTTAATAATTCTTACTTTTATGATTCGAAACATAGTGCGTTTATATAGCCTCAAATTTTGGTTAGTAGAATTTCTTAATTACTTATGGTTTTCTGTAATTAATGTCTAAGTGTAATAACACGGGCACCAGCCATGGGCGGCCAAATTAGGGAGAGCCCGTGGGCACCAGAAATTGGGGTGGGTTATTTACGTTTATATTCGGGCGTGCAAGAGCAACAAAAATAGCTAATATTAAATCTACAGAAGTAAACAGTTTATGAAACCTTACAATTAAAGAACATTTACTATGTATTCTTTTATTTACAGCGGCCTGTTAATTAATTAATAATTTAATAGGACGGTGAAAAGTAGGTTCGCACGTGGGACCAGGCCCAGCTCTGGCCTATACAAATATTGTGGGCATACAAATCATTCCAATCAATGCCTAATAATTGTTTTCTTTTTTCAGCTTTAATTCTCTAATACAAACAATTAATAATTGAACATACAAATAAACGTTTGTTGGAATAACAATTAATAACACTATAGAAAACCTAATAAATAGTAAGTTATCACAGACCCTAATGGATAAGTTCAAAATGATAGATGTGTGCAGTATTAATATTAATGATGTTACTCAGCGAAGCCGTTAGATAACATGACATAAAAGTTATTTAGTTTGAAATAAACGTAATTATATCCTTTTTAATCGATTTCACAAACATACTAACTAAAGCAACTAATACAAGGTAAACATACTTAAAATCCGTTGTAGTTATCGCAAAGAAATATTTTTTTTATATGCCCCGGCAAAATCGAATTCAGGGAGGCGGGGTCCAATCAAAAACTAATTGTGTAATTGCACTCTGATTACTACATTCATCAAAGAAACTTGAATAAGTTCCTACTTTCAATTATCGTAAAAGTTTCATTGAAGTTAAGAAAAATAAAAGCGAAGGGTGTCATATTGCGATGTTTTTTGTCCAGGTATTTTGTCCAATCACGTACTACGCATGTGTAAATTAAAAACTTGAATGAATTTGCAGAGAGTGCAGCCTACAGCCCTAGGTTGCGTGCGTTGCGACCCCTCGCGGACCTATTGCGTCTCATACTTCTTCTTCTTCTCCATGCACCTCTGGACATAACATTTTCTCTTGCGCCCTCTAAAACCAGTTATTCCCTGGTATGTGTTTCATGTTGCCCGCTCTTCTTTTTGGGAGTCTTCCTTCTTTCGTTTGCCTTGGTCTAGATGTTGTTTTAGTAGTCCATCTGTTTTGTGCCGGTTTCAGGTATTCAGCCGCCCGCATGCAATCATAATTTGACCGCCCACTTGCTGTACTTAAAAATGTATAATTAGCATTATATAGGATATTAGGGTAGAGACATATGTGAAGAAATTAATAAATAAATGTTCGTTAAATACTAAGGTTGGTATCACGTCAATACTTGTCTGCAGCGCTAGTATCCTAGGATAACGGTGCCGTGTATCTGTTTGTGACTTAAGCTTTGGTTTACTCGGAAATGATGTTTAAAAGAGGTCAACCAGCAAGAGTATTACGTAATCCGTACCCGAGTTGAAAAACTATAGATCACTATAATGAGTGCGGTGTACATGCTAACGATAGCCATGGTGCTGGATGGAAAAGAAATAATGCATGTGGTATTTATTGGATCTGGTGGAGTGTATGTAAAGGTTAGGGGTGGAAGAGTAAGCAGTGGAATGGATAAAAATGATTTATGAATAACCGTGAGCAAAAGCTAGAGAGAATGGAAATACTTCGGAGAAATTTAGTGTAAATATGGTATATAAGTAAGACAGAGTAAACCCTCCCATCTCGTTCAATCTGTACACAAGTTAGTTGGACGATGTCTTCTGAACAGAACAAGCGGGAGGGGTTGCGGTAGGAATAACTAAGGTATGGAAAAAACAATTAGGTGATGTTTAGAAGTAAGGGTAAGATGGGTAGAGTAGAAGAGTTGAAATGGACGGGTATAATTATGAGAGAGTGAATTGTTTTAAGTTTTCAGGCTTTTGCTTTGACTGCAGAGGTAGGTTTAGGAAACACATTAGCACATAGGGGGGGATTGGAATGGGAAGGCGGGAATGGCTTGGAGACTAGCGAAGAGAATAGGAGAGCTGATGGGATGGTAAACTAGTAATTGCGTGTAAAATGTTGAATGCATGTGTGGAGTCAATTTTTTTTATGGGAAATTCGTAAGTGGAATGTAATCGAAAGGCAGAAAGGCTGGTTTCTGAAGAGTCTGTTAGGATGCCTATGTCAGTGCTCCTGCAATTGAATCAATTGATAATGTGGTGGGTCTCGTGTGAGAAGATAGTGAAATTCAATGAATATTGCAAATGTAGGAGTTTGAGTATGAGAGTCTGGTGCGTGAGGTGTGGATGAGATGTAATAGTAGGGCAGCGAGCGGATGGAGATAAGATGGAAGATGGAAAGAGTGCGTATGTCTGAATTGTAGGTGGAGGAAAAGCTGAGTAGAATGGGAAGTTTAGAAACTGATGTCAGACAGAGAATAAAGAATGTTTAGTGGTAAGAAATGCAGGTGATAATAACTGAGAGATGGTACAGCCCTGGTTATGTGTAGTGGCAAGTGCGGGGGAAGCCCCCGAGCTAAATGTCCAGCTAAGAGTGAAGCAGAGAGAACAAACTATGTATAGCAAGTGCGCAAAATAGTTCGAAAGAGATTGGAAGGAATGGGTGTATGGGGCAAGCATACACCAAGTGTTAACTGTGTATTAAGAGGAGTGACACGTGGTGACATCTAGGCAACGAATGTGAGGTGGTATAAGGATAGTGGGTAACGAATTATAGAGAGGTAAGAGAATGGTTAAGGCTAAATTCACACATAAGGCCCAATTCACACTTAAGCGGCGTCGGGCGTAGGCGCGGTGTAGGCGAGGTGCAGGCGCGACGTCGCACAGGCGATAGTCATGTCCATATGCAGTGAAAGGACATTGTGGACATTGCATCATATCTTTACATAGAGGCGGCGTGGAAGAGTTGTGCCTCTCGCCTCGCAGCCATCGTGTCAGGCCCAATTCACACATAAGCGACGTCGGGCAGAGGCGAGGTGCAGGCGCGACGTTTCACAGGTGATTGTGATGTCCATATGCAGTGAAGGGGTGAACATTGTACCTTATGAGCCGGCACCGCGTCTTTGCCTCTTCGCCTAAGACACGGTAGGCTCTTCCACGCCGCCTCTATGTATACATATGGTGCAATGTCCACCTCTTCACTGCATATGGACATCACAATCGCCTGTGCGATGTCGCGCCTGCACATCGCCTACACCGCGCCTCCGCGCCTCCGCCCGACGCTGCTTATGTGTGAATTGAGCCTAAGAGGCGAAGTGACGGAGCGATGTCTGCTATGCAAGAGGCACGATGCTTCCATGCTTCCTCTAAAATGAGGTGTAATGCCCACTTGGATGAGGAGGCACGGGCTGTCGCCCCTTCTCATCTCCACCTCACCTCTTGCTCGTTACTCAAGTCAGTTTGGAGAAGCGTGCCCGTCTAGCGCCTCATTACAAAGTAAAGATAAAACAAAGTTTTTTGTATCAACCCATATTCGGGACGACCCTGAATTAAATATTGTCAAGTGGTGGAGAAGTTTATATGACAACACTCGTTCTTTGCCAACAAGTTAGTAGTAGTCCTTTTTGATATCCTGTTATTTACGAAGGCTAGCCCTTTGTAAAAACACTCATAGGACATCCGATAATAGTTATGAAACCACTTGTTCCCTCTTGACACTGAACATTCCACTCTTGCTATTTTTAACCATGATGAACCCAAAACTTTCTCTGGTTGTTGAGATTTGACAATGCAACAAGTTCCAGCACATCCTCGTCATTTTCACCGGTAGTATACATTTTGAGTTTTTCCGTTCCACCACACCTGCACCTCTTCGCTGTCCTTCACATGGACGTCCCACTCACCTGTGCACATCGTACCTGTTCCTCGCCTACTCCGCGCCTGCTCCTCCCCTACACCGTGCCTGCTCCTCGTCTACATCGAGCCTGCTCCTCGCCTACACCGCGCCTGCTCCTCGCCTACACCGCGCCTGCTTCTCGTCTACACCACGCCAGAATGTAGGTGATTATTAAGAAGTGGTAGGAGATGTACATTTAATTTGAACATTTGAATATTTTTAGTTGTATCTGATAATATGCTGAGTTGTTTTTTGGAAACAATTATGCCAAATAAAGGTCTATTTTATGTTATTACGTAATCCTCACCTTAGTATTTAACAATTTTTTTATTTATATTACTAAAATGTGTGCAACTGGGATGTAGTTTCTCTCTTCTACTTATATTCTCCTAACGGGAATTATTTAAATATATGGGCCAATTAGAAATTATGTTACGCAATACTAGTATCTGTATTCACCAACATCCCATAAACTTTATAGGTCCTATAAACTTTATAAGTCCTATAAACTTTATAGGTTCCATAAGCTATTGATTGGATAAATTGACAAAGTCATTGTGACAGAATATGCCAAAACAAATATCAAACACCTTGAATAGCGCCTGTAATTGGAGCTTTGATAACTTATTTCATTTAATTATTCAGTGTTTTCAATAGAGAGAATCTAAAGTAACTACATTCCCTAGATAATGTATTTATTGTTGCTATAAACGAATACTTATGGGTTCAATAGCTATAAAGGCCTTACACGGTCAATAATACTGTCAATCCTAGTACTATCAGTATTTGCTTGAATCCTCCTTCAATATTTATCAAGTAATCAATTATCCGGATAAACATCAGTATTCTATTCATTCCATCATTACTATACCTTACACGATCAGTAATACTGTCAATATTTTAGAATAATTAAACTTTTAAACATATTATCTTATAATAATAATACTATCATTGTTCTAAAATATTGACTGTCTTATTGGCCGTGTAAGGTGCCTTATCGATAGATTTATGGAACGTTTGTGAATACGGGGGTGAGCCAAGTACTAATTTTTTTTTAATAGTATCTTTCATATTAATTATAGTCGGCATAAGAAAATATTGACTTGTATTAGTATATTTTAGTTTATATAAAATGAAAATTCAAATTTACACTAAATGATTGTATGCCCTGATGAAATATATGTATTGAAAATGAGCGATTGTTCGAAATAGATTGGAAAGCACTGGTGTAAGTAAATATTTACATAATTTTATCACCCTCACATATTTGTGTCCATACAAAAAAATATAACAAATCGATTGCAGGGAAGGAGTAAACTCACAACTCAACAACATACAATTGCTAAATAATAATATACTGATTAAACAAATCAATAATAAAACTATTTTCTTATAGGAAGGAATTGGGGGAATATCTACCATTGAGTACAATCACATGGCAACAAAAAAATAGAAAAATAAAAAATATGTATATAAATAATGTATATATAAATATATATGATTAGAGATAAAATAAAAGATATTATTAGATCAATGGTAATCATAAAAACACTCATTAATAGAGATATCGTTCATTTACTGCAATAAAAGAACTAATATGATATAATAATTAAGAAATAAAATAAGTTAACAGGAAATAATAAATGTAAATAGCAAATGTATATTGTACTTAAGACGGAAAGGCCAAGAGGCGATAGCCTAATAAAGATTGATTTATCTCTAGGATATAATGGATTACAATACCTACTATGAAAATATTAAATCCTATGGTAACTTAATGGAATATAGAACGACCATCAACTATAACATTACATCCGACAATCATTAGTAATATACAAATTACTGATGATAAAACTAAGTGCAGTGGACTAAATAGGACCATCTGATGCAGTTAATAAAATACTTTATTATACTGTCTTATACTGTATTATATTGTCATCCATACTACAAAATGTTATATTATTATTATACAGCCGAAATACTGGCAACAGAAGATAATTAGAAAAATCTTTAATTAGCATAAACAAAACAGTAAAAACATAAACATAAATGTGTATATACTACACTAACTACTACATAAATATAATAACAAATTATATCCTTATAAAACAGTAAAAACATAATCATACATGTGTGTATATACTACTTAAATATGAGTTAATATAATAACAAATTATTTCCTTATATAATTTATGAAAACGAAGATTTTTTGAGGCCAACCGACCTGTGATTTATGAATTTTGTGCTGGAAGTGTATGTCGTGACAAATCATTTTATTACTGATTGATTTAAATTCAAATGGGGATAAAATCAAAGCGGTAGTAGAATTTTTGTATCTATTGTTATCTTAAAAGTTGCAACTACATAGTCAGAAGAAGAAGCAATTACATTTGGTAATATTTTGAGTGAAAAAGTATAGTCACACGGACCCACAGGAGTTGGTGAGGTAGTTGACTCATCATACGCCTTCGGACGACGTGGTTTTCATCTAGTATAAGGTGCGTGCTGTATTACTCCAAGTATTGCGGTCATGCGCAGGTTGTAAGGGACGAGGTAGAATTGTGCGCATTGGGAACAAGAAACAATAAGCCCGGAGCAGCACACAGTTATAAACGAAAACAGCTATAATATAGTTATGTAATACAGAGATTGTTACAAAATATACTATATTTACAAAATTCCATTTTAAAAACGAAAACAGCTATAATATAGATATGTAATACAGCGATTGTTACAAAATATACTATACTTACAAAATTGCATTGTAAAAACATACCAAATATAATTAAATTATTTATTAATACCATGTCTGACTTAAATGTCATTCTAAAATGGGGCTATTATCTCGGACTATTTCCACATTACGACCCAACAACCAAAAAAGTCACAAAATCCCGACGTAACATTTTAATGATAATAACAATTACTATGTGCTATTTCTTCAGCATGTATTCAAAGTGGAGAGTGCGTATATACGAATTTACAAGCCAACACAAACTATACATAGCTGATTGCACTATTATCGTAACAATTGTAGTTACAACAATTATAGGAGCGTACACATGGAATTTCAACAACTTTCAAACGCTAATAGAGAATTTTAAGTTGATAGATGTATGCGTTAAAATCAAACAAAATAACGCCACTAAACTACGCAAGAGTTTTATTATTAAATGTGCATTACTTAATGTTATTGTGATAACATTTTATACAGTTGATCTAACTAACTTTTGTTTGGAGAAAAACAATTACACGCACTGGGTTTATTATTTAGTAGGTGAGAATATAGAGCTGTATCTTATTATGAATATTACTCTACTGGAGTATGGCATATTAAAGAACATATATTTACGATTTGTTATGCTTAATAAACTAATACGTGAATTGGATTGGAAACATGGAAGCATTGATGTGGATATAATTGGTCGCGTTACGAATTTAATGAATACCCATAAAATTGGATGTGATCTTACTGATGGTTATAATCAAATATATGGGACGCAATATTTGTGCGTTATCGTGCATATCACGTTGAATCTGCTTTATTGGATTGAGTCGTTTATTAATGGGCAGCGTTTTGGGCACACTATTGGTGTGGTGATTTTAACGTGCTGGTTTATATTCCATCTTGTAAGTATACATTTTTATTATATAACCCTCCCGCTCTCTATCTAATCACTAAAGTGTAGTACTCCTGGGATGGTGTAGTACTCTTGAATCCACTCGTTTTGAACGTATTCGTTTAACTGCCAAAATCACTAGGCAAAATACGGACAATTTACAAAGTATGGAATTTTTGTTTCCTATCCTTAAGGTCGTTTTAGACAAGACAATTTCTTACCTCAAAAGTTGCTCAAGAAATGAATTCATATAGCCTCCCCCCATACAATTAGTCCTTGACAATTAAAACGCGTTATATTTTTCCATTCGATCTACCATCCAATTCAAAATTTCAAATAATTTGCTGCATGATACGAGACAATTTAGATAGTCTCGCATCTTGACTTACTTTTGAGCCAATAAATTGTCTTGTCTAAAACGACCTTTAAGAAATACTAATGAACAAAAATTCCATTATTGATCTAACAACTAAAATCATAAATTATCGGTATTTTGCGGAGCGACGTTGACAGTAGTTTTAAAAATCGCACTCCTGTGCGATGTCGGTCTGCATAATATATAATAATATAATTAATAAGTAAAACCGCGCCCCTTCGATCTGGTATAGCCGCTATGTTCTTCATTCTCTTACATTGTGCCGGGCGAAATACTCTAATAATCTTAGAGGTCGTTTTACACAAGACAATTTCTTGACTCAAATGTTAGTCAAGATGCGAAACAATCTAAATTGTCTCGAATTATACAGCAAATTATTTGAAATATTGAATTGAATTATAGATTGAATGGAAAATAAAAGGTGTTCTATACTTCCAGGACAAATTTCATACGGACATGCATGAACGCGGACCAAAACTTATTCCAGAATTTATTTCGAATCATTCAGATTCATCAATTAAACAAGGCTATTTCGTAGTCAATATATTAATTAATGTCTTGAAAAACTTTTGAATTAAGAAATTATGTTGTCTAAAACAAGCTTAAGTCTGGAGAATTTTTAAACAGAGTGAAACATCTGGAAAGTTCTTAGAAAAAAGGAAAAATGTAAAAATCTCATCGCCATCCATTGCAATGGCATTATCCCAATGGAAGGTTGTATGTTTCGTGGAATTGCATTTCACAGTTTTTCAGAGGTTTTCTGTAAAGTTAAGGCAACTACACTCCTCCATTTACTAGTGAAGAACCCCTCGGGCTGATGAACCAGCAAAGTGGCCTAGTAATTTAGTTCTATTACAATAAATACACACTAGAATAGTTACTGGAGGATTTATTTAAAGACCATCTAATAGTAAATTTTTCAACATATTTGGGTTATTAACGATTATTTACGACAAATATTTTTCGTTCTACAGCATTCTGGGTACGGCATAGTCCTATCCTCGTAGTTTTTTATGCACGAAGTCTCAGGTTGGAAAGGGCACCTAAAATCAAATCAACTTATAATAAAGTTGAATATTTTTTGTAAATAGGAGCTAGATTTATATTCCGGACCTACCCCATTACGCCACACGACATTAATTAAACATCCAAGCGATATACAGTGCGATTTTGGTGATTAAAAAATAGTGATCATTTCGAAACCTCAAGTTTTTTTTTATTCTCATGTATTAGTATAAAGGAAAATTAAAATTTTGTTGCCTGTATCAGGCAAGTATCGTCCGTCACTTGAGAAGTTTTCATTCCTTTTCTCAAGCATGTCGATGGATATAGTAGCAATTTCAGCCCGAATATTATTATGTAGTGTCTCCGGGGACGATTCTGGTAGACCATGGATTTCAGAAAATCACACAGGATTAAAAAACGCAGGGAGGTAAATCAGGAGAGTGCACAGGCCAGTCTCCCCTTAGAGACATGAGTCGCCTGGGGAAAGCTTGTCTCAAGAAATTTATTGAAATTCTCGATGTGTGTCCCATCTTGTTGGAATACCACTCGAAAGATTGCACAACTTACGGAACAACAATCAATAATCTAGTACATAAACGCATCGAAGATCGCAGAAAGTACCGGACTTGGAATATATAGCCTAGGATATAGAAAATCACTGGCAACTGGCAACTGGCCAGACGTCTACTACCCTACAAGCAGAAATAATGTCTTTTTAGAGATGTGCACAAATCTGCCAATAAAGGCGACTCAATATCCTTACAGGTAGGCAGCTTTAAGGAGGCTCAGAGCCAATAGCGATGACTCCAAAGTGATCTGGAGCTGCAAACAACCCCTGAAGCAACTAGCGAAAGGGAGCAGACTCACTCTAAGGCCCAATTCACACTTAAGGCGAGGCGCGGGCGCGACGTTGCACAGGCGATTGTGATGTCCATATCTAGTGAAGGGGTGGACATTGAACCTTATGTTTACATAGAGGCGGCTTGAAAAAGTTATGCCTCTTCGCCTACCGTGTCTCAGGCGAAGAGGCGAAGGCGCGGTGCCGGCGCCGGCGCCGCCAGAGGCACGAAGCTTTCACGCCCCCTCTATATAAACATGTGTTGCAATGCCCACTTAGGTAAGGAGGCGCGGGCATTTTCCTCGAGCCTGAGACACGGTAGGCGAAGAGGCGAAACTCTTCCACGCCGCCTCTATGTAAACATAAGGTGCAATGTCCACCCCTACACTGCATATGGACATCACAATCGCCTGCGCGACGTCGCGCCTGCACCTCGCCTACACCGCGCCTGTGCCCGACGCTGCTTATATGTCAATTGGGCCTAAGGTACCTGGACACGAGGGCATTCAGGGAACCTTAGTCGCCGATGCACTCGCGAAACGCGGGGATGAGGCTCCCTTTATGGGATCAGAGCCAACATGAGGGCTCACAAGAGACTACTACAGAAAACTGATCCCAACATGGGAGGAGGAGCAAAAGAAAGCCTACCGGAGACACTCCAGGGCAAAGGCAAGACAAAATGTTCATTGACTACTCGACGCTAGGAACAAAACAAATCCTAAGCCTCTCAAGAAATGAGATAAGGACTGTCACAGGCATTCTTAGGCCCAATTCACACGTGACGAGGTGAAGGCGCGGTGCTGGTGCGGCGAGAGGCACGACGCATTCACCCCCCCCCTCTATATAAACATATGGTGCAATGCCCACTTAGGTGACGAGGCGCGGACATTTGCCTCGTGCCTTTCGCAGTGCCGGCACCGCATCTTAACTTCTTCGCCGGAGACGCAGTGGCTGCGAGGCGAGAGGCACAACTCCTCCACGCCGCCTCTATGTAAACATATGGTGCAAAGTCCATCCCTTCACTGCATATAGACATCACAATCGCCTGCTCCTCGCCTATACCGCGCCTCCGGCTCAATTCACACATAAGCGGCGTCGGGCGGAGTCGCGGTGTAGGCGTGGTGCAGGCGAACGTCGCACAGGCGATTGTGATGTCCATATGCAGTGAAGAGGTGGACATTGATATGGAGAGGCATAACTCTTCCACGCCGCCTCTATGTAAACATAAGGTGCAATGTCCACCCCTTCACTGCATACGGACATCACAATCGCCTGCGCGACGTCGCGCCTGCACCTCGCCTACACCGCGCCTCCGCCCGACGCCGCTTATGTGTGAATTGGGCCTAACAGGACACATTCCAGTTAAATATCACCTAAATAAAAAAAGGCTAGCAGACAACACTGCCTGCAGACTATATGGGTCGTACACTGAAACATATACTCTACACATGCCCAGCACTTGGGCAGAAGAGGATAGACAGTCTTGGGAACGCTAATCTAGCGACCCTGGAGCTGAGAAGCAAGCCTCTTAAGGACACACTAAACTTATAAAAGATGTAGGGTAAATCACAATAGATTGTGCATTGGTTGCAGTGCAGAAAGGCTACTCATTTCCAAACGATTCTTCTATAAAAATCCTCATTGCTTGTAGTATTTGATATACTCTTTCCTATCCACTCGCAACTTTTTTACTTCTTGTCATGGTTTTCCATGTGTGGTGGGAATGTGCCTCATCAGAAAAATATACCTAAAAGCAAAAGGTGCGTTCTACTGTATTTTGGTTGAACGGGGAAGAAACGCCGACCTCTCTTCCCCATCTGGCTCTTCACAGCGTCCTTTTCAAAAATTGCCCGCTGTACCCTGTATATGTAAGCATCCACACGACGAAAAATACATAGAGAGCACGGCAAGTCTGACATGAAAGCTTAACATTTGTTGCATATTTTACATTCTCATTGAAATCTGCCAAAATGACATATAAATATATAAATAGTAGAAATGGTAGACAATTTTAGATTTGTATAATTTTAACTAGAAACGCTGTAATTGACACAATTTATCATCATATGAGAATTGTCAGGCAAAATAGCTTCGAAACTATTATCAATTTGTCAAAAAAATATATGTTAATTTAAAAAATTCAATAAGTTTACGCTTTAGATATTGACACTAGATATTGGTACGATATTTTCTAATACTCTTAGTAGCAGTAGCTACTTTAAAGTAAATATATTACTCATATTTGAGTTTCATCATATGTTATATCTAAGTATGTTTGTATGTACTGTATTGTTTCTCTTTAGCTTCGAAACTATTATCAATTTGTCAAAAAAATATGTTAATTTAAAAAATTCAATAAGTTTACACTTTAGATATTGACACTAGATATTGGTACGATATTTGCTAATACTCTTAGTAGCAGTAGCTACTTTAAAGTAAATATATTACTCATATTTGAGTTTCATCATAAGTTATATCTAAGTATGTTTGTATGTACTGCATTGTTTCTCTTTTGCTAGATAAAGGCCGAAAACTCAATATAATGGATAAATATAACGATTTTTGCTTTTATATCAAACTTTACGCTTTGCTTTTTATTCGTACTTACCCAATTATATCAAATATCCCATTTTCATTGCATTTCAAGCTAACGCACGCTCCTTTCGGTGTCACAGATTCGCCCACATTAAATTGTATGTTCTCATGTTGACATGACTTGCTGACTAAAAATTTGAAATAGTAATGAAAATTGTTTCCACACAGAAACATGTAATACCTGTGAAAATTAAAGTGGCGTAAATCACTTTTGAAACGTTTTGAAAAGGAGAAGATTTTGCATTTGGTATTTATGTAAATCGATGTAAGCAGTAATATTTTTATTTATGAATAAATTGATTTGAAGTCTGTTATGGGCCCTTCACAATAAGCGCGGTAGTGGTAAGATAGCGGTAATCAATATTTTGCATGGCTATAAAAATTCAAACGTTCAGAATTTGGCAGTAATGCTATGCGATAATTATGGTAGAGATAATTGCCTATGTTCTATGATAGTTTTACTGCGCTTCTGTAAACGCCCGCATATTTATACATGTGTGCAATTTCGATTACCGCTACGCTACCCTTATCGCGCTTGTTATGAATGGCCCATTATTGCGCACGTAAATACAACATCTCCTTTTGAAAACAATTCAAAAGTGGCTTACGCCATTTTCATTCTCACATGCGCATATGTTTTTGTGTACTATTTAAAGTTATTTTGATTAATTAAAATTTTTAAACTAAAAAATCTAGGATTTTATTACTATTATCTACTATTACTTACCCGAATTGCTAGAATTGATGGGCCCCAAGTAGAATCCCAGAAATAGCACTACCAATAGCAAAGCCTTTGCGGCGAACATTTTTGAGCAAATAAAATAAAACGTCGTGCTATGTGTTACACAATTTAATCACAATAAATTTTCTATATGCTTGCAGTCCGTATCGGCTTAAGAAACATGTATGCAAAAATCATGCGGATCTAACATTTGTACATTTGTGACATTTATAAATTATTTATTGTGAAACAATAGCGTACTTGATAAAATCATATACAAAATCAATTTTATTTGATATTCCAAGCAATCATTATCTTCAGCAATTAGCCATTTTCAATTCGACTATATTAGTCAGGAAACGTAAAGAAAATCCAAAATTATCAGAACTGTTATATTCGGAAAGTATAAGTCTATTTCAATATCGTCTGTTATATTCATCTAATGCAGTGGCGGAATAAAAAGGGCGGCTGACAAGATTGTGATGGCTAGTGGTGCAATATAAATATAACATAATTATTAATAAACTAGGTGAAATTCGCGTAATCCGACGGTGTATGATTAATCAACTATCTCGCCAACTCCTGTGAGTGCGTGTGAATCTAACAATATTTAATACCAAACGTAATAGTGCGCCCTGCTTCTTCTTCATTTTCTAACTACACATTTGCAACTTCTGAGAGAATTATCGTATTGTTTTTGTCCCCATTTGGCGAATATAACTGTCAGCGATAAAATTGTTTATCAGGACATGCACTGGCAGTACAAAAGTCATAAATGACAGGTTGCTCGACTTCAAAACATTGTCTTCGTTTTTATATTATAGAAATAATTAATAAATTTATGGTTTTTCTCAAATACTAAATTTTATTGGTTACATATTTTTTCCAAGTCACTATATATAACAAAATACTAACAGACATTAATACTTCTACTAATATTACGGTTACACTAAAGCCCTGATTTACTAGGAAAGCGGTACCTTAAAAGCAGCCATTTGTGACGTCATTTAACCTACAGCAATTGTTTTAAGTATATGTACTTGAATTACTGTCCATTTTTTTCATCGTAATTCATTGTATTTTAGTTATTATTCTTTATGGGAAACCATATTTACTTATACATACATAAACCCATTTTTGAGACGTAACAATTACGTTAAAGGCCGCCGCTTCCTAGGAAACCAAAGCTTAACAGTACTTTTAATTGTTTAGTTGATATCGACAACACGAACCAAATTTAATTTTTGAGTGAAATTGTAATTATGCATATTTGCCACTAATAATAAAATGATCTCCATCATCCTCATTATTATTATTTTTGTGACAACCACAATTTTTACAACCACACTTGTTACCATTCAATTGACATTTACAACACCCACTATTATCGTGGTGATTACCAGCAACATTATCGTTACCACAACCAACCTTATTATGGTGATTTCCATTCACAGGATTATCATTCGGGCAACAACCAGTGTTGTCATGTTTGTTATCATTGCCATTCTGATTATTATTATTACAGCCTTGATTATTATTACAACCTGGATTATTGTTAATATTACAACAACATTGATTATTATGATTAGAACAAGAACATTGTTTATTATTATTATTACTAGAACCTTGATTATTATTACTACAATCTCGATTATTATTATGATTGCTAGAATCTTGATTATTATCATCATCACAACTATCTTGATTATTATTATTATTACTAGAATCTTGATTATTATCATTGTTACTACTACAACCTTGATGATTATTATTATCCTTATTACATGTACATCCTTTATTGACGATACCTTCATCCCCGTCGTCGTCGTCGTCGTCACAAACATTTTTAGAAATGCAACATTGGTCGAAAGGCAACGTCTTATCCACAAAATATTTATTGCACCTTGGATTGCTCAGAACTGGACAACTGAAAAAATACATAAAATTTACTTGGTTTTATTATAATTCGATTTTATCATGCAAAATAATATTATCTATTTGAATTTTACCTTTCGGTGTAGGCTATTACAATTACATTACTTCACATTATACTTTACAATTATTGTTGTTGTTTATACATTTGTAAATTTTTTCCACTCTTTTCTGTTTTTCGCCAATTCTCTTGCTTGTTTAACTGTCTTTCCTTTCTTGATTATTATTTCCTCTATTCTGTTATCGCACTCTTTTCTTGGTCTACCTCTTCTTCTTTTATTTCCAGTTCTTGCTTCCCATACCTGTTTTGTTTGATTCTTTTTGTCCATCCTAATTAAATGTTCCCACCAGTTTAGTTGTTTCTTTTCTATATACTTTTCTATAGCTTCAAGCGTCTTTTACTATTTTTCTCTTGTCTCTGTATTTTTTTTGTAGTTTTCACTATTTTTGTCGTTTAGGTATCTTTGCCGTGCTTTTTTCTTTTCTTTTGTATTCTCTCGTATGTCCTCCGATCACCAGGCTGTCTGTTGTTTCTTGTTTGTACTTTTCTTCGTACCGCATGTGTCTTTTGCTGTCTCAAGCATATTTTTCTTTAGGTTATTCCACATTTCTACTTCTTCTCTATCGTTGGTCACTTCTATCCTAGTCTCCATTTTCTGCATATATTGGATTGCTGTTTCTTTTTCTCTAAGTTGCATGATCCTATCTTATTCCTATATTTGGTCGCTGTATCCTTCTGTTCAGTCTTCCTTAATTGTCGTCACAACTAGATAGTGGTCACTTCCAATTTTGTAGCTTATCTTAACCCTTCTATCTATTATTTTGCTCCTTTTTCCTTGTTATATTAAAACGTAATCTATTATAGATTGTTCGTGCCTGCTTACCACTTCCCTTGTGTGTTTGTGTATGTCCTTGTGTTTGAATTGTTTTTCAATATCCAGGTTGTCGACAGTAGAGTTTATATATATATATATATATATATATATATATATATATATATATATATATATATATATATATATATATACTAAATGACCATATTTGAAATGGATGTTATACCTTTAATTCACGAAATATGGGGATGATTATTTATAGCTAATGAACGGAAGCTTTATAAGTAATGCAGAAGAAAGGATTTCAAGCAATTTTTACGAATTTTGATGTTTAGGGGGGCGTAAACGGACAGAGAAATCCACAAACGGCTTCTACATTTTTAATTATTTGAATTTTTATTGTAAAAAATTGATACCCCTTAGCTCATTTCTCGGTTTTTCACATATCACGTTAAAAGTAATAGAGGCAGATTTGGGCTGTACTGTTATCGTATGGAAAGCCACCCCCTGAATCAAAAAACACAAACTAGAAGTCGGTACGACAGAGACTTACTGATATACAGCTCGAAAAGGGCGTTGCTGAAATAGAAATTGTGTACTAGCAATTTTTACGACTTTTAAAGGTTTGTGGGGCGAATATGGAAAGAGAAATCCATAAACGGCTTTCGCATTTTTAATTAACACCCTAAGAAATATTGATTGGTAACATAAAATCAATTTTTGATTTTTATTGTAAAAATTTGAGCTCTACCCTTTTGATAATTTCACGGTTTTTCGCATATCACGTTAAAAAAAATTAGGCAGATTTGGGATAATTCAGTTCTCGTATGGAAAGCAACCCCCTAAATCAAAAAACACAAACTAGAAGTCGGTACGACAAAGACTTACTGAGATACAGCTCGAAAAGGGCTGAAATAGTAATTTTATGTACATATATTGTTTTATTAATAAACAATTAGTTTATGAGTAAAAATCATTACTTTCTCTCATGAGAATAATTTGATATTGAATATGTATTATGTATATGTATAATATTATTGCCTATATTTATTTAAAATTTAAATTTATTTTTGGCATTAAATTACTACTATTCTATATATATATATATATATATATATTACTATATTTATATTATATAATATAAATTTTTATATATTTTATTTTTATATAAAATATTATGTATAATACGTACGACCTTGGTATACCGCCGACTATAATTTAGAAATCAGGTCGCTCGAAGTGATCAAAGTTTGGCCACCCCTGCTATATACAATATAAACATATTTTGAGAAAATGACAAAAGATTTTCATATTTGCACCGTATAAAATACCTTATATTAAAAAAAATCTCGATTTACCATAATGGTCCTACATGAGCCATTACATCGATTGGCTCGGCTCGAGTGTTAGTAACGCCGCTTTCTTTTATTGTTGGGAAGCTGTTCTGGGCTGTTCTACGCAATGTAAGGCTAACCCAGAACAGCTCCCGAACGATAAACGAATGCGGCTTAAAAGTTAAACATATTGAAAATTATTACCCTATCAAAAAATAATGGCCATCATCAGTACAGTTTAATTGCATGCATTCTCCATTTGGTAATATAGACTCGCCAGATTTGAACTGTGCATTCTTGTATGTGCAGAATGCATCATCTAAAAACAAATCAGCGTAAATGAATTCGAATATTTATTTTTTGTTTAAAAAAAAAACATACCTCCTGTGGCTGATAGAATAAACATAATTGTTGTTGAAATTGATATCCAATTTTTCATCATTTTTGAACTACTAAGTGTTGTAATTACAGGAATCATTTTTGTCCGTATTGTAATTTATTTGCCAACAAATTACGCGGTATACGTTCTAATGAACAATAGATTTTTATATGGCGAAATTGATTAGGTTTATTAGGATTATTATTAAAAATTCAAATTGTCCTTTGTTCTAAAAGTGCATAACAACTAATTAATATATAATTGTTTAATGTTTGTTATGCACTTTTAGAACAATATACAATTTGAATTTTTAATAATATTTCTAATAAACCTAATCAATTCCGCCATATAAAAATCTATTGTTCATTAGAACGTATACCGAGTAATTTGTTGGCAAAACAATTTTTTGTGAAAATGTTTAATTATTTATACTCGTACTAATTATAACTCTATAATAAAAAAAAATGTTTGCGATAATCGGTTTTCATCCTTAAAAGTAATGAAAAAAATAGGATTTGAGTTTTCATAGCTACAATTGGACGCCTTCTGTAGAAAGGAACCAACACACAAAATATGTTTGTTTCTCTTATCTTTATAATCAAGTTAGACCATTTAACTTAACGAAATAAAAAAATATAGCTCTAAAAGTTGAATAAAGGTCAAAAAACAGGCACCTCGTATATACAACATTACTTACATTTATTTACATATGTAATTAGGTTTTTTAAGTTAATAGCGACTACAAACAAAAAGGTTACAATAATTTTAAAAGTTTTAATTATTAATATTCTGAAGGGCACTAGCCTACTAAAGATTGTTTTCTCTCTAATATTCTATGAGTATGACAATTATTTTACAAGGATATTTTGCATGCATACTATTTTTCCCTACAGCTAAATGTATATTATTAATTAATTATTAATTTATTATTAAATAATGATTAATTTATTATTAATTTATTAATAATTTATTGTAAATATTATTAATTTATTAATAATTTATTATTAATTTATTATTAATTTATTATTAATTTATTATTAATTCATTATTAATTTATTATTAATTTATTATTAATTTATTATTAATTTATTATTAATTTATTATTAATTTATTATTAATTTATTATTTTTAATCTATTATTAATTTATTATTAATTAATTATTAATTTATTATTAAATAATGATTAATGTACTATTAATTTATTAATAATTTATTAATAATTTATTATAAATTTATTATTAATTTATTGATAATTTATTATTAATTTATTAATAATTTATTATTAATTCATTATTAATTTATTATTAATTTATTATTTTTCTATTTTTAATTTATTATTAATTTATTATTAATTCATTATTAATTTATTATTAATTTATTATTAATTCATTATTAATTTATTATTAATTTATTATTAATTTATTATTAATTCATTATTAATTTATTATTAATTTATTATTAATTTATTATTAATTTATTATTAATTTATTATTAATTTATTATTAATTTATTATTAATTTATTATTAATTTATTATTAATTTATTAGTAATTTATTATTAATTTATTATTAATTTATTATTAATTTGATTGTTTTAGAGTTTGGGAATATTCGTAGCAACGATGTGCGAAAAAATTACAACTGAAGGACGATATACGCTGATACTTTCGCACAAATTGCTTGAAAGATTTTTAAATCATCCTCAAATTTGTCGAAATATAATGCAACTGGTGCAACAGGTAAACGGCAGACGTCCCAGATTCACTGCAGCTGGATTTTTTAAAATTAACATTTCATTACTGTTTACATTATTTAATTTAATAACGACATATGTTATTGTAATTATACAATTTTCACAACCAAAATAATGTATACACTAATAATATAATAATAATAAATTCTTTATTTTATATAGTTGCCTCTGTATAGTAAACTAATTATAGTTTGGGTCAGTTTTGGAAAACCCAGTAAAAGTCGACGTATTTTGATGAGAAATTCAGCACTACAATACATATTAATCAAGTTAACTTAGACGTAAGTTTCAATGTACATGTACGTGCACGCCTGGAGTTCGATGGGACAACATTGGCATTGGAAAGTGTGGACCCTTGCGCCTAGCCCAGTTTGGCCTCGCTCCTGACTTCCCTACGGGGTACGTTCTTTTACGCGGCACGTTGCCTGTCCTGTGTTGCCCTTTCCGGATTCTTCCCCCACCTTCCTACTAAATAGATGCACATCATTCTTCCTGTTCTTGATAAGCGGTACTCTGCCAGTTTTCTTAGTCTCCAAAGTCTGAATCCACCCCTTAGCAATCTACATATCTAGATTTCGATCTTATTAAATCTCATCAGTGTAGCTCAGCTAGTGAGGGTGAATTCATACTATATCTCTAGTGGTTATATACAAAAATGATACAACTAACCCCCTAGGAGGAAAGCTAAATGCCATCTGGCGGTACCACATCAATTAACAATGCAATGCACTACCTGAGGTACACTGATGAGATCTAATAAGATCGATATCTAGATATGTAGATTGCTAAGGGGAGGATTCACACTTATATATATATATATATATATATATATGTTTTATAAGATGACCTTGTGCTAATATCTCAAGCACTATGTTGGAATATTATTCCATAGAGGGCACTACCCGGTGGTTCGGCCAGATGGCGTTTTCTTTCGTTTTCTTTCCTCCTAGGGTATTAGTTGTATCATTTTTCTAGGTAATTTAAGTGACTACACCATGCAATACTTTTTTTAAATAGCTTCAGTACTTTTGACGTTAATTGTTCCTTTAGGTGCACATCTCATGCCCTTAATAGGAATAAAATACATGTTTTCTGAAAATTTCATCAAAATACATCAGCGATTACTGGGTGTAATAAATTTATGACGGCGAGTATATTATATATAAAATTAATAATTATAATCATCTTTAATTACAACATATTACAATATACTATTTAATTATTTAATAATAATAATATATTATTACATATAGTATAATAGGTCTATCTACACGCCCTTTTTCTGTCCCGTGAATGTCATTATTATTGTTTATTTTATTTTATTTTTTCTCTTCACGTATACACGGTAAATATTTACGAAATACATATGCCGGCTTGTGGTATCTAAAGAATATGTGACTTTTACACTATTGTATTTAATGCCTTGTGCATTATGTTACTAGTGTCTAGGACTGCTTACTGCATCGTTACATAGCTTTTTGTCCATGTGTCCTAGTATATCCAGCATATCAAACAACTTCGTAGATATCTCTCCAGTAGCACCAATTATCATAGGTGTAACGCCGACACTTTCAACTTTCCAGACAGCTTTTATCTCAGTAACTAAACGTATTTATCAATTATTTGCTTATATTTCTTTCATTATGTTTACAGGCGCTGGAATGGCTATATCGGTGAGAAAAACATTGTTTTTCTTCTTATCGTATAGCATAGAGGGATTGTGGTTGATGTGATTGGTCTGTATTTCTTTGTCCCAGTATTTTTTTGTAGGCAACATTTTCTCTAAATAAAAACCATATTGCGTGTAATTATATATATATATATATATATATATATATATATATATATATATATATATATATATATGTATATATATATATATATATATATATATATATATATATATATATATATACTTTTTTTCTTTAATTACTATAATCTATAATGAAATTTATTATTTTCTAGTAATCTTACCACCTTATATTTATAGTAAGGCTTTATTACTTATTCCTGTTTGGATACAAATATTATATATTATTACTATTATTATTATTCTTTATTTAATTATTATTCGTGGTTTCTTTCTGTATCATGTTTATTACTATCGAATGATCGTATTAAATTGATTATAGGGTTTATTAGCTCAAATAAGCTTTTGTAACTACTGTTGTTGAATTCATTTGTGTCTCCAATGAGCATGGTATTATTATCATAGTTCTCGTTATGATCAGTTTCTTGATTATTATTGTTCTTATTATTATCATTTTTATGGGTCATATTATTATTGATATTATTTCCTCTTGTATCACTATAGTTACCTGCACTATCATCATCTCTCTTATCGTTGATTCTATAATTCATATCACTGCCGTTTCTATCGCTATTTTTATTTGATTTACTTTCATTGGATTTTTTTACTTTTGATTTACTTTTATTTGATTCATTTTCACTTGATTCTGTTTCGCTTGATTTATTTCTTTTGGATTTACTTCCTTTTGATTTACTACTTTCAGTTGATTTAATTTCATTTGATTCATTTTCATTGGGATCAACTTGGTTTCCAGCATTTTCTCCTGTATTATGACGATGAGTAGATTTACTTCGTTTTGATGTAGTTTCATTTGATTTACTTCCCTTTGATTTACTTTCATTTGATTCATTTTCACCTGACTCTTTTTCACTTAATTTATGTCCTTTGGATTGACTTCCTTTTGATTTAATACGTTCAGTCGATTCACTTTCATTTGATTCATGTTCATGGAAATCATCTTGGTTTGCAACATTTTCTCGTGTGTTATGGTGATGGAGAGATTTATTTTGTTTTGATTTACTTTTATTTGATTTATCGTGATTTGATTTATCTTCAGTTGATTCATTTTCACTTGAAGCCCTTTCATTTGATTTATTATTTGATTTAGTTCCTTCCGATTGTCTTCCTTTTGATTTACTTTTAATTGATTCCATTTCATCTGCATCATTTTTACTTGATTTATTTCTTTTCGATTGACTTCTTTTTGATTTACTTTCAATTGGTTCCTTTTCATCTGCATCAATTTTACTAGATTTATTTCTTTTCGATTGACTTCCTTTTGATTTAGTACTTTTATTTGATTTATTTTCATTAGAATCATCTTGATTTGCATCATTTTCTCGTGTGTTATGACTACGGATATATTTGTTTCGATTTGATTTACTTTCATTTGATTTATTTCCTTTTGATTTATTTTTATCTGATTTATCTTCTTTTGATCTTCTTTCTTTTGATTTACGCTCAGTTGACTCATTTTCATCTGAATCACTTTCACTTGATTTATTTCCCCTCGATTGACTACCTTTTGATTTACTTTCAACTGGTTCCTTTTCGTCTGCATCAATTTTAATGGTTTTATCTCTTTTGGATTGACTCCCTTTTGATTTACTACTTTCATTTGATTGATTTTTATTAGAATCATCTTGATTTGCAGTATTTTCTTCTATGTTATGACTATTACTTTGTTTTGATTTATTTTCATTTGATTTACTTCCTTTTGATTTATTTCTATTTGATCTATTTCTTTTTAACTTTCTTTCTTCTGATTCATTTTCACCTGAATCACTTTCACTTGATTTATTTCCCCTGGATTGACTTCTCTTTGATTTACTTTCAATTGAATCATTTTCATCTGAATCACTTTTACTCGATTTATTTCCACTGGATTGACTTCCCTTTGATTTACTTTTAATTGATTCATTTTCATCTGAATCATTTTCACTTGATTTATTTCTTTTAGATTGACTTCCTTTTGATTTCCTACTTTCAGTTGATTTGCTTTCATTTGAATCATTTTCATTGGAATCACCGTGGTTTGCACTATTTTCTCGCCTGTTCGGACAATGGATAGATTTATTACGTGTTGATTTACTTTCAATTGATTTACATCTTTTTGATTCATTTTCATTTGATTTACTTTCTTTTGCTATTCTTTCTTTTGATTTACTTTCTTTTGTTATTCTTCCTTTTGATTTACTTTCAGTTGATTCATTTTCACCCGATTTATTTTCTTTTGATTTACTACCTTCAGTTGATTTACAATTTCTTGATTTATTTGAATACTCTTGATTTGCACCATTCCCTCGTGTGTTATGATGATGGGTACATTTATTTCGTTTTGATTTACTTTCATTTAATTTATTTCTTTTTGATTTATTTTCATTTAATTTACTCTCTTTTGATATTCTTCCATTTGATTTACTTTCAATTGATTCATTCTCACCGGAATCACTTTCACTTGATGTATTACCTTTAGATTGACTTCTTTTTGAATTACTAGTTTTACGTTCTTTTGAATCATCTTGGTTTTCAACATTTTCTCGTCTGTTATGACAATGGATAGATTTATTACGTGTTGATTTACTTTCTTTTGTTATTCTTCCTTTTGATTTACTTTCAGTTGATTCATTTTCACCTGATTCACATTCATCTGATTTATTTCTTTTTGATTTACTACTTTCAGTTGATTTACCTTTACCTGATTCACTTTCATTTAAATACTCTTGATTTGCACCATTCTCTCTTGTGTTATGACGATGAATAGATTTAGTTCGTTTTGATTTACGTTCATTTGATACATTTTCATTGGAATCATCTTGGTTTGCACCATTTTCTTGAGTGTTATGACGATAGGGCGATTTACTATGTTTTGATTTACTTTCGTTTGATTTACTTGCTATATATTTTTTTTCATTTGACTTACTTTCCTTTGATATTCTTGGTTTTGATTTACTTTCATTTGATTCACTTTCAGCTGACTCATTTTCACCTGATTCATTTTCACTTGATTTATTTGGTTTTGATTGACTTCCTTTAGAACTTTTACTACTTTCTGTTGATTTACTTTCATTTGATTCATTTTCATTTGAGTCACCTTCATTTGCACCATTTCCTCCTGTAGTATGTCGATATATGTATTCATTTCCATTATCATTATTATTTGTATATGTGTTGTAAATACAATTACACTCAATATTAAACTGATTTTGCATTTTATATTCTGCATTATTTTTAGAATAATTTATTTCAGTAATACCATTTTTATTACCTTTCTTTTCATTATTAGTATCAATATGAATCATTATTGTATTTTTCTTTCTCTGATATGTTTTACCCATATTTCGAGCATTATTCAGTTTATTATTATTTATGTTATGACTTACATTATTATAGTTGTTATAATTATTTGTATAAGTATGATAACAAGTACACTTATCATCAATACTATTTTTATTATACATACAAGTACAGTCATAGCGAATATTCTTATTATCTGTTTTACTACCTTCCATATTTCTAGCATTTGTCACACGAATGTTAAGATTGTGCATATTATAGTTCAATATGTTCTTAATGCTATTGTTATTACTACAATTAATTTTAATATTGATATTATTATTATTATCATTCATTTCACCGTGGTTACTACTCTCCATTACCCCTGTATAACTTTTTCGCTGATTATTATTTATATTTATGTTTTTATTATCCTTATTATCATTTGTAGCAATTATTTCTCTTTGTTTGTGATTATTAACTTTAATATAGCAGTACTTATTATGATTATTGTTCATATTATTATGAATCCATCTATTATTGAGATCACTATTGCTATTAGTATTATCATTAACACTTTTATAGCTGTAATTATGATTAAAACCATGCAGAAACTCCCTTCCAGTGCAGATATTTTTAGTAACGCAGCATTTATTGTAAGGCAATGATGTATCCACAACATATACTATACAATTTGGAAACCGGGTCAGTGGGCAACTGAAAAAAAAAACGAAAAGTATAATAAGAATACATTTGAATTAACATATAAGTGTGAATCCACCTCTTAACATATCTAGATTTCGATCTTATAACATCTCATCAGCCAGTGAGGATGAATTCACACAATATCTCGAGTGGTTATATACAATGTAAATGTAAAAATGATACAACTTTCCTTCTAGGGGGAATTGTATAATTTTTACATTTGAATTTGTAATGCCTATTTTAGCTCATTAATAATCACTATATTCGCTATAAGTAAAATCAGTCCATTATACTTTACACATAAATTTATTGTTGCTACTTATGGATTCAATAGCGATTAATATATTTAAAAGCAGCTTACACGGTCAATAATACTGTCAGTCCTAGTACTGTCAGTATTTACTTCAATCCTTCTTTTATATTTATCAACTAATCAATTATCCGGATAAACATCAGTATTCTCTTCATTCCATCATTACTATACATGACACGATAAGTAATAATGGCAATATTTTAGAATAATGGACATATTAAACATGTTATCGTACAGTAATACTGTCATTATTCTAAAATATTGACAGTATTATTGATCGTGTAAGGTACCTTTATGAAACGATGGTGAATATGGGGGTTAGTGTTTATTAAAATGTACTAATTTGATCTTTTTACCCGTGCAAAACATAGTTGCCATCGGCTGCACAAGTTAAACGCACACATTGTCCTTCCGGTTCGATTGAATCACCAACTCTGAACATCTTATCCTTATATTTGCAGAATACTTGAACTTTAATATGAACGCATAAAATTAAACATTATGTAACTAGTTAAGTTCATTAAAACTCTTACCTCCTTGAATGGAAATATTAAACAGTATAAATATTTCTAAAAAATACAGTAATATCCAATTAGTCATCTTATTTGACTTGAATATATATTTGAATGTAACACTCATGCATTGATTAATTTCTTTTTAACAGGTTCTTGCTATAAAAGAATCAGCTCATGATTGTTTTTAGTAATATAACATTTATTGGTTCATATTATTTAATGACTTAATTGGCATTTAGAATAATTATATACTATAACAATAGGAAATAATACATTTCATAGAATTTAAGAAAAACTGGACAAATACAATTTTTTTGTAATTTATTACTAGTAATATAATATTTATTACTTGATATTATTAATCGATTTAATTATTATATACTCTAACAATAGAACATACTAAATTTCTTAGAAGTTAAGGTAAAATTGTATAAAATCTGTTTTTGTGTGTGTGTGCTGATTATGCATAATTGATTCGAATATAATTTATTTAACTTTATCGATAATACATGCAAGCCAACTTTCGAAAAGCAAAATTAAACCATACATATTTGTAATCACAATATCAATCATGGGTTTAAGTTTGGCATTCAGTTGTTACTGTTACTGTTACTGTATGGTATAAAATAACTAATAATACATTTTCTTTTAAATCACGGGCTTCAGTTTGGCATTCAGTTATCATTCTTTATGGTATAAAATAACTAATGAAAACAATACAAACCTCTTTCCTTGGAGACTAACAAAAAAACACAGGGCTTTTTTTCCTCAGACCCGTAACGTTTCAAATACCCACCCTACACTCGCTTTGTTCATCCTTCCTTCTTTTATTCACCCTAGGCTCATGTGTCGTTGGGGGCTAAAACTTTTTTTGACAGACATTGGTGGAAAGTTTGACTGCAACAAGACATGAGCCTAGGGTGAATGAAATAAGGAGTGGTGGGTATGGTAGGGGGTACCAGGGTAGCCTCACATCGTTCATGCTAATAACTATGGAGAGGCTATGTGATCTACATATAAGGGATGAACCGCTACTTATGTATCCGCTTCCTACCAAATAACTTGCAGATATCGGACGAAAGTTAAAGCAGTCCGCCCTCCACGAAATTGTGAGTCAGATAGAGAACTAACGGACTTTCTGCAGTAGAAGTATTCATAGATATCTGATAGCATCGAGAGCGTTCTAATTATGTAAGGTGTCTGCATCATAACAGTCGTAGAATGGATAACAAACATGCTCATGTGGAGCCGTTAGCATTAATATAAGAAGCACCGCTGTTAGTCAAATGGTAACTAGGGCCTGCCCACAAGGAGATGGTTGAATAGTTAGCTGGAAGTATAGCTACAGACACTCAAACTGGGCCCATTGTGAAACCTCCCTTTATGGCTACTCACTCGTCCCACCAGTCAATTCTGCGTGCTAGCTGCAGTACCATGGCGGGCGAAGAGTTGCCAATGTTGGCCATACTAGGCTAGCACTCCCCTAGTACTAGCTGCCTAGTGTTTACTAGAGCTGGCCAGAGGCATATTACATGCTATGTTTCTAGTTCTTCATTGCACCCTTTACATAACGGACTGTCTACCAGATCCATCGTATGCATGTTTGTCTAGCCGACAGTGTCCAGTTAAGATGTTGGTCAATAATTTTAGATTAGTTCTAGATATGTTACTGTGGGCCAATTTTACAAGATTGTCTAATTGCTTCCTTTGATTGCTTGCAGTCCGGCATTTCAGGCCATCTTATCTTGTGAAGAGCAAGTTTTCTATGATCTATTTTTTTTCAAAGTACCTACAGAAAGCATTTCACCTTCTTGGGTTGTTAGAGTATGAGAGGATCCTTTCCCGGCAAACTCATTTGGTATTTTGTACACCTTGATGCCACTGTGTCCTTTGATCCAGCAGTTCTAGTTTGTTATGTTTAGCTAGCTCCTCCTCCAGAATGTGTAGACATGAATATAGCTCTTTCGACACAAATGTGTTTGCATTTAGAGCTGCTTTACTGTCGGTGAGTTTTTGGATATGTTTATCCTTAATATTTCATTCAGCTAAAATGTAAACACAGTTTAGTATTCCTGTTAATTCCGCTTGGACGACTGACGTGAGTCTTCCGAGGTGCACTTGTCTTGAAATCATAACCATATTCGTCCTATCCTTGCAGTCTCCACAATAACTGCACTTGTCCGTCACTGCTCAGGTTGTACGGTGAAGATATGCCCGGAAGCATGTCCCGTGAGGACTTGAATGAGGCAGTAGTTTACCTCCCTGTTATTTGTATTCGGTCAGGCATCGAAGTCCGGGATCAGCCTCCGTGTCCACGCTGCTTCAGGGAAATATAAAGCTACTTCATAAAAATAAATTAGAAAGGTTGGATTTTGATTTACTATTTATTTATTAAAAAATATTTTATATATCACTATAATACAAAAATTATTCAAAGAATTGTACATACATATGTATATAGATTCCCCAATTTCAAACTTGGTCACCTTAACTGCCAGTACATTGTTATTCGTTTGAAATAATGTTGTTGATTTAATTATTATGATTATTTATTATTTATTTATTAGCTCAGTAGTATTATTTTCATAACAGTCAATTTAATGATTAATATTAATATTGCTACATTCAATTATTATTTTATTGCTTATTGTTATTGTTAATTTCACATATATTTTATTAACATAAATAATAATTAATAAGTATTGTTTTTATTTTGTGTAGCGCCTTAGTACTAATAATAATAACGGAAAACACCATTTCAAAATAAATTACAAACAAATCTTAAAATCAAATTTGATTTTATAAGAAACTGAAATATATATACATATAGTACTTGTAATAGTAATTCTAGTACATAATATAAGATATAAAATGATAACAAAGTACAGTATGTCCGTATGACATTATCTAATTTCTTATATCTCGAAAACGATATAAGAAACTAGATAATGTCATGTAGGCACAAACTACATACTGTCATACACACATGTAGAAAAGGATATAGCGGCGGGATAATAATAAATTCACTTAACAATAACAACACCGTAATACACAAAGTTAATTTCCCATTTAGAAATAGTTATACAGTTCAACATATCAATTCTTATATATAAAACGAAATAAGAAACTAGATGTCATACGGGCTTTAATCTAAATTGAATCGCTAATGTTAACTATGTTATTATCATTAATTGGAATGGTAATAGCTTCTTTAGTACGGCCATGTAATGTCCTCATATATTTCAGTATTGTTATTTTTATTCCTGTACTTCAGTACAGAAATCGGTAGAGCTTTTTTAATATTCATTGGAGTGGTGTGATCTTTATTATCGTGTTTTATGTAGGCAGTTTGAATAAGATCGGTGGTAATGTTATCGTTACTATTATTTAGTTCAGCATTATTAATTGTTTCAGTAATATTATTATCATTCAGAGTTATGCCCATTAGTGTTGTTTCAGTATTAATACTCTCACTATAATCCCTGATACTACTTTCTGTGTAATCAATTATTTTAGGAGTGGTAGCTTCATGAATGTCCGTTGCATTAGTAATGTTAAGTGTATTATTATCTAGTTGTTTAATGCCATCTTTACTACTGTTTAATTTGCTGGTAATATTTATATTGCTGTTATCTTGAGCAGTTAAATTATTACCATTTGGATCACTAATGTTAGCTATAACATGTTCAGTTGAATTAGTAAAGTTATTACTATTATAGGATTCAGTAACGCTGGCGTTATTATTTATATCCGTAATATAAGCAGTTTCATTACTATTGGATTGATTATTATCATTTGTTACCGCATTATGGTGATCTGAATTATTTCGATTCATTACAAATTCATTGTTATTATTTTCATTCAAATCAGTAATATTGTTTTTTGTATCAGATGTATTGAATTTATTATTTTGATTTGGAATACTATTATTGTTTGTAAGATTGTCATTACCATCACTATGATTTTTATTGTCATTACCATCACTATAATTTTTATTGTCATTACCATCACTATGATTTTTATTGTCATTACCATCACTATAATTTTTATTGTCATTACCATCACTATGATTTTTATTGTCATTACCATCACTATAATTTTTATTGTCATTACCATCACTATGATTTTTATTTTCATTTGAATCAATAATATTGGTCTGATTATTTTTATTATCATTATTGTTAGAATCAATACTGCTATCAATACCAGTGTTATTGTTATATTTATTCTTACCATACTGTTGAGTAATGTTTACTTTATCATTTTCATTCGTATTAGTAATATTTGTATGGCTGTTATTATCAGATAAATTTAATTTATTATTTTCATTTGCATTTGTAATATTGTTATGACTGTTATTATCAGATAAATTCAATTTAATATTTTCATTCACATCAGTAACATTGTTAAGACTGTTATTATCAGATGAATTCAATTTATTATTTTCATTGTTTGTATGATTACCATTTTGATATCTATTGTTGATTAGTTTATCCTTATCCATACTGTCGGTATGTTTATTTTCAGTACCATCTCTTGGTAGAGATATGTTGCTATCGGGATTATTATTATTCTGAACAGCAGTTGTATTGTTAATATCATTTTGATGACTAACCTTTATATTACCATGTTCATTTGTATCATTATTTTCGAATTTTGTATCGTTATTATCATGACTAATGTTGGTATTATTATTTTTAACACCGTCGTTAGGTACAATATTGTTGATGCCATTATTATTACTAGAATTATTACTATTTTGAATACCAGTATTTTTACTAGATTCATGCGTAAAGTTTATTTTATTGTTTTCATTTGAATCATCAATGTTGGTACGACTTTTATTATTAGTATCGTCATGTACAGAATTATCTGTATGATCATCATTTCCATCACTATGTTTATTTTCGATAGAATCAATAATATTGTCATGATTGATTTTAGTATCATCTTTTGGTACAATAATTTCGCTGTTATTATCATAGTCAGAATCACTACTATCATGAATACCAAACGTGTTCAATTTATTATTACCATTTTCATTTTCATTTTCATTTTCAAATCTACTATTTATTGTTTTATTATCATTAGCATCAATAATATCACTATCTTCATTTGGTATAATAATTTCGCTCATATTATTATCACTACTGAAATTATTACTGTTATGTGTACCAAGGTTGTTGTTAAAATTATTGTCACCATATTCATATCCATTTTCTTTTTTGTTTTCATTATCATCATTAATATTGTCATGATTGTTACTATTATTATTATTATCAGATGTGATAAATTCATTATTTTCATTTTGAACACTATTAGGTTTTGTATTCTTTTCATTTTCAAATCCATTATTTAATTCTCTATTATTATTATTATCACTAATATTGGCATGCTTGTTATTACTATCATCTTCACCACTATTATCATTAATATTATACTCATTATTGTTATTAAGTTCAGTGTTATTATTAAATATAATATTAAAATATTTATTAATAAAGTTTAAGGTATTATTTGTATTCTCATTAGTAATATTGTTCTGACTGTTATTATCAGATGAATCATATTCGTTATTTTCATTGTTTTTATGATAGTTAGTTTGATTGCTGTTTTCTTTATATTCATCCATACCGTTGGTATCTTTGTTTTCAGTACTATCTCCTGGTAGAGTTATATTTCTATCGGGATTATTATCAATAGCAGTTTTATTGTTAATATCATTTTGATGATTATGTTGTATGTTACTATGTTCATTCGTAGTACTAGTATTAGTTATATCAATATTGTCGAATTTATGTGTACGATTCTGACTCTTATTTGTATTTGTTTCGGTGGTGGTTATATTTTTGTTTAAGCTAATATAACCGTCATTAGTAAATGATATAGTTATGTTCTTTTCATTTTTTTTATCTGATAAACTGTTGTTTCCATTATTGGTTGCTGTATCATTGCCATTTCCATATCCATTGTTGATTTTCACAGTTTCATTACCAACTTTCATGTAGATAGGACTATCATAATCTATATGTATATTGGATTTATTTGTTTTATTGTCATTGTCAATACCATTGTTTGCATTCTTTGTATGATTATCATTTTGATCTCGATTGCTATTTTGTTGATATTCATCCATACTGTTGGTATGTTTGTTTTCAGTACTATCTTTTGGTAGATTTATGTTTCTATCGGGATTATTATTTTTCTCTGTAGCAGTTTTATTGTTAATATCATTTTGATGATTATGTTGTATGTTACTATGTTCATTCGTAGTACTAATATTAGTTCTATCAATATTGTCGAATTTATTAGTACGATTTTGACTCTTATTTATATTTGTGTCGGTGGTGGTTATATTTTTGTTTAAGCTGATATAACCGTCATTAGTAAATGATATAGTTATGTTCTTTTCATTTTTTTTATCTGATAAACTGTTGTTTCCATTATTGGTTGGTGTATCATTGCCATTTCCATATGCATTGTTGATTTTCACAGTTTCATTACCAACTTTTATGTAGATAGGACTATCATAATTTATATTTATATTGGATTTATTTGTTTTTTTGTCATTTTCAATGCCATTGTTTGTATGAATATCATTTTGATATCGATTGCTATTTTGTTTATATTCATCCATACTATTGGTATGTTTGTTTTCAGTTCTATCTCTTGGTAGATTTATGTTTCTATCGGGATTATTATTTTTCTCAGTAACAGTTTTATTGTTAATATTATTTTGATGATTATGTTGTATGTTACCATGTTCATTCGTAGTACTAATATTAATTTTCATATTAGTGCTTCTATCAAAGTTGTCGAATTTATGTGTACGATTTTGAATCTTATTTATATTTATATCGATGGTGGTTGTATTTTTGTTTAAGCTTATATAACCGTCATTAGCAAATGATATAGTTATGTTCATTTCATTTTTTTTATCTGATAAACTATTGTTTTCATTATTGGTTGGTGTATCATTGCCATTCGGGATTTTCACGGTTTCATTCTCAACTTTCATGTAGATAGGACTACTATAATCAATTTGTATGTTAGATTTATTGGTTTGTTTGTCATTTTCAATGGTATTACTTGGTTCATTATTTATTTTATGATTGCTGTTTTCAAATCCATTGCTGATATTATTGCTTAAGTTCATATAACTGTTATCATTTATATTCAATTTATTTTTATCAATATTGTTATTACCATTTTTATTAGTAAAATTTTCAACTTTACTATTATTTTCATTCACTGTGATATGACTGTTATTGTTAGTATCAGATATGTACAATATTTTATTATCCTTTACACCATTGATTCCTGTATTATTTCCATTCACTACATTAATAATGATTTGACTGCTTTTGTTTGTATCAGTTATGTAGAATTTATTAACTAATATACCATTGGGTATATTAGCACTACTATAGTTACAATGATTTTTTTCATAACTAGAATTGGTATTTATATTGAAAATGTTCATGATCATTTGATTGCAGTTAATATGTTCTTTAAGACTATTATTTGTATTAGCATTCATAAAATCATGTTCATTTGTATTACCATTTGAAATCCCTTTTTCAGAATTAGTTTTGATATTATTATTATAATGTCTGTCTCTCCTACTTATAAATTTATCAATAAATATGTGTGTACTATTGTTAGTAAAATGGTCCTTATTACTATTAATAATATTGTCGTTCTTATTATTATTATCATCATTAATAACATGGTCGTTCCTATAAGTATTAATAATATGGTCGTCCCCACAAGTATTAATAATATGGTCGTTCTTACTATTATTATTAATATGATCGTTTTTATTATTATTATTATTAACATGGTCGTTCTTACTATTGAATCTAGTATTATTCCTCCTAGTTTTAAATTTATCAATTAAACTATGTGCACCATTTGTAATACTGGGATTATTATTAGTAATATGGTCGTTCGTACTACTATTATTAATAATGTCGTTATTATTATCATTATTAACACGGTCTTTCCTACTATTATTATTAATATGATCGTTTTTGCTATTATTATTAATAGTATGGTCGTTCTTATTATTATTATTATTATTAGTATGGTCGTTGTTACGATTATTATTTGTATGATCGTTCTTATTACTATTATTATTATTAGTATCAGCTTTCATATTATTATTATTATTGCGTGTATTGTACCTATTGACATTTATATTGTAATTATCGATAGGTTTACTGAAGCTGACTTTCCGATTATTACAAATATTTCTAGTGACGCAGCATTCGTTGTAGGGCAATGTTGGATCCATAAAATATTGAATACATATTGGATTCCTTGGAATTGGACAACTGAAACATACAACAAATATTAGATGTATTCTCTTTAACACTTTCGGCCCTGCCATGCCGGTGACATTTGCCACTATAACATTTACAGGCCTATACTTACTGGATAGTTCTGGATAGTTTTAGATAGTTGGCTGAAGGGTAGCATAGCTACAGACACTTAAGCCTCAAACTGGGCCCATTGTGAAACCTCTACTTACAGTGCCTATCCATATGTTTGCTTTTAAACACTAGATTTCATCTCATCAATGTATTTTAGAGAAAACTGATGCGCAGTTTTAGAGACTTTTGCATTTTGATGTGTGTGAATAAGCGTAAAAATAATTAAACAAAGGAAAGCATATGTTCAAGGGCTGAAAGAGTTAAAATACAATGCTAATAATGAGTTTGCAATAGGTTTGTGTACTCGGTTAATAATATAATAATGGTAAATTACTACCCAACCGGCAGAGATACCAGTTATTTCGTACCTGTACTTGTCATAATCTCACCGGAGTAGAATTTTTGGTTATTGTTTGTTCAGTTAACATTTTCGATATCAATATAAAGTAGTCAATTGATATTGATATCATTGAACGAACTCAATTCATGAATTCTCTGTATTCTGAAAAGTGACTTTTTCAAGAACGCTCAGATGTTTGAATCTGGACTTTCGGTTTACTATTTTTTTTAAATAATGAAAACATTAATTGAAAAAACAATAACTTTCTATTTTGGGGATATAAAATTAATTATATGTGATTATTCTTTAATTATTTTAGTTTACTGCCAATTGAATTTGAATTTACACCACATTTGACCTAGGATTATCTTCATTCATAGAGTAAAAGGTTCATATAATTTATTAAATTAACAGTTTCATATCATGACCAGCATTGGCAACTCCTCACCCGCCAGCTTGCACGCAAAATTGACTGGTGGGACGAGTGAGTAGCCTTAAAAGGAGGTTTCACAATGAGCCCAGTTTGAGGCCTAAGTGTCTGTAGCTACGCTACCCTCCAGCCAACTATCCAGAACAATTTCTTATAATTTTTTTTACCCACCCATGCACAATGTATTGACCATCTTCATCACAAGTCAAACGCATGCACAGTCCTTTTGGTTCGATTGAATCGCCTACTCTGAATTGCACATCGTTATATGTACAAGACACTTTATCTACGAACAATCAGGATAACTTATACTTATTATATACAAATAATTATATATAAATAATTTTGTGAAATATATCTCTTACGTCTATGCATTAGCCAATCGCCCGTTTTAAAATATCCATCGTTGTTGTTAATTACTTCACCTATAAATAATAGTGTCAATTGATATTGTATCATTGAACGAACTCAATTCATGAATTCTCTGTATTCATAATAAGTAACTTGTTTCTAATAAGCGCCAAATCTAAATTAAAAAATGTTGTAAATTATGTTATGTTCCAGTTTCCTTGTTTATTAACTCTGTTTAATTATCCGGATGATGCTCGAAATTTATATATTTACTATATTATATATTTATTATATATATATATATATATATATATATATATATAAATCAATGGAAATAAAATAAACAATACAAACCACAGCGTTTAATTTCGAGCATCATAAAAAAAAGCGAAATATTAATATATTATAAAATGAGCTGTTTCCCAAAAATAAAAAAAATAAAAAATACAATATGTATATATATATATATATATATATATATATATATATATATATATATATATATAAATAGATAGCTTGTTACCTTTACTAGTTATGGATATACTAAACACCATAATTATTTCCATAAAATATAATAATTTCCATTTTTTCATCTTATTTAAATTGCATGTGCTGCATTTATGTTTGTATTACAGCTCTTACGTAAATTAACTATTTTCTATTACGTGCTAATAAGCCAGATGTGTTTTCACACCTTCAACTGTTTATAATAAGAAATTTGCTGATAACATTATACCACTTATCAAATTTATGATCAAATTGTATTGTACTAAACAACAAACTAAAACAACAATAACACATTAGTAATTTCTAGGAATAGGAGATGAAAATGCGCTGCTCTTAATAAAACACCACTAATTATTAGTGAAACAATAATTAATTAATATTTATTAATTTTTATTCTTAGCAGTTTGATAGATAATTTTTGCTTCGTGAAACTAGTGGCACATGAATGAACCGCCGCTGGGATTAGAAGATATCTAGATACCTAGATATCTAGATGTTGCTTAGTATAAGTTAGTATGATTCTACCTGCTTTCGTTTATCATTACTAGCCGCCATGAACGTTACGTTTCCGACTAACTCGTCGTAGAACAAGGCCCGTACACGCTCCTATCGTACACATGTGAAAGAATACAAGGATAATGTGCATGTACATGTTCCTGGTAGGTAGATACAGGCATTTAGGTTTGTGCAATCGCCAAAATTATTTACCAATTCCAAACACTCATTGTGGTTTCAGTAGCAATCAAGACGATATAGATGTCAAATTGAAAACATTTTGGGAATTGGAAGAGCCACCAAAGTCAAATGTTGTATCTCCAAATGAACAAGCCTGTGAACAACATTTTAAAACAAAATTCACGCGTGACTCAGGTGGTCGATTTATTGTAAAGCTTCCACTAACTACTTCACTTTCCAATTTATAGGACTCTTTACAAACCGCTACAAATCGCTTTTTATCAATCGAACGTAGATTCTTTCAAATTCATGTACGGCCATATTTTTTTGGGGCACATGTCTGAAGTAGAAGCGACAACAAGCCCGAATAATTACTATCTTCCTCATCACTGTGTTCTAAAGCAAGACAGTCTCACGTCTTGTGGCAACGCAAGCTGAGCTGGAATGAATCTGTGCCTCTTCATATACACACTGAGTGGATTATATTCAGAATGCAGCTTGATTCGTTAGGCCCAGCATGAATGCTGGACACGAGCGAGAAATGCCCAGTAAATCATATAATTTAATTATCAGCCAATCAAATACCCGAATTTTGCATAAAGGCTTTAGTTGGCAGCAATTTCATATCGGAAAACATATTCGACCAATATGAGTCGTTATCCAAATTACAAAGGGTATTCGCATATTGTTTTAGGTTTCTAAACAATGTAAAATCAACGTCAAGAGTTGTGCATCATAAATGTAGTCACAACACATATACAATAAAGTATCAATTATAGCACAAAATACACCCAAATTGTTTTATTACTAAACAAATGTGTGTTCGTCACACTGGGATGCCCACAAAGCCTTCTCCTGTTTAATCTGTACAGAAGTGAGTTGGAGGAGGTGCTGCTTAAAGCCTCCTCCAACTCACTTGTGTATAGAGCGGGAGGGGTTGTGGTAGGTAGACCCAAGTCATGGATGTCAGCATATGCGGATGATAAGGTTCTTGTGGCCAAGAGAGTTGAAGAAATGCAAGAGTTGTTGGAAATAATGGGAAGGTACATTGATACGCTAGAGCTTAGTTGTGGATGTGGAAAAAATCAAGTGGATGGAATCAGGATAATATGGGTACAGCGGAAGAGTTGAAATGAAGTTGAATCTCATGCAGTAATACATCAAATTGTGTGAACGATTCGACAATACGAATATCTTGCTCCTTAATAATATATAAATATATATATATATATATATATATATATATATATATATATGTGTGTGTGTGTGTGTGTGTGTGTGTGTGTATGTGTGTGTAGTACTTTTCCATGTTTAATTTGAGTGACCTTACCCTACCTTACTTCCATATTCATTTTAAATTTCCCCGAAACTTCTTAATTTATTTTCGTTGTTGCCAACGACTTTTTGTACATCTTTCTTATCCATTCCACCGATTCTTATTCCATCCCTAACATTTCCATACACTCCACTAGCTTACCCCTAGCAACTGAGCCATATTCTGCTTTTAGATACACCGCATACATTTTCCCTTTGTATTCCAGTTCTTCATCCACCATTCTCGATAGCGTGAAAATCTAAACCCATTCTGAGATTCTGGCAGCAGCCCTCTTCTGTCCACTTCACCTTCCGTTCTGATTGTCACCATTGTCATGGTAAGCTTGTACTGATAAATCAAGCAAGTACATAACAAAAACTACGTAAATATGTACATATTACTGCAGTAAAGTCACGAATAAAATGTAAAAATCGTACCAAGTCTAATTATTTACGATATTTACTTTGGGTAGAAAAATTAAGGGATGTTCATGAAAAGAGACGTACTTCACTTAAAACTAACATTTAAACCAGTGAAAGGCACAGCACACAATACAATGATACAATTTACATTCTTTATTTAAACCACAACATATGCTATAATCTAATAATATAATTAATTATATATTAAGTTTAGTAAAACTTGCATTAAATATATATATATATATATATATATATATATATATATATATAAGTGTATTATTAAGTCTATTATTATAGTACTAATCAAATAAAAACACACATTCACAGTATTTATTAATATAATATTAATTATTTGCGGCTGATGGACCTGAAGGTCCAGTTAGAGAATTGTAAGAAATATAGTAACTATTACACTTAATTATTTATTACATAGTTTTGATTATTTTTATTAGCAACCTTAATATTAATATATTATTGTATTTCTGATAAATGTAAGGTCTCTATTAAATTGAATGTTTTCATTTTCTGAAAATCAATTTGTCTTCATTTCCATTATATCGACTGTTTTCCTGTAGTTAAATGTATTGTCTTCATTTCGGTTAAATGTATTATCGTTCTGTCTTCTATAAAATATACTGTCTTCATTGTGGTTACATTTATTGTCTTCATTGTGGTTACATCTATTGTCTCCATTTCGGTTAAATTTATTGTCTTTATTGCTGCCAAATATATTATTGTCATTTGGATTTCTATTACAAAAATTTGTGTTGTTTGAAACCTCTGTTAACAGTGTTCAATTATTTTTTAAGATTATTGTTACCAATAATTAATAATATTAATTTTGTTATAAATAGGAAATGTTGAATTATAATAATAAATAATATAAGTTGGGCTTATATTTACACAAAATAAGAAATTAGACAAATAACGTGAAAATAACGATTATTTTAGATCATTTAAGCTTACATCAGTAGATTCACTTGCCATTTAGTTATTTTTATTTTGTCACGATAAACATTATAATTGAAAATATCTCTCTGAAATTGATCCCATATTTCTTATGTTAGTTATTATTTTTTATTTTATGTCAAAATATATCCACCTTAATATAGATTAATATAGAAGCAACTCACCAATGCTTAATCATCCTAAACCAATTACCAGATGAATAAATCAGTATCAGAAATTACATTTAAATATGTTGCAAATTTCGTACGCTTCTAAAATAGAATATTCTATTGCTCGCGCAATGTAGTAAACAAGACTAGACACAGTGAGTGAGACAGTGTCTCTTTGTGAATCACCGCTCTGATTCGTCGCAGTGCGCCAGTCGCAGACCATCTTTCATTGTGCGCGAGTGACTTAACTTATAATTGTGTAGTGTTTAGTGATTATAATTGTGTGTGATTGAAATGGTGCTGTGAACTGAGGAATATGTATCTGTAACAAGGTAAGTGGACCTTTGAGATACTATGGCGGCCTAAAATGTATTAGGATTTATTAGCGGCGTACATTCATGATATTGTGATATGGTGGACATGGAAATTTTATTTCATCTGTTCGCTGTCATATTGTCAATCAATATAATAGTCGTACGCGAATGACTATTATATTGATTGACAAGAACATGTGTTTTTATACGAATTTGTGATATGAAAATTAACATTTTAATCCCAAAACTTAATATGTGCAGTTTTTATATTACATAATATCTCGCGTGAATTTGTGTGTAAATCCAAGATATATTGTATTGTTCTGTATTCGCTAAACAGTATGATGTATCTACATCTGCACGAAAATATATGTATTCTATAACAACCGAGATCTAGTTTTTTATGGCAAAAAGATGAATTACACGCGATGCATGCATATTTATATACAATACTTAAAACAATGATCATACTAAGCAATTATTTAATTGAATCTGTATCAATACATTCATGTAATTAATGGCGAAGTTATAATTGAGTACCAGTTAAATCTGAGCGCTGCGTTTTATGACGCATTGAGCAACACTATCTATATTAGAATCGGTGATGTTGATGAGTCACATTTTGAATGATCGTAGTAACATTGGGATAAAAATAGCGTTTTTAATATATTAGAATTCATTGTTAGGAGCAGACTGTTGTTAAGCAAAACATTGAATAAATGATAACTCAATTCACCAACTCATCGCGTTTTAATTGGCTACTAAACCCAATAGCAGCAACTAAATACGAAACAATCATTTCACAACTCTTTAACACAAACGATAGATCTAGTTTTAAAAAACCTGCGGCTGTAAATTTTGGCTGTCTACGAGTTGATTGGTTGGCTATATCTTGAAACTTTTGAAGCAACCTTGGATGATTTATGTGTCTCCATACACAAACAAATAACCTGGAGTTTATAGATTTACCTATATCAACAATTTTTTGGCATGTTGCTACAACAACCAATATCATCATCTGAAATACAAAATATATTAATAATTTTTTAAACAATCTTATAAGTAATGTCATACATTAAGTGATGTCCAATAGACTAGCAAGAAGTAAACATCAGGTGATACATAAAAGTAAAAGTAATGGGCTGTAACAACCACATTAGTAACCATATGTAAAGTCAGCATTAAACTGTGCCATCCAAATAATACATTATAACTGTCAACAGCATCCCCTAATAGATTTATAAGTTTTAAAATTATTATCTCATTATGTTCTATATAATTATTCGATTTAATTATATCATCTAATACCTTATATCTACATTGTATGCATTTCAATATATAATATTGCAAAACTGCTATGATATAAATGTAATACGTATCTATAATATGGCTTAAATAGTATACATATAGGGTGAATTCGACTACAAAGTACCACCAACAAAAAGCATACGTTATATATCCCATGAATATCATGTTTATTATAAACCATTTGCCGTAACTAATTTTAACGCTAGGTACTTCAATTGCATACATATTTTTGATTGTAATGTCTATTTTATTACACACGTTTAATACATTATGAAATGTGTCTGTGCATTTTACAGTGTTGCTGTAAATAATTAGTGATATTACACCCACTATATCGTTAATAGATGCTATTGTACCTAATGCTTCATCCACTATGTTTAAATAAAATTCATACTGTGATATCATATATGTAAAATATATGTACAGGATAGTTAAAAATAGTATGATTGCAGTTGTGTAAGGTTTCCAATTTGAGAATTTTTCCAGTTTAACGTTGTAATTTGGTATAATTCCCATATAACTACACCAGATTAAAACGACATGCAATTCTTTAGCGATTGACATGGTTTGTTTGTTTTAATATTAGCTTTGTTGTTATCTTAATTTAAAATCTAAAAATGGTGGAAATATAAGTTTATTGTTATCCTAATGCTTCTTATTGGATGTTGTTCAATCACTTTCTGAACTGCTGCCAGGAATAGCTGAGTCGTAGTAGTTTTTTTTTTATCTAACCTTAATGCAAGTTCTTTTCAATTCGTTTCTTTCAATAAAGCTGAATTATTACTTCTTTATGTAAATGAAATATTTTTCAAATAATTTACTATAATAGTAAACCTGTCAGTGTAATAGTACGTCAAATAAAACACATTATGGGTGTTGAATGCTAATGTAAAGAGTTGTTTAGTCGGTCAGCATAAAAACTTGTAGATTAAAATCGATCATGTTTTTAACCAGAAAACATTATAGAATGAAAAGTTTAGTTGTAGTTTTACATCATTATAAGGTGCATTAAATATAAATAATAGCATATGAAATTTAAATAAAGAAACAAATAAATCAATTTTATAAATAAATGAAAATTGAATTGAAATATATTTTCAGAAAATTATTAATCAGAAAATACAAATATTGGATTGTTAAGGCGTCTACTTTGTGATAATTCATTTTAAAGGATAAATATATATAAATAATAATTTTCTGATTAAAGGATAAATAAATCGAGTTTTTACTTTGTTTTTTTTATCACACTTCAGTTACACTTTGCAACTAGTTTCGACTAAGCTCTAGCCATTTTCGAGCTCCGGAGGAAACTAGTTGCAAAGTGTAACTGAAATGTTATAAAAAACAAAGTAAAACATCGGTTTATTTATCCATTAATCAGAAAATTAAAAGATAAATAAAACGAATTTTTACTTTGTTTTTTATGACACTTCAGTTACACTTTTCAACTAGTTTCGGCTAAGCTCTAGCCATTTTCGAGCTGCTCCGATGACTCGAGCTCGAAAATGGCTAGATCTTAGTCGACACTAGTTGCAAAGTGTAACTGAAGTGTGATACAAAACAAAGTAAAAAATCGTTTTATTTATCCTTTAAAATTAATTATCACAATGTAGACGCCCTTTAACAATCACATATTTATTCAGAAAATTGTTTTATATATTTTATATTATCCAATACAATTTTTGACCAAAGGGATTACTTATTTATAGACTACCCCAACGGATGATCCAGCTAAATTCCAACCTATAACTTGCTTCTCTATTCTACATAAGCTACTCTGAAGATTAAAGAAGTCACAACTATAGAATAATGGTGCAGAAACAGGGCATGTGAAACTATGAGCAGCTAACTATAGGAGTAGCAATAACAGGGAATGATAAAACCTAGTTCAGACTTACAACCACTTACCTGCAAACGTGTAAATATATGTATAAATGCTGTTTTTGGAAACATTTGTTTGAAACATTTAAACAAATGCACCTATGTTTCTTTTTTCCACCGAGGATGGAATAATAAATAAATGTAGGTGGTCGAGGGTCACTTTGGCCTGAAAACTGAGAAAGTTTTTATTAGTAAAACTGTCATCTTCATCATCTTGTCATGTCATCTTATCTGGTATCTATCATGTCATCTTATCTTGCCAACTGCCATATCATATTTTCAAGTCATTTGGTTCTATCAAACTTCAATCTCCAAACTTCGATAATTAAATTATGGCCGACTCCATCATTATAACACTACAAAAAAGTTATCTATGTCATGATCAGTGTATTGTCAAACTACAGTTTATTTTGTAATATCTCCTAGTTTGTAGAATAGATGATAAACTTGGTTTTATACTCACAAATAAGCAAGTCTGGACCGGTTCGAGGTAAATGTATTTGTATTTTTCATTGTATACGACATGTTTTTGTCTTTGCTCTGGAGAACATTAATCTTTTTTTTGCCATATTGAGCTTTTGATCATGGTTGATACTACCAATTTATAGTCACGTCCGATATTCAGTGAATTTAGTGCCTGGATGTCCAGAATATGGCTTGGGTGAATTGCCCCTAAATGTTTGTCAAAATAAAAGTTTCTCGCACAACTAATGCAAGTGTTTTGTTTGGCAGGCAATTTATTTCAAATATATGTTTGCGGGTAAGTGTATGGAAGTCTGGACTAGGCATAAGAAGTAATGCAAACCTTTATATACTGCATACATGGACAACCAAAAGCTATAAGCTTGGTGCCCTACAAACTATACGATTATTATTTTCGTCGAAAATATAAAGCACGTTCTCATTGGTCAACTTAACAGTCCTCCAGTTACCAAACGAAGACGAATTTAGCAATAACAAAAATGGAATTCTTCCTAGATCAACTCGCCTTTACCACCACTTAAGAGATTGACCTTGTATGAACTAACATCCTGTATATGATGAACTGCGAAACATATTTATTCATTATTTCTTCCTGTTTAGGTTTCAGCTTTGATTATATAACATTCTCACCTCCTGCGATGTCGAAGTCCAGCACTCTTTCCAGCGGATTCCCTCTACCTTTTTTCCAATCGGTCTCTCGTCCTTTTCTATCTTGGCCAGATAGTCGTCTATCGTTCTGTTATCAGTATGATTTATCTACATCTGCAATAAAATTTATGTTTTCCTTAACAACCTAGATCTAGTTTTATGACAACAAAATAAATGAATTACGCGCGATGCTTGCATATTTATATACAATACTTAAAACAATGATCATACTAAGCAATTATTGAATTGAATATGTATCAATACATTCATGTAATTAATGGCGAAGTTATAATTGAGTAACAGTTAAATCCGAGCGCTGCGTTTTATGAGGAATTGAGCAACACTATCTATATTAGAAATTTTTGCTATCTTGGCCAGATAGTCGTCTATTGTTCTGTTTACTTGCTCCTTCCACCTATTCCTATTGTTTTAGATACACTTTGCCACATCCAGCATACTACGCCTTTCTCTCGGATTTTCAGTTTTTATCCTGTCATGAATGCTTTTTCGGTGTTTTGCTGTGACTACTTTCATTTACATACACTTTTCTGACGAGTTGTATTGTTTTGGTGGTGTCAGCCCTTGGTTGTGCAGTAGACGTCCCAATTGGCCTCACTATAGTGAGGCCAATTATGACAAAACCAAATAGGGTTTAAAATCAAATATACGGACCTTACTTTCCACAGTCGATTATTCCATATAATGTCCTTCGTAAATCACGATATTTTGGCTACTTTACTTTTTGGTGTAGAGTTTTAATACTTGAGATCTACGCACCTAATTAATTGAAGGTCATCACTTGTTGCATATCTTTACACTCGGCTTCATGCTTGTTCCTGATCGGGCCCTTTGAGATGATCATACATTTGGTCTTGTTTTTATTATTTACTTTATCTTGTATTTAGTAGACGTTTATATGTTTATATTTCTGTAGATTTGTAATCTTTAAAGATCTTCTTTAGTTCATTAGTTCTAAGATCTTCTCCGTTATCCACTCCTACTTGTTGTTTCTATTTTCTGTGTTAAAGGATATATTTTGAGTGTTGTTTATTACACTTTTGAAAAGTGTCCAATTATTGTGTCAAACTCTGCACGGAGTATCTTTTTTAGTTCTATATTAATCCTTGTTGCTACTTGCATATTTTGTTCAGGATCTTCTAGTACTGTCAAATTATGTCTTTTAGCTGTCTTCTTCTGCAGCTCTTTGAGACAGATTTTTAGCAGGCCGCACGGCTAAAAATCTGATATAAAACGGGATTATGGTCTGATTCAACATCAGCTCCGGTATTCGGATCCGAGTTTTTACACTGTGTAATGAGAAATCTTTTCAATTAAGATGAAGTCGATTTAATTTATAGTGATAAGGTTCGGATGTCTAGGTGGTAGCTGAAACTATCAGACAGTATCACCCCTATCCCTACTGTTTCCTAAAATAACCCACTATATCTTCCACCCTCCCGTTACCAATGTTGTCGTTGAAGTTGCCCAGTATTAAACTAATTTAATTTTTATTGAAGTACGATTAAGTTATTTTTTTGGGCATATAGGCTTAACTTCCGCTGGTTTGTCTGCAGTTGGTGCGTATACCTGTATAGCGTTTATATTCTTAGATTTTGTCTTTATTACATATTTAAGTGTGAACCCACCTCTTAGCAATCTACATATCTAGATTTCGATCTTATTAGATCTCGTCAGTGTAGCTCAGCTAGTGAGGATGAATTCACATAATATCTCGAGTGGTTATATACAAAAATAGTACAACTAACCCTCGAAGAGGGAAGTTAAACGCCATCTGGCGGCACCATATCAATTAACAATGCACACCCATATGGTAATAACCGTCAACATGCTCATGCCATCAGGAGCACCGGGTAGTGCCCTCTAGAGAATAATATTCCAACAGAGTGCTTGAGATATCAGCACCAGGCCAATCATATAAAACATATATAAGTGTGAACCCACCTGTTAGCAATCTACATATCTAGATTTCGATCTTATTGTCTTTATTTATATTTGTAACTGGTAATGGTGTATTCAAGTGGGGAATTAACTATCTTATTACAGAATTACACATTTACTCTGAAATCAATACCATTTGGGTGTGCTCGTAGGTCATACCCTAAAAATATAGTGTCGAGTCTTACACGTTTACTTTTCTTAATCCCGTCCACCTCATTTCGCTGATGCCTATGATATTTATTACTGGTCTTTCTATTTCTTGTGTCATGTTGTCTATCTTTCCGACCATATACATGCTTCTAACATTCCATGTGGCACTTGTAAAAGGCGTCTTGGTGGTAGCTGGAACTATCAGACAGAATTGTATCAGTGTATCGCCTCTATGCATTCTATTTCCTAAAATAACCCACTATATCTTCCACGATCCCGTTGGTTCTTGTTTGTTTTCGTGGGGACTCTTCGCACCCCTTGACCATTTGACCATTTAAGGTCTACCACAGACTAAAGATCATTGCTGCTGGTTGTTTCATTTCATGATCTCGCGGGTAAACCCTAGGACACGATGTCCCATGGAGGTCGCCCAGTGTCTTCATCGCGACGTCCTCCATGGTCCCATCCGGCACCCACCAGCAGTCCAGTCTCGCGTTTTTCACCTCGCTCACTATTATTACGCCAGCACCCCTCGACGTGGTAGTGGCAAGCAGAAACTGGTGTGTTACAGTGTGGTACCCCTCCTGTCACCTCGTGCTTTGTTGCTCCCATGCGTCCTTCATGTGCGTCCTTCTGCGATGTATTCTCTTACCAAGTTCGTTAAGGCTGTCGGTATGCCCTAAGACCAACATGCAGACATTGAGGAGCATGTGCCTGCATGTTGGTCTTCCATGGTAGTGCATTAAACGCATTCGCAATATCCAGGGTGACCATCATGCAGTATCTTCTTTGCTTCGAGTATCCCTCGTTGACCTCGGCTATCAACCCTCTTACTGTGAGGATGGCGACCGTTGTGGACCGGCCCTTCCTGAAGCAATACTGCCGGCATCAATAGTCTTAGAAAGACGGTGGGCGATCAGTCTCTGGAACGTCTTTGCCAGCCCGTTTAAGAGGCAAAGCGGGCCGTAAGAAGCGGAGTGTTTTTTTGGGATTAAGCGACAGCACCGGGACTAGCCAGAGCACTAACGCATCTCAAGGTAGGAATCTATTGACGAGATGCGTTAGTGTTCTAGCTAATCCCGGTGCTGTCGCCTTGATTGCCTCATTGAGCAGTTCATCGGGCCCCGATGCCTTCCAGTCTCTTTCTGGTAGCATTTCCTCTTAGTTTTGTTGGGGGGTATGTCCCGTCGTTGTTGTCCTGCCTTGGAGGGAAGAGGGCTGCAATAACTGCTTTCACTCCTCTAAGAACTGTGGCTTTGGGTCCAAGCCGACAAGCTCCGATCATTTTCATAACGAGCCTGTCAGGAAGGTCGTTCTCACTACAGAGCTTCCACAAGCACTCGTTCTGGCTCCTTTCAATCGCCCGTCTGTACTCTTTCCGTAGTGTCCGATAGAAGTCCTGGTGGTGCTCGGTCAGTGTTGCGGCCGCACTAGCTCATTGGGCCCGTCTTCTGGCTCTGTTGACCTCGCGCCTCGCCTCGGCCACCTCCTCGCCTTTTCAGTACGTTGGAAGTCTTTTCTAGGTCGTGGTGGGTCGGCTCGGTATCGCAGTCTGGCATGCCAAATGAAGTTACATGTTCAGTTCATGTATCATTTCATTCGGGTCTTGTCCGTTCTTGTTACCATGGCTGCCAGAACGGTCTTGACCAGGTTGAGATCCATCCTCAATCACCCATTTTCTCGTCTTAGGGGTTGGTTCAAGCTGAATGATACGTTTTTTCACCCTGAACGATATGTTGTGATGATCGCTCAGGGTATCTCTTGGCCGTTCTTGTTACCATGACTGGCAGAGTGGTTTTGAGCAGATCGACGTCCATCCTCTCAATCACCCGTTTTCTCGTCTTAGGGGTTGGTTCTTGCTGAATGATACGCTTTTCACCCTGAACGATATGTAGTGATGATCGCTCAGGGTCTCTCTTGTCCGTTCTTGTTACCATGACTGGCAGAGTGGTTTTGGGTAGATCGAGGTCCATCCTCTCAATCACCCGTTTTCTTGTCTTAGGGATTGGTTCTCGCTGAATGATACGTTTTTTCACCCTGAACGATAAGTAGTGATGATCGCTCAGGGTCTCTCTTGTCCGTTCTTGTTACCATGGCTGGCAGAGTGGTATTGGGGTATATGGGTTTTTCACCCTGAACGATATGTATCACTACATATCGTTCAGGGTTTCTTCTATTAGGACCTCCCAGACCCGTACTATCCTGCCAGCTGTGCATATGCCAGGGTGATGTCAATGAAGGATGCCGAGTTTCCTCTTTCAAAGGTCGGCATCCTTCCCTCGTTGCACTGTCATATTGACTGCAGATGCCATCTCCACTAACGCTTCTTTCCTGGTGTCTGTAGTAGGGGAACCCCATTATGACTTTGCATTTCGGTCATCCGCCACACGGATCTGCCCACCCATGGCCTATATGGTTCTTTCCAGCTTCCGCAGCCACTCTGTGTTGTTTTTAGAGATTTATTGTGTGGTAGTTCCTACTTGTTTTCTACACCGTAGAGATATGGCCGATTTCGACGACTTTCGGCAGAGCCCATAGATTTCCATAAAGAAATTTATTTTTCGGTAGCTTTGTCTCGGTACCGGATAGTTCTGGATAGTTGGCTGGAGGGTAGCATAGCTACAGACACTTAGGCCTCAAAATGGGTCCATTGTGAAACCTCCCTTTAAGGCTGCTCACTCGTCCCACCAGTCAATTTTGCGTGCAAGCTGCAAAACTCTGGCGGGTGAGAAGCTGCCAATGCTGACCATATTAGGCCAGCACTTCCCTAGTATTAGATGCCTGGTGTTTACTAGAGCTGGGCAGAGGCATATTACATGCTCTGCTGTTTCTAGTTCTTCATTGCACCCTCTACATAACGGGCTGTTCACCAGACCCATCGTGTGTAGGTGTTTGTTTAGGATGTTAGTCAATAATTTCAGATTAGTTCTAGATAAGTTAAGGCGGGCCGTGGCTGCAATTTTACAAGGTTGCCTAATTGCTACCTTTGATTGTTTGCATCCCGGCCCCTTACCTTGTGTAGAGCATGTGTCCTATGCTCTATTATTTTTTTCAGAGTACCTGCAGAAAGTATTTCATCCTCTTGGGTTGTTAGAGGATGTGAGGATTCCTTCCTGGCAAGTTCATCTGCTATTTCGTTCCCCACTATGTCCTTTTATCCAGCAGAGTTCTAGTTTGTTATATTTAGCTAGCTCCTCCAGGCTGTGTAGACATGAATATAACTCTTTCGGCACTCTTTTGTCTCGGTACTAGTACTGCTGCTGCCCTACACTAGGGGTATGCTATTTTGGCTGTACTACTCGACATATTACTACAGATATTTGCAGTTTTTGATTTGGCAGAGTTTTCCCAGCGCTTACAAACTACATGCTCTGGTATCGCCGCTATTTAGTCGGGGGCTGCTTATAATGGATCAAATATTATAATAGGTGCAACCTATGCCCATATAGGACCTACAGGCGATGTTCTTGAGTCGATATATGTCGATATGAGCTCCGCTATGCCCTGTATATGCAGCATGTGGGTGACTATGATTCCATCCAGATGCAACCCACGGGCATATAGGACCTACAGGCGATGTTCTTGTGTCGATATATGTCGATCTGAGCACAGCTGGGCCACGTATATACAGCATGGGGGTATATGATAATTTTCACTGTATATGATCATCCTGCAGAAGACAAACGGCTGGATTCGTGCAAAAAGGATCAATTATGTAAACTCTTTCTAAAACCAACCAATAACTCGATTTTTTTTATGCTGCCTAACATATCTACATAATAACCTCGACTATTTTCGGTCTTGTAAAGTTAATCGTTTTGTCATATTTAGCAATTAAGTATATAACTATATATATAGAGAGCTTTCGTTTATCTTTCGGGAGCTATATCGGGCTGTTCGTTTCGTGTTCGATTGGCTCGCACGATTAAAAACTCTGGAACGCACAATTTTACCTCGCATAACGCGGTTGCAGTTATTTTTCATCATGTGTAAACACATTCATCAATTTGTATACAATGTTATATTATGAAACTACATGATACAATTTTCCAAGAAAATTATTTACAGTTGTGATTACATTGCGTTCTTTTAACGTTCCACTCTGGTCCGAACCGTTCAGGGCAGGCAGAAACGATAATCGCACCATAGTTACTTGTCGTTACACGTTAAAAGAACGCATGGTGGTCACAACTGTAAATTTTCTTGAAAAATTATTTCATGTACAATTTACAGTTGTGACCACCGTGCGTTCTTTTAACGTTTAACGACAGGTAAGTCTGGTGCGAACCGTTCAGGGTAGTTAGAAACGATAATCGCACCATAGTTACTTGCCGTTACACGTTAAAAGAAGGCATGATGATCACAATTGTAAATTTTCTTGAAAAATTGCATGATGTACAATTTACAGTTGTGAGCACCGTGCGTTCTTTTAACGTTTAACGGCAAGTAACTCTGGTGTGAACCGTTCAGGGTAGTTAGAAACGAAAATCACACCATAGTTACTTGTCGTTAAACGTTAAAATAACGCATGGTGGTCACAACTGTAAATTTTCTTGGAAAATTGTATCATATACAATTTACAGTTGTGACCACCGTGCGTTCTTTTAACGTTTAATGACAAGTAACTCTGGTGCGAACCGATCTGTGTAGTTAGAAACGATAATCGAAAGCAGCATTGGATGCATGCATATGTGACACCGAGATTTGAACTCGGTTTCTGCTGTTTGCAAGTTGCTAGTTTGCTATGCGTTACGCTGAGCTGGACCATAAGGAATTTTTTTCTATAAAATAACGAAAAAAATCCCATATACATTAATTTTTTTATTAAGAATAATAGATACTATATAACAAACTAAATTTAATAAAAAAAACACAGGTTTATTAATTTGTTAAATAATTATATTTACAAAATAGCATACATCAATTCATCAACTCGTTCCTTCGTATTTTAATACTAAACCCAATAGCAGCTACTAAATACGTAGTAATTATCTGGCAACAATTTAAAACAATTGTTAGATCAATTGTTAAAAACCCCGCGCCGGTAAATTTAGGCCTTCTGTGAGTTGATTGGCTGACCAAATACTGCAACGTTCTTAACTTCTTTGGATGATTTATGTTTTTACATGTGCAAACATACAACCAGTTATTTATTGATTTACTAATATCAATAATACTTTGACACATTGCTGCTATAACCACTATTAACATCTAAAAACAGAGTATTTTATAACAAAAAAATAGTCAAAATAAAGGCTTTTCATACATTCAGTAAAGTCCATACAGTTAGCACGAAGTACACATCAGTGGAGTCGTAAAAGAAAAAATAATGGGCTGACACTACTACATTTAAAATCATATGTAGAGTTAACATTAAGCTGCGCCATCCGAATAATATGTTATAATCATCAACAACATCGCTTAATAAATTCAATAGTTTGAATACGCGATCTATCTCGTTTTTGTCATTAACATATTCAATTGATTTAATTATATCATATACTACTTTATATCTTATTTTAATGCATTTCAGTAAATAATATTTCAAACTAGCTATAATATAAATGTAGTATAAATTCACATTAACACTCACATAGTACTTATATAAGGTGAAATTAACTAAAAAGTACCACGAATAAAAATCATGAGTTACATACGCTACAAATATAGCGTTAATTACAAACCATTTCCCATAACTAATATAATTACTCGCCATTTCAATTTTATATAAATTTTTTATTATAAAATCTATATTATTACACGAGTTTAATAAATTATGTAATGTTTGTGCGTATATTCCAGTATTGCTGTATATAATCAGGGATACTAAACAAACTATATCGCTTATAGATGCTATAACACTTATCACTTGATCCACTAGGTTTAAATAAAAATCATTTTGTGATATCATATACGTAAAAAATATATAGAGGCTGGTTAAAAATAGTACTGTTACTAGTGTTTTTAGTTTAGAAACACTAAATTTTTCAAGTTTTCTGTTGTAAACTGGTAAAATTCCCATGTATCCACACCATATGATTACATTATGCATTTCTTTAGTGATTGACATAATTTATTATAATGACAAAAGGAGAATATGGTGAATATTGATATACTTATTGTTGTGTGATGTTTATGTATGCCTTAAAACATGTAGATGCAAATACTATCAGCCTAACCTTAGGTAGCTGTAAGGGTATATCTGCATAATTGGTTCTGTTTGTTTGTAATTACACTGTTAGGAGTAAATTTCTCTTAGACATCTGTTTTGATTGCCCTAAGTAATAAATTTATTTTTATCTCTAATGTGTGTGTCCTATATCTTCAATCTAGGAACATCGGGCCTTGATCGCTTCCTAGTAAGCTACTGGGTTTCTTTGCGTCGTTTTTTGTGTAAGTAACATAGCAAGTGCTACGTTACCAATGGGACCAACGGCTTAAAGTGTACTGTAGTTTCAACAAGAGCTGTTTTCGTCTGCGGATCCGAGCTTATTGTCTCTCTGTCCTATTTGTCGTGCAAGCCGCTCCCGATGCGCACAATTCTAATCGTCCCGGTGCACGACTTGCAGCGATATAGCATGCCACGGGGCGACTAGTAATGTTTTAAAACACCTTAGAATGCATCCAAACGTGATTCTGATATTTGGACTCGGGTCCTTCTGTTTGCAAGACGGGCGTTATACCTATCGGCTGTGCGATCACCAATAAATGTTTCTATTTCATGTTGAGAATATTATGATGAAAATACTGCACTAATTTAACCAGCTTTCTATATGCTTCTGGCAACATGAATATACAATTACTAAAGTGTTGTGGTGAGAATATAATATGAATATGAAACTAATAATTTTATAAGTTGTGCGGGTAATATTGAAAAGTAAGTTTTGTATTGTTTTTATGAACGTTTATATATTTCTTGTTATTTATATTGCAATTGATTCATTTTTGATACCTTATACATATAAAAACATTGGCGAAATAAAATATAGAACTTTAAAAGAACTATTATTAAAGTTATTGTTATTTATGTACTATTTATTAAGTAAATACGTTCCATTATATGTATACTTTTTCAGCGCTTAGTGCTTTCAGAATCTCGTAGCTATATATTAAATGGCTGTACGAGTTGTGGGCGATCACTAGCTTTCATGTTCATATAATACAAAAGATACAAAATAAAAACTCTATTAAATTCTTAATTACAATAAAACACACGGTGACGTGATGTATAAATGATGTCAAAAAAAGGTCGCTATTAAGCGAACACCAAAGATGCAATTAGCGATCTACCTAACACGTATTATTCAGTTATTATGTTATTATAATTCTAATATGTTATTTTGTTGACAATAGCTGTATATATTGAGCTGAAAATAAATTACATTACATTTAACTAATGTTTAATATATTAATAGTAGCTGGGGGTTAGAGTGTACAGTAAGGCTCCAACTAAAATTCTTAAAGACCAAATAAGTAACATTGTTTACAAGTTTAAAGTTCAATGGCTTACCCTAATACCACAAATTAAATATTTATGAAAAATAATATAAACTTTTCTGCCGTGCGTGTTGTCAACTAATGTACACCAGTATCGTTATAAATATCTGTATGTGTTACATTTCAACCTCGAAAACATAAACATCGCAGTAAACTAAATATTTTATTACATTAATATGAACAATTCCAGCGTTCATTGTATAAAAACATGTCGATCGCAAAAGAGCTGTATATAGTGATTGTTTGGTGCGGTTTTCTTGGCTTGTTTCCGATATATAACAGAAAATTACGGACGTTTGCAACATATAAACTACACATTTTAGTAATAGTGTTATTTATAACCAGTTTGTACCTATATTACGGGTTTAAAATACTACAGAAGGCAGATGAGTTTTATATAAACATTGTTGATAAAAGCATCAGTATGATAGCTTCAGCAGTAGATATAGTTACTTTAATAATACTAATCATATATGTTAACACACAGGTGTATTCAAATAATTTTTTAAATATGTTAAATGCATGTGACACTTTGGATTTAACATTAAAACGGATTTATAAAGTTGTGCTGCCCAATACACGCATTAGTTACTTGAAATGGTTTATTATAAACACTGTGTTCTTTATCTATATATTTCTTGATATTTATGTATGGGTTTATATTGTGCAGTTTTCTCTATATAAATATTATGTTAGTATTAATTTTAATTTGTATTTAATGTTTATGACAACTGTAACGCAGTATTATTTTCTGAAATGGATCAAATGTAGATACAAAATTGTTGCTGATATTCTGTATTTGTTATGTATTGAGGCCAATAGCAACAATAATGTACGAATCACAACAATGTTAAACTTATTTAATCTATTAGGTGATATTGTAGAAAATTATAATTTGTTATTCGGATGGTATAATGTGGTGTTAACCATGCATATGATTCACTTTACGACGTTGTCTGCATACTATTACTTCTTTTACAAATCGGCCAGTGTTTACCTGATGCTTTCTATGTGGACAATGCTAAATGTAAGTAGATCAAAGACATTTGGAATTTTTACTAATTTTACTAAAAACAAATAAAAAATAAAACCAGATGTTGTTGAAACAAGCTAAAGTGACTTTCGTTCATCACTCTGGGCTGGTGTGGGCTTATTGTTATATTTGCTGCTTCCGATGCGCATAATTCTACCTCGACCCTTACAACCGGCGGCTCACGACCGCAAGAGCTAAGTACGTCACAGAGGCGACTAGCAATGATAAACCATGCTAAACGAAAGCGCATTATAGTCTTAAATACACGATGACTCATGGCACGGCAGTTTTCTTTTTCTTCTTCAGCCGTTTGATGTCCACTAGACGAAAGGGAGGCCTACGTTAGACTTACAGATGCCGGTCTATCTTGTACCATCTGGTACCACTTTTTTTCCTGCTATTTATTTAATATCATCTAGCCATCTCTTCTTAGTTCTTCCCGTTCCTCTTTTGGTTCTTCTTGGGCGTCAGTAGATCAGTTCGATTGTCCAACTACCTAATTCTTGTCTGCGACACCTGTCCCACCCAGTTCCACTTGAGTTCAGCAATACGTTCCGCAACCTCTGTCATTCTGGTTGTTCTTTGTCCTGATTTTTATGTAATCTATCAAGCTTACTCTAAATACTCCAATGCTGGACGCTTTTTAATTTGTTCAAGCTCCGTGTTTAGAGTGTTATGGTCTCTAAGCCATATTTCATAACTGATAGTGTGGTCATATCAAATACTTGTTTCTTCTATCCTAACGAGATGTCTTGAGGTTTCGTCTAGTTGTGACAACATCTCTTCTAGTTCTTCGACGCTACTGCTAGATATTATTATGTCATCTGCGAAGCGTACATGGTCGCTTCGCAGATGACATAATAATATCCGAGTATAATTAGGAGTTTTCATTTTTTTCCCCAATTGAGTCTTTTAAACATTTCTTCTAGAGCTAAAGTAAATAGCTTAGAAGATATAGTGTCGCCTTATCGGACCCCTCTTCTTAATGGAATTTTGTCCGTCGACGAGGACATGATCGTCGATATTTACGATTATCAAAAATTATTCGACACAGTATATGTAGGCACCATTCTAGAAAGCCTAGAAAACGCTAACCTCAACCCAAGATACACCTTCATTGTTGTAAAGAACATCTACGAAAACGCCATACCACAATGACGTTCTTTACAACAATGAAGGTGTATATTGAGTTTATTAAAGCGTTTTCTAGGCCTTCTAGTATGGTGCCTACATATACTGATACGTTTTTATAATCGACAATTCCCATATGTAGCGGTACGTTATTTTCTGTAAATGTTTCTATGAGGTTTCTAGCTGTTTGAAGATGTTTTGATGTGCCGTATCTTATCCGTATTTAGTACAGTTTAGAGCTATATTTACTATATTATATCGTATCATAAATACTGAATTTTGCTTTAAATTTACAACTGTTATGTTGGTGTAAATTATTACATACGGAAAATAGTTTGGGAAGCGCTGTGTAGTACTAATAACTATATTTATTAAGCTACCCCATTTTTCATCTTGTTTTTTTTTTAGATGTTGGTGATTATTGTGGCAGTGATGTGCCAATCTATTTTAAATATTGAGAAAATAGTTACGGCAAGATTAGCCATTTGCTTCTGGAGACATATGGGCTTCATGCATCTACAAGAAGACTTTCATATTCTATCAAAACTTTCTGTTCATAGAAAACTGCGTTTCACAGCTGCAGGATTTTTGAAAATCGATCATTCCATTGTAATGATTATTTTGCAAATAATATCAACGTATTTAGTAGCTGCTATTGGATTTACAGTGAAGAAGAAAAAGACCGATTGATTATTTATAATAGGTAAAGACAACCACAAAGATTTATCAATAAAAAGAACTTACTGCTGTATAAAGTTTTGCTTGTTATTTTTTTGCGAATAAATATTCAATAAAACTTGCAAATATGATTTATACACTTGGTACTCTCAGTAGCTTGCATAAAAACATGAAATATATCAAAAAATGAGGCTATGTTAACTAGTAAAGTTCATATTTACATGTGACCTAAAACATTTCGTTACATACGTTATTTTTGAGTAATATTACACTAATAGATAAAATTTCCAAAAATTAACTGTGTTTTAATTGTTCTATTCTTATGGGCTGTTAAAATCGTATCCCCTCATAATTGGGATTTGTAACCTGCACATCCTTTTAAAATGTCTAAGGTAATAGCGTATTTTCTATATCCTAAAAAATCGAATCTATTTTCTTTTGATACACATACACATCATTTTCTATATCCTAAAAAAATCTAATCTATTTGCTTTTTATACACATACACATCATTAAACAAAGTATGACTGGCAGTTATTTCTTTCCTTGCAAGAATTGAAGTATAACAGTCACACAAGTACTGATCATTTTTATAAAAAAGAACAACATTGTAAAACTGACAAGTAAAAATCCTGCCGCTGTAAATCTTCGATAACTGAAATTAACCGAAAACCAAGAATATAAGCAAGAACCCAGAACAGAAAATCGAGAATATTAATTAACTGAGAACCGACACCAACTGCCGAGAAATTTAAATGTTTAAAATAAATCTCGGTTCTCGGTTCTCGGTTCTCGGTTCTCGGTTCTCGGTTCTCGGTTCTCGGTTCTCGGTTCTCGGTTCTCGGTTCTCGGTTCTCGGTTCTCGGTTCTCGGTTCTCGGTTCTCGGTTCTCGGTTCTCGGTTCTCGGTTCTCGGTTCTCGGTTCTCGGTTCTCGGTTCTCGGTTCTCGGTTCTCGGTTCTCGGTTCTCGGTTCTCGGTTCTCGGTTCTCGGTTCTCGGTTCTCGGTTCTCGGTTCTCGGTTCTCGGTTCTCGGTTCTCGGTTCTCGGTTCTCGGTTCTCGGTTCTCGGTTCTCGGTTCTCGGTTCTCGGTTCTCGGTTCTCGGTTCTCGGTTCTCGGTAGCTTAGGCCCAATTCACACATAAACGGCGTCGGGCGCGGGCGCGGTGTAGGCGAGGCGCAGGCGTGACGTCGCACATGCGATTGTGATGTCCATATGCAGTGAAGGGGTGGACAATGCACCTTATGTTTACATAGAGGCGGCGTTGAAGAGTTATGCCTTTCGCCTCTTCCCCTACCGTGTCTTCGGCGAAGAGGCACGACGCTTCAAGCCCCCTCTATATAAACATGTGGTGCAATGCCCACTTAGGTGACAAGGCGCGGGCATTTGCCTCGTGCCTCTCGCCGCGCCGGCACCGCGTCTTCGCCTAAGACTCGGTAGGCGAAGAGGCGAAACTCTTCCACGCCGCCTCTATGTAAACATAAGGTGCAATGTCTACCCCTTTACTGCATATGGACATCACAATCGCCTGTGCGAAGTCGCGCCTGCGCCTCGCCTACACCGCGCCCGCGCCGAACGCCGCTTATGTGTGAATTGGGCCTTAGAGGAGTTTAATCAAGCGGTATTTAGCTTAAATTAAACTTCTCCATAACTGCGAATAGTGATTTACCAAAATTCGGGTTCGAAGCCTGAGTTCGAACCCGAATTTTCGCCCTAATGCTCAATACAAGACGACGCCTCTAACCACTCGGCCACTGAGCTGAGTTATTTAATATAATTAATCGAAAAACAGGTATATTAATTTAAGCAATACTTATATTTACAAAATAGCATACATCAATTCATCAACTCTGCCTTTCGTATTTTAATACTAAACCCAATAGCAGCTACTAAATACGTAGTAATTATCTGGCTACAATTTAAAACCATTCGTAGATCAATTGTTAAAAACCCCGCGCTTGTAAATTGAGATCTTCTATGACTTGATTGGTTGGCCAAATGTTGAAACATTCTTAACATCTTTGGGTGATTTATGTTTTTCCATATGCAAACATACAACCTGTTATTTATTGATTTTTTAATATCAAAAATACTTTGAGACATTGCTGCTATAACCACAATCAACATCTAAAAAAAGACTATTTTATAATAATTTTAGTCAAAATAATGGATTTTTCATACATTTAGTAAAGTCCATACAGTTAGCACGAAGTACATATCAATAACGTCGAAAAAGAAAAAATAATGAGCTGAAACTACTACATTTAAAATCATATGTAGAGTTAACATTAAACTGTGCCATCCGAATAATATGTTATAATCATCAACAACATCGCTTAATAAATTCAATAGTTGGTATACGTGATGAATCTTGTTTTTGTTATCAACATATTTAATAGATTTAATTATATCGTATAAAACTTTATATCTTATTTTAATGCATTTCAGTAAATAATATTTCAATACAACTATAATGTAAATGAAATATAAATTCACATTAATACTTATACAGTACTTATATAAGGTGAAATTAGCTATAAAGTACCACGAATAAAAATCATGCGCTATATACGCTACAAATAAAGCGTTAATTACAAACCATTTCCCATAACTAATATAACTACTAGCAATTTTAATTTTATACACATTTTTTATTGTGAAGTCTATATTATTACACGCGTTTAATAGATTATGTAATGTTTGTGTGTATATTCGAGTGTTGCTGTAAATAATTAGCGAAATTAAACAAACTATATCACTTATTGATGCTATAACACTTATCACATAATCCACTATGTTTAAATAAAAATCAGATTGTGATATCATATACGTACTATATATAAAGAGGCTAGTTAACGATAGTACTGTTATGAATGTTTTAAGTTTGGATCTTGAAAATTTTTCTAATTTTCTATTGTAAACTGGTAAAATTCCAATGTATCCACACCACATGATTGCATTATGCAGTTCTTTAGTGATTGGCATAATTTAATGTAATGCCAAAAAAAAAGAATATGATAAATGTTGATATTCTTATTGTTTATATATGCCTTAAAATAGCCTAAACTTGTAGGTGTAAGGATATATATGCATAGTTAGTTCTGTATATTTTATGTTGTTAGCAGTAGATGTCGATCAAACGTGTGATTTGATTGACTACTGTAATAAATTAATTTTTTGATCACCAATAAATATTTCTATTTCATATGTTGAGAATATGGTGATGCAAATAATGAACTTGTAACTATTTCAGCATATGCTACAATATAATATTCAATTTTTAAAGTGTCGTAGTAAGAATGTAAAATTAAAATGAAAATAATAAATTGATATCGACGAATCAAGTCAAGTTGTTCCGTATGTAAATATAAAAACGTAAGTTGAGTTTATGAATGTTTATACAAGGTTTGTAAATATCATTATACATACTTTTATAATATTTCTTGTAAAGTTTTATATTATCTTCAGCAATAGCTGCGTTTTTATATGTATTCACTATCTAAAGTGAAACAAACGATTTTTTTATAAATAAGAACAAATGTACGAGGGTTATAAATAAAGTAGTGACAACATAGATAGAAATCAATACGTACGTACGTTATTTTTTGTAAATGTGTCTATGAGGTTTCTAACTGTTTGAAGATGTGGCCTATCTTATCCGTATTACTATAGTATAGGGCTATATTTTGTATATCATATCGTATCATAAATACTGAATTTTGGTTTAAATTTACAATTGTTATGTTGGTATAAATGATTACATACCCAAAATAGTGAAAATGCTGTGTAGTATTAATAACTATTTCCAGAAGCAAATGGCTAATCTTGCCGTAACTATTTACTCAATATTTAAGATTGGCACATCACTGCCACAATAATCACCTAACATCTAAACAAATCATAATTTTTCATTTTTCATTATGATTTGTTTAGATGTTAGGTGATTATTGTGGCAGTGATGTGCCAATCTTAAATATTGAGAAAATAGTTACGGCAAGATTAGCCATTTGCTTCTGGAGACATGGGCTTCAAGCAGATACAAGTAGACTTTCATATTCTATCAAAACTTTCTGTTCAAAGAAAACTGCGTTTCGCAGCTGCAGGATTATTGAACATCGATCATTCCATTGTAATGAATATTTTGCAAATAATATCAACATATTTTATAGCTGCCATTGGATTTACTGTAAAGAAGAAGAAGAAGGACGATAGATTATTTATAATAGGTGAATCATATAAATAAAACATACAATTGCGGAAACCTCCTACGGAACGTCGATTGGTAAACAGTTGCTCAATTCTATACGACTGGCCCCTTTTATTAGTATTTCCCTCACTGCCCCTCCACATCACAAACCTCAACAAAAATATACAAAAATAAAAATAAAAATACAATATAAATAAAAGTACTACACCGCAAAAAATTACAAATTACCCCCATCTATCGCCGCTCCCTTTGCCCTTGCCACTTTCCTCTCCCACGTCAGCCTCCTGCAGATTTTCACGCCTTCCCCATCCTCGCATAACCATTCATTCAGCTTTCTGCAGTCTCCCACCCACTCTGCTTTCACACCCTCACGTTCTTCGCTAAGGTGCCACCACGTGTCGCTTCCCTTACTACACAGCGCACACGCGGTGTACCCTAGACCCATCCACACTTTCCTCCCTCTCTCGTCTGACCCACACCTCGCTTTTGCCATGCATACCTTGTCCTCCCTGCTCCACTCACCCCTGGCTAAGTAACTCGGGAGTCTCCCACTCACTTACCACTCTACGTAGCCAGGGTTGTAAGAGCTCTCATTCATTCTAGTCTGCCGTTCTTGCCACTCAATATCTCTCAATCTCTCTCTTACCTCAGTTCCTTGGCTTCCCATTTCTCTCAGCTTCTCCTCTAACCACACCTCAGACATACCCACTCTTTCATACATCCTTCCTCTATCCTTTCTCCAACCACTCTCCGTCCTACTCTTACACTTCATCCATACCTCCCGCACCAGTCTTTCCTCACCCAATTCCTGCAATCTTTCTTCAAACTTCACAACCCTTACACACGACTCCCACCACAAACTCATACGATTCGTCTCCTGCAACAGCACTGCTCTCGGTGTCGACCTTTCGAGAGCCAGCAGACTCTTCAGGAGCACACCTTGCTCTCTCTCTATCACATCCCACTCGCGCAATCCTCACACTTCCACTCCATACAACAGAATATCTTGCACGACATTACGAGGTTACCGCCCCACAACCTCTCCCATTTCCTTCTCGCTATTCCCCAAGCCATTCTCGCTTTCGCTTGCATACTTTCCACATGCACCCTAAATCCTCATCCACTGTCAAACCAGAAACCCAAATATTTAAAGACATTCACTCTCTCAATCATCCTTCCCTTCCATTTCAGCTCTTCCACTCTACCCCTTCTACCCCTATTCCTAAACATCATCAATTTAGTATTCTCCACATTCACTACTAGCCCTCTCCTATCCATGTACCTTCCCATTCTTTCCAACATCTACCCCGCATTCATAACGGTAATACCCCTATAATTATTTACGACCGATGCTGCTCCCCCTTTGTGTACCGGGACCACCACCCCCACACGCCACTCTTCCGGCAGTTCTTCCTCACCGCTCCAGACACTATTCAAAACCTGCAGTGACTTATCTCTTCCTTGCTCTGTTAATCTTTTGAAGGCCTCTGCCTTCAGCCCATCTTCCCCCGCCGCCTTTCCCAGTTTCAGCTGCCCTATGGCCACATCGACTTCTTCCCGCGAAAACGCCTCCCTTCCTACCACCGGTCTCGGACTCCCTAAATCCACCTCTGACCCCACCATCTCTCTACAGCTCTTCTCCCACTCTGCCAGCTCTATGCTAACTTTGCCCTTTTTTACGCTTCCCCTCAGAATATCCCACAACCCTTTCTCTGTCACACACTCCCTCAACCTCGTTTCTACCTTCTGCAACTCCTCTATCTTCTTCCTCTCGCAGGTTCTCTCGAACTCCCTCTTCGCCTGATTGGCCCTTTCCACTTCACCTCTCCCATTTCTCCACTTCGCCATTGCTCTTCGCCAGCTGGACTTCTTCACCCTACATTCCTCGTCAAACCAACTCTCTCTCTGCCCCCACTCTTCTTCTTCTCCAATGCAGCCACCATCACTCTCTCCAACTGGAGCAGCGAATGCACATCCTCCCACTTGACGCGTTTTAGCTTTTTCTCATATGCATCCAAATCCGGCTCGCTCCATCCAAACATCTGCTGCCCCTTCCTCTGTTCTCCCAACGTTCCTCACCCTAACGACCACCTCCACCGGTGCATGATCCGACCCTCCTACGTTTTCCACCTTGAAGCACACCAACTCTTCCCTTTCGATCCCTTTGACCACCACGTAGTCCAAAACCGAGCCTCCTCCTTGTCCGCAGAACGTTTTCTTCCCTTCCCAGTCCCCTTCACAGCAACCGTTGAGTACATCCCATCCTGACTTTCTCACCCATTGCATCCATTCTCTTCCCTCCTGGTTGGTCACTTTATCCTGGGAGCACCTTTTTCTCCAGTCACCGTCTTCTCCGATCCCTCCTTCCAGCTCCCCCACCCTCACATTCCAGTCGCCCCCGATGATCCACATTTCTGCTGCCGTATCCAGTTCGTCTAGTACCTCCATTAATTCCACCCGGTTTTTGTTACAGTACACTGCTCCCACCCACACCGCACTTCTATGCATTTCCACCTTCCCTATTACGAGTCCTGTAGCTTTTCTTAGCGTCTCTCTGCTCCATTTTCCCACTATCTTCCTCACCACCAATAGGATTCCTCCTTTGGCTCTACCCATCTTAGCTTCCTTCTTCGCTCCCTGAGTCATCCAGTCCCATCCTGTCGGCATACAGCAATCTGCCTGCCCCCACTCCTCTTCTGTCAGCCACGTCTCTACTAGCCCCACTATGTCCTTTGAGCCCAACCAATCCTCTAGTTCTTTTACCCACACTCCTCCCAGCACTTTTTTCTTTAGACCCGCAGTGTTCCAGAAGCCCACCCTGCAGTTGCCCTCGTCACCTCTTCCATCCACCCTATACTCCTGGCTCGTCGTCCTTGCCCCCTTCAGCACGTTTTTGCCAGACCATCGCCCTGCCAGATCCACCACTCGCCTGCCACATTCATTTTCCGGTGGCCCACTCTCACTTCTACACCTTTCGCTCTTTCCTCCTTGGCCCTCTCCCTTATTTTCTACTGAACGTCCCTCTCTGCTACGGTTAAATCATCCTCTATATATATATATATATATATATATATATATATATATATATATATATATATATGTTTGTCCCCTTCAATTTGTATTTAGACCTCATTATCTGCATTTTCTCGTCCTAACTGGCCAGCTCTAGCAGCATTCGGTCTCCCTTTCTCCTCAGCTCCACCTCTCTCCGCACCTGCACACTAACATTCAGTTTCAGTATAACTCCCTCCACCCCTTCCTTTCCTATCCCCGACACCACTACATTGTTTTTCCTCTCATTTCTTTGTCTCTCCTCCTCTCTCTTTTCTATCGTGACCACTTTCCTTTCCCCCCACTCCGGCGCTGCTTTCCCCTCCGGTTCGTTCCTACTCTCCCCCATTTTTACCAGCTGGTCTATCTTCCCTATCATCTCCTTTCTCTCCCGTCTCCATTCCCTCTGCATTTCCCTCCATCCATCCATCATCAGTTGCCACTCCTTTCTTTCCTTTTTCAACCTCTCTCTCTCTCTATCCGTGATTCTTCCCTCTCCTCTCTTAAAAGTCTCCTCCATTTCTGGCTCTCCTCTCGAGATTTCTTAAGTTCTTCTTCCATCTTTTCTACCACTTCCCACATTTTTTTCAGAGCTTCGGCGTTGCCTCCCTTCACCTGCTCCAGAGTCAACTTCTCCCACTTTCTTTTTTCATATCCGGGGTCGCCGCGAACTTTCCCGTCTGCGGCCTGATCGGGCTTCGTTCCTTCGTTCGTCGCCGCTTTCCATACCTGACCGGGCAAACCAGCGCGCGTATAAAAACCGACCACTTTCGCGCGAATAAAAACCCACAAATACCGAGACGAAATTCAGTTGTGTTTATATTTGGGTATTGCCCGTTCCCAATAGCTTTTATACTCGTCAGCGTTTACGTAGCCAATAATTATTTATTTTGTTTCAACTAACTGACAGTTTCTCGCGTTTTTTTTTCAATTCGCCGACACTTCACCTTTCCGCACTTGGTTACTCCCAGAGCGGGGATATATATCACCAACCACCGATATTTTCAGCTCGCTACTGCTCACTAAAAACGTTTTCACCCTCGCTTGCACGTGCACACTCTCGAGACGATAGCCCTTTTATTAGTACGTATCGCAATTATAATAGGTACGACATAAATTGACAGAGCCATCGGTAGGTCGCCACCGCAATTAGCAGTACGTTGACAGACGTTGAACATCTAGGTCTTGATTAACAATGGTTTTAATTGTTAATTGTGCTGTTCTTATTCTTTGTTAAAATCGTATCCACGCATAATTTTGATTTGTAACGTGCACAGGCTTTTAAAATATGTCGCTATAGTTGCATGCTTTTTATATAGTCCATGGTAATAACGTATTTTTTATATCTCAAAAAATAATCTATTTGCTCTTTATACACATACATAGCACTAAAGAAAGTTACTTTATACACATACATAGCACTAAAGAAAATTACTTTATGCACGTACTTAGCACTAAAGAGAGTTATAGTTATTTATTTCCTTGCACGAATTGAACTATAACAATAACATAAGTACTGATCATATTTATAAAATAGAACAACATTGAGAAATTAACAGGAAAAAATCCTGCCGCTGTAAATCTTGCAGGACGTGCGGTGGTTTGCTGGGCTAATACATACAGTTTATCCCTGACTTTAGAACTGGATCCATATTTGTACATTGATTTAAATGCAATAGACATAGTTTTTTGGGATTCGTGTAGGGTCTTTTCGCACATTGTTGTAATTATTACGGCCTGAATCTGAAATTACTTGATTAATCTTTATTGTATCTTGCTGAAATGTTCATCGTTTCTTAATAGGAGTTTTTCGAAAATACATCGGCGTTTACTGATTGTTCATTTATTTATGGCGGCGAGTATGTATTATTAAGGCATATCCATTTAAATCAACGATATATTATGTAAACTAAACAATGAAAAATTACTGATTTTCTGATAAGAAACTTACAATCAAGTAAAGTATCCAAAAGAACCCATTAAGTTTCAAACTGACAGGATAATCCGACAAAAGGAGTTGTATGGTCATTACAATATTTAACTTTCCATTCAAGATGACAAGAAGAAAATGCCATCCAAAAATTTTCTGATGAATCTCGGTTAGATCTATGATTAAATTATGAACACTGATGATAATATCTAATACATTTAATGTATTCAAACTATCATCACAATGTAAATTATCCATAAATCCATTCAGTCGACATAGTCTCATATAAATGTTCTTCTGTATGAAGTATTGTGTATATATAATAATTTGAACTAAATTCAGCAATAAAGTATCTATTATAAAATAATGTACAATCTGATGAAATATAGATTCAGTCCAAATCGCATAAAGATTAGTAATGCAACCTATGAATAAAATTAGTTGAAGTAAAATCACTTTCAGATTAATATATTTTGTAGTCGTAATTGTTGATTTTAAATAAATACTTGTAAGCAAATCGATATTTCCGAATGTATCAATTATAAATTGCATATTCCCAACAGCTTTATTTCCCGCATTGTAGATCATAATCATTATATCAACCGTAATGCATAAAATTGACATTTCATTCATGAGCATCCATGCTAAATTTTGAGGTGAACGTAATTTTCCCAACGCTGATAATATGTACCAGACAAAATAAAAGCCTATTGCAATAAATCTTTTTTTTCCTACGGGCTCGAATTGGTGTGTTTTATGATTGTATGTTGGGAGCAAATAAAATGCATTGCAGATTTTTAGGAGTCCAGACAATTCATTCGCTATAGTCATAGTGAGTTGATATGTAGGTACTAGTATATAAATTAATTATGCTACTACTAGCATAGATAGCTATAGGTGACAGTGTGTGTAGTAATATTTTTTCTTACATGCTAGTTTCAGCAAGAGTGTAACAATATTTTTTATCTTTTTACGCGTTATCAGTTGCAATCAGATAGAAAGTCTTTTTAGTAGTCGTTACTATAATTGCACAATTTGTAACTTGCTATCGACCTTCGGGTCTTTCTGTCCTATGTTAATGTATGTGTGTGTGAGTGAGCCCTTCCTACTTCAGATAATCGTCCCCGAGTATCATTAATTGTATCCCAACCACCAATGGTACCGACTACCTGGGCCGGTATTCAAAATCAGGTCTCCCGTTTGTTAAGATAAGGCTACACTATAGTGCCTTTCGTTTATCACTCTGGGCTGGTACGGGCTTATTATTTCTTGTTCTATTTGCTGCTTCCGATGCGCATAATTCTACCTCGGCCCTTATAACCGGCGGCGCACGACCGCAAGACCTGAGCAATACTGCACGCCACGGGGGCGACTAGCAATGATAAACCATGCTAAACGAAAGCGCCTTATATAAGCTTGTAAACGTCTTTTTATTTGTAGAAGATTTGTGTGCGTTCTCACCGCGCGTTCATCATATTTTTTACGAAAATGTCCTTCAAAAAACTCCCATTTATTTCGGGCCAGCCGGCTTGGCTGAGGATTACAGACGTAATAATTCAAATTTTAAATATTAGTATCAGTGTTGTCAGTATCATGAGAGTAGTATAATCAAACATTGTCTACCCTTAGGTGTAAGGTTTCTTAATAGTATAATCACACATATTATTTGTATTAAGTTAGTATCTGTTATAATTCCATAAAATTGTTGATGGTTACGGTTGATAATGTTTGCCTCTGTAAATATCAGTTTATCATGCTTTATAAAATATATCTAATTATGATACATAGCATTTGCCGTGTTGTCGTTCATAATGTTGATCACTAATTGTAATTATGTTTACTTTTATGGCCTACTGTGAGTATACAAAACAATATCTATTATCAAGCCTACAAAACACAATACAATTTATTAAATTGCAATTCAAATACACGATATTGATGTGATGATTATATACATTAATTGTATGTACATGTCATCAATATCATTAATTTCATTCTACCAGCACTTATCTTAATAACTAGTACAGTCAGTACAGGGGTGCATTCCAGACACTACTCAATCCAAACGTGTACACGTACCTGTCCAATCCGTTCCGCAAAATCCGGATAATCCAGGTTTTTTTTATATACAAATATATATATAATTTTTTTTTATATTTGGATTTGTTCGGTGACCATTTACTGTATGGTTGTTGTCCCTGGTGTTGAAGATTCTGATGTGTTTCATTCATTTTCTTTTCACGGCATCATTGGTGATGCTTTCTTTTCTTTTTTTTTGGTGATGCATCTGTAGTCGTCTTCTCCATCCGATTTTTAAATCTCTTTTTAGAAGAGTTGTTTAATACTTATTTTCTTTCAGGGAAACTACTTGCACACAAACGACGTAAAAATTAGGCCAAATATTCGCCGTAGGATACTAGAGAGATTTCTGGTAATCAGACAGTCCGATTACCAGAAATCTCCCTAATATGCGGATATTTAGCCTACTTTTTATGTAGTTTGTGTATATGCAGTTTCCTTGAAAGGAAATAAGTATCAAACAACTCTTCTAAAAAGCGAACATTTAAAAATCGGATGGAGAAGACGACTATAGATGTATCACCAAAACAAAAGAAAAACAGTCAGACGCTAAAAACCCGATATATAAAAAAATAAAAAAATATACGAAGACTAAACCACCAGAAGACTAATAAGGGTGAATAAAACATAAATGTAAAAGTATAATTTATCCAAAGTCATTATATAGAGTACTTATTAATTATCAAGCAAATAAAGACGTCGATTATTAAATTAACATCAATTTCACCACTTATCTTTACAACATACGTGATGAAATTAACATTGCGTGCTTGTGACATTCGAATAAACAACCCCTAATTTGTTACCGCTACTAATATTATCAGTTATCAACATGTTGAATTCACACACGTACATAAAATACTATAGTTACCTAGCGATTCTGCCGTTTTACAATAGAAATCGTAATATTTTCACACGTGTGTATCCAATATGTGCAGTTATATTATTCAATATACTCAACATACAATCAATCTACATGAAAATAACAACATCGTTCTACCAAAATGCAATCAACATGGCGGTACATACTTGTGAATCATTGGTTACAACTGCTTTAATTACATTGATATCCCTAGGATTTGCATTTTGGAAACGTGAAAACTTTACAATGCTACTACAATTAATAGATCGGTTTGATTATGTTTGCCCGAAAGCAAGTTGGATTAAATATAACAGTTATAGTACAATGTTTTATATTGCAAACCTGTTCACTTTTTCGGTAATTGGTATAAACTACTATGTGATAATAACAACCCTACCAAACTACGCATATCTCGTACTAGTTGATACAGTGGAAATTTACTTGATTTTTTTAATAGTATTTTTGCAAGTAGTCTTACTATTGGCTGTCAAACAACGATATGGTGTTTTAAATAAACTTATTGAAGGATTATATATGAACCAAGACCATACATCAATGATGGACATTTTTACTATTATTAAGCTCCTGGATATACTATGTGATGTAAATGATTTGTTTAATGAAAACTTTGGTTCGATTATTTTGCTAACGCTGCTTCATACTGTTTTAAATATACTAGAGACGATAACGCTGATGTTGAATGTTGATCATAATTGGGAAATAGTGAATTTGCTTACGATGGGTTATTGGACTTTATTTATAATTGTAAGTGTGCAAACTAATTTGAGTATTAGTGAGATATATTCTTGAATATGTTGCTGCAATTGCAAACCGGTATAGGTTTATTTAACAGAATTTAATAAACCAGGGAATCTAAACTATAAAATATATAGTAACAAGTAGCTATTATAACATAAAACTGTAGAATCAGTCAATAAATGCTTTAACATCCACCTTACAACCCCCTGGTGCCTATTATCTCTTTCCAAAATGGATCTACCAAGAAGAGTTCAAAACATGAATGTTAGTCGTATTTTACGAAATTTCATAGGCTATCTGATTGATTGATGGCTTGTAAACTATCCCCTCTAGTATAGAATTGATGGTATCTAGTACTTACTATAATATAAAACCACCCCAAAAATATATGACGTTGTCGGTGTGAGGATTCTACGGTTTTATGTTATAGTAGCTACTAGATACCATCAGTTCTATAGTAGAGGGGATAGTTTTCATGCCATCAATCAATCAGATAGCCTTTGAAATATTGTAAAATACGGACTAACATCCTTAATGTTTTGAACTCTTCTCGGTAGATCCATTTTGTAAAGAGATGCTAGGCATCAGGGGGTTATAAGGCGGATGTTAAAGCCGCATTTATAAACTACTTCATAAACAATTCCTGTTTTATGCAGTTCTGCAGAAGCAGAATATTCTGAGAATAATTTTGTTTCTTGTATAGCAGCTTTCAACTGTGTCTCTGTAGACATTCTCAGTTATTGTAGTCGATTTAGGCATATTTAATTAATACCCTCAGTATATCAAAAGCTATGGCCATCAATCTTCTTGCGGAAAATTGCGTCATCACTTCCTTGGGTTTAAAAAAATACTATAATACTAAATAATAAAAATATTGCATGGGCTTTTGTTGCGTCGGGGAATCCTAGTGTTGTACCCAGGTTTCATCATCATGGATAGTCTTCAAGCTACTATTATAACTTTTTTACTACTTATTACTGTCTTATTATATTTCCATTAATCCATTTTTATTTTTGATTTGTTTACAGATATTTGTTATCGTTATTTTTTAAAAAGGTTCAAATATTTCGATTTAGGCTTATTGCTATGACTTGGCTACTAGCTGCTAGCTACTGGTTGCTCACAAGGATTCTCCACGTGTGTTAAAATGACATTATTTACTATATAATATATAATGTTGCCCAAGCAAGGAACATCAACAATTTTTGTAATCATACATCAGAGAGCTTATGTTTCAATGTTTCAATAAAAAATATGTAATCACAATTTAAATTTTAGATACAAGCGATTTCAATATCAATTACGTGTGAGGATGTCGTTAAGGAGAGCAAGAAAACTATAACATACACTCAAAAGGCCTTGTATATGTCTTCAAATGCGCCGAGATTATATCAACAATACTCCATTTTGGCGCAGCATTCGATTGCAAGAAAAGCTCAGTTCAGCGCAGCTGGGTTTTTAATAATCGATTGCTCAACTTTATTCACTCTAATTAATTTAATTGCAACATATGTGATTGTTGTTATACAGTTTATTGTGAAATAAAACATAGTAATATTGTTTTGTGGTATTTTACAGTAGGTTTTGAATTGAAGTGAAAGACTTAAAATATAGAGAAAACAATGAAGACGTATCACGAGCAAAAATTATTTGTTTCTACAAAAATTGTTCATCGATAGTGAAATAATGACGACGAAAAATTTAAATTAATAAAACGAAGATGCATATAAATGCATAAATTAAAAAAAGCTATACATATAGATGGACCGGTGGGAAGTTAACCTCTAAGATCCCAGCCTCTATACCGCGCAGCGGCGCGGAACCGCGAGCACGGTGAATTTTTTGCGTGTCTACACTGACCAGTTAGGGTGACCAATAAAATCCAAATTTTGAAGATTATTTTGTTTATATCTTACGGACCATAAAATATATGTATATATTTTTATTAATAATTTTTATAGGCGTTGTTGTATAATATATGTTGTAACCTAAATTATTATTATTGACCATGAAACCGTCATAAAATTGATTTGAAAAAATTACACAAAGTTTATAACAAAATGACAATAGATGATGGAAAGTCTCTATCTTGACATATTTTTCCTTCTATTTATTTTTTATTTTTAACTTTTACGCTCTCGGTTTTAATGGCTGGGTCGATAAAAAAATTATGTAACATATTTTGTTTAATTTTTTTCTGATCTTGGTGTAGAACATATCAGTGAACCAGACGCCGGAAGGAAATTGAAATTTTTTTATTATTATTTTTCCGGCGACCAAGTTTAACGCATTTCATTATTATTATTTTTTACCATGGATCTGTCATACAATTGATTTGAAAAAATTACACAATATTTATAACAAAATGACAATAGAAAGTGGAAAGTCTATATCTTGGCATATTTTTCCTTCTATTTATTTTTTATTTTTAACTTTTACGCCCCTATCTCGATTTTAGTGGCTGGGTCGATAAAAAAATTATGTGACATATTTTGTTTAATTTTTTCTGATCTTGGTGCAGAACATATCAGTGCACCATATGCCCGAAGGAAATTGGAAAATTTTTATTATTTTTTTTGGGTGGCCAAGTCTAACAAATTTCATTATTATTATTTTTTAGCATGAATCCCTCATATAATTGATTTGAAAAAAAATTACACAATATTTATAACAAAATGACAATAGAAAATTGAAAGTTTCTATCTTGGCATATTTTTCCTTCTATTTATTTTTTATTTTTAACTTTTACGCGAGTCGATAAAAAAATTATGCAACCTATTTTGTTTAATTTTTTTACTGATCCTAGTGCAGAATATATTAGTACACTAGATGCTCGAAGGAAATTGGAAACTTTTGATTATAACTTTTTTTGGCAATCCTCCACCTACTAGCTTTCACTGCCTCATATTCATTGCCTAGGTACCCCTAAGTGTCACTCTCCTTACAATACAGTACCTTCGTAGCGTATCCTTGCCCCATACATACTTTTTTCTTCCTTTTTCTTCCTTTTTCTTCCTTTTTCTTCATTTTTCTTCCTTTTTCTTCCTTTTTCTTCCTTTTTCTTCCCTTTTCTTCCTTTTTTTTCCTTTTTCTTCCTTTTTCTTCCTTTTTCTTCCTTTTTCTTCCTTTTTCTTCCTTTTTTTCCCTTTTTCTTCCTTTTTCTTCCTTTTTCTTCCTTTTTCTTCCTTTTTCTTCCTTTTTCTTCCTTTTTCTTCCTTTTTCTTCCTTTTTCTTCCTTTTTCTTCCTTTTTCTTCCTTTTTCTTCCTTTTTCTTCCTTGTTCTTCCTTTTTCTTCCTTTTTCTTCCCAACCGCTTCTCACTCTGGCCACACATATTTTGTTCTCTATGCTCCACCCTTCCCTGATTATGTGGCGGGTTTCCTCCTCAATTGCCACTCCACTAACCAGGCTCCGAGGCATTCTCACCTGCCTTTATTGCCACTCAATATCCATCGTCTGTTCGTGACTTCAATTCCTAGACTTTCCATTCCTCGCAGCTTTTCCTCCACCCACACCTCAGAAATACCCAATTATTTTTCATACATTCTTCCTCTATCTTTTCTTCACCCGCTTTTTGTCCTGCTTCTACATCTCATCACAGCTCCTGCACAAGTCCCTCTTCCCCCAACTCCAGCAAACTTCTTCCACACGACTCCCACCGTATTCTCATTCGATTCGTTTCCTGCATGAGCATCGAAATCGGCGCCAAGTTCTAACATACTCTTCAGAAACCAGCCATGCTCCATTTCGATTATATCCCACTACCATCCCCATACTTCCATTTCTTATAACAATATTGGTTTATTCCCCGACCACCTCTACCATTTTCTATTCGCTATCCCTCAGGCCATTTTTGCCTTTGCTTGCATGTACTCTAAATGCTTCCTAAACCCACCTCTGTAGTCGACAAAAAGCTTAAACACTTAAAACAATTCACTCTTTCAATCATTATACCCTTCCGCTCAACCCGCCCTGCCCTTATTTCTAAACATCATCCATTTGTTTTCCCTCTTGTCAAGGTACCTTCTCATTCTTTCTAACATCTCTTGCATCTCCTCCACTCTCTTGGCGACAAACACTACATCCACCCACATATGCTAACATCCATACCTCGATTCTTCAAGCCACAACTTCCCTCGCTAGCCCTAACATCACACCATCACACCATCAAGTGTACAGATTGGACAGGAGAGGGCTTTAAAGACATCACTATTTCATTATGTTATTCTTGAGTTCGGTGGCATGTCCTGGTGATCACCTTGGTGGATTGGATTGTGTACTTGATGTACTGGTCATTCAACGTTTCCTCCAGAGTCCTCTCTAACACCGCACTCAGCTGCGTTTAGAGTTATTTCATTGAAGTATTCTGAGTCTCTCCTCAAAGGTCGGTGAATCATAGGCTGCCTTCAGATCCACCACATACCGCATACATTTTTCATTTGCATTCCAGCGCTTTATCCACCAATCAGACTAGCTCTGAACGGCACGGCGATCTGACTCGCCTCCTGCAAGTGACTGTTCAGGTCCTCAGCCATCTCATCTGGGTCGTTGGTTTTATGCAGTGGTATTCTCTCCAGTGTGGTTCTGATGAGTTTCACTTCCATTTTGGTTGGCACCCATCTCCTAGCATCTGAGTTTGGTGGCATGACCTGGTGGATTGGATTGTGTACTTGATGTACCGGTCGCTCAACGTTTCCTCCATAGTACTCTCCAACACCGCACTCAGCTGCGTTTAGAGTTATTTCATTGAAGGATTCCGAGTCTCCCCTCAAAGGGCATATAACCCCTCCAATTCCAGACTGATAGCTTGAGTGCGACGGCTAGTTCCAGCACTGCTTCCACTCGAGCATACGTCGTAGGCAATCCCCACGCTATCAATTTGGTGTTCAGGTCCTTCGCCATGACGACCTCTCTGCCCACATGCCTTACTATTCTTTCTAAGAACTCAATTAACGTCTTCTCGTGCTACCTGTGGCCAAACCGCACTGAGCTCCGACCAGGAAATAAAGACGTAACGGAATGTGGACAAGTTAAGGAGGGCGTTGTGCACCAGCGCTCTTCGGATTACGCGAGTCTATAGGACCACCTCCACTTGCCATACTGTTGTTTCCAAGACCCCAATTCACGTCTTCGCGTGCTCCTTACCGCTGTTTGGCGACAGGTAACACGCTATCAGGGTTCATTCCCCTACCTTGGCCCATGTGAAGCCTCTCGTGGGAGCCGTGCGACGTGATGGGCCCATGAACGTTGCCCAGGAACACGATAGCAATATCTCACATCATCCCTTCTGCCACCCATGCATGAGCAGTCCACTTTCTTATAGTTTTGCTCTTTGGCGAATACTGTTCTTTTCGAGACCCCAATTCACGTCTTCGCGTGCTCCTTACCGCTGTTTGGCAACAGGTAACATGCTATCAGGGTTCATTCCCGTACCTTGACCCATGCGAAGCCTCCCGTGGGAGCCGTGCGACGTGATGGGCACATGTACGTTTGCCAGGAACTTAATAGCAATATCTCCCATCCTCTCATCTGTCACCCATGAGCAGTCCACTTTCTTATAGTTTGGTTCTCTGGCGAATACTCCTCTTCTTATAGCGGTGGTGTCCATCAGTTGGTTTGGCTGCTCGTCCCCTTCCGACATTTGCCTACAGGAAGCTGCTCATCGGTTGGTTTGGTGGTTTGGCTACCTCCGCCTGTCCCTCGCCTCCTGCCCTCTTCTGTTGCGTTTTATTTCTTCCGTCAGCGTAGGCCTGCCTCAGCGTGGCTCTCTGCTTTACAGAGTGCGCAGTAGGGCACTTCCTTTTTGTACCTTCTTCTCTCGGTTCCATTGCACGACCCTCGACGGTCTATGGAAAAGACCACTCACGATGTCGATCTAGTATTAAGGGATGAACCGCAGACCTGTGCGATGAAATCCACAGTCTCATTCCCATCTACACTTATTCAGGTTTCACGTAATCCTCGATATCATTCAGATATATTTGTTTCATATTTCATCATTATCATGCTTAGCTTTGCTTAGCTTAGCGGTCATGACGACACACTCCATTTCAATATCACACAGTAACAACCCCAAGTAACTAAATCGACTGTTTCAAAAGTAATAAACTTAGCCGGTAAATTAATTGAAGGAATATAATGCAATTTTATTCATAAGTTCTATATAAATATACTTTCTTTACAACCCTTATATAAATAAAAGTAATGTATTAATAAAACTGTATACTACTTAATAATAATTAAAATATAAAATATTCCGTTAATACTTTGTATATAAGATCATACTAATAACAATAATGGATACATATAAACAAGTACTAAACTATATATCGATATATATTCAGTAGTAGTATATAACATACAGTTTATAATAAAAGCAAACACAATGAATAATTTTCTTCGCAAATGGAGTGAATATCTAAGCATTTTACCACAATACGACAAACATTCAAATACATTTAAATCCCACATTACTCAAACTTATACGAAACTGTTGATACTTATAACATTTTCAATAAGTTCAGTTGCTGCACTGATTATGAAAAATCATGGCGAAAATCCAATATTCGTCCTAATATTTGAACACATCGTAGAAGTATTTGATATTATAATATGTACAACAGCATCCGTCACTAATGAAATAAAGTTAACAAAGATTCAATTATTTTTTGACAAATTGCAACATATTGAACATATGTTAGCTGTGCACAAAATAGTTATCTCATTTTATAATATAAACATACTGATAATTACGTTTAACGTTGTTAATGTTGTGATAATTTTCGTTAATCATGTTATGTGGTGGCGCGTAGGTTCTTTCGATATCAACAAATATTATATAGTATTTATATTTATGGATTATTACATAGGTTCTATGTATACAATCATATGTATTTTACTAATTATGATTCATAGAAAAATAACAGCAGTTAATATAGTTTTTGTGAAGTTTTGTCATCGCATGAATTTATCTCAAGTGCAAGATGTTATAGCTATGAATAGTTTAATCGGGGATTTAATTAATACTTTTAATGAACTTTACGCATGGCAAATACTATTCTTTTCATTGCGAAATATTGTGTGGATAATTGTGGAATTTTATTTTATTCTTAATGGGGAGAGAATGTGGAGTGTTGACAATATTCTGGATAATATGATTCTTATATTTTCTGTGGTGAGTAATTTCATGTCTGTTCAGTAATATATTTCTGAGTTGAGTTTGATTAAAATAAAACTAATAGTAGTTTAGTTAATTAATATTCACTGTCATCAAGGCACCTTACACGGTCAATAATACTATCAATCCTAGTACTGTCAATATTCGTTTCAATCCTCCTTTTATATTTATCAAGTAATCAATTATCCGTATAAAGATCAGTAGAATAATGAACATTTTAAACATATTATTGTACAGTAATACTGTCATTATTCTAAAATATTGACAGTAATATTGATCGTGTAAGGTGCCTTTTCAACAAACATCCTAATATATTCAATTTAATTTCAATAATGGATATATTTCCGTAATTCATATATAAATTTGTATTCTAAAAGTCTTCAGTTGATTACTCCTCGTGCACGGTCAACAAACAATAATGGGAAACAATTTAATATTTAAATTGGCTGCATTTTTAGCTATTATACCCGACTATAATATAAAGTCACACATATTTAAAATTAATAAAATTAAATTTTCAGTGAATATTATTTTAGTAACAGTATTATATGTATATTATAACTACGTAACATTAAATTTTGCCACATTTGGAGACTTAAAAAAAGTGTTAATATTTTCTGAAATTTTACAGATAATTGAATTCATATTATGTTTGACAATTTTCGGTACTGCTATCACAAAACACTCAGAATTTCAATTATTTCTTGATAATATACGAAGTATTGATTATATTTTTAATATCTATAAAATAACACCACCACTTATAAGAATTAAAATAGCTGTTGTCATATTTAACTTCATGGGAATATTTATGATTATCTGTGATTTTGTGTCATGGAGTTACAAACTTTCGATTGAGGAAAACATGTCATATTTAATATTTTATTTGATGAATTTCTATATATGTATTCTCACAACTATTTTATATATTATATTAGACATGATTAAAATAAGATTTGAAAGACTCAATGTGGTATATTTCAAATTTCGTAATAGAATGTGCATGCAGCGTGCTAATGATTTCACTGCAATTCATGATTTGATTTCTGATTGTTGCAACGTTTTTAATGATTTATTTAAATACCAAGTGCTTTTATTAATACTACGACTGATTTGGTGGATATTGCAGACAATGATGTTTATATTGTATTTTGATTGGGGTGACACAGCATATGAAACGGATTTTATATTGCTCATCTTTGGTATCGTAAGTATATAAGTATTGAGTTTTAGATATTTTTTTATTATTTCAAAAAAAAAATGATGCAATTGCCATACTTACAAAAAATAATTCAAATTCAGAATAATATTATCAAATAGTACAATATAACCGACAAACTTTACTAATACCCTTCCACCCTTTCCTTCATTTACATTCACTTCCACGCCAGCCTATTTCTATAGTTAAACATATACTCATATGGTGACCAAATTAATTAAATAAATTACGCCATATGATGACAAAATTAACAATGCACGTGTATACATTCTCCCTCAACTATCATTATTTTGAGTTTCTAATTGATACTTAGTTGCCAACTCGATGGTACATATCATTGAATAGGGTCCGTTACAAATTAATAGTAGTAGTACAATTAATTAATGTTCATTATTATCAACAAACAAATTAAAATATTCAATTTCATTTCAATAATGGATGTATTTCTTGAATGTATACATACAAATATATAATATAAGATAATATACAGCACTTAATACAATCAGTTGATTAACTAACGTGCTCAGTTAATAACAAATATGACCAATTTGGTATTTAAAATGGCTTCATATTTAGCTATTTTACCTGTCTATAATATAAAGTCGCACATATTCAAGATTGATACAATTAAAATTTTAGTGAATGTTATTTTAGTATCAGTACTATACGGATTATATATCTATGTTGTATTACATTCTATTACATTTGGAAGATTTTACATAGTACACGTATTTACTGAAATTCAACAGGCAATTGAATTGATACTATGCCAAACAATTTTCTGTACTGCTGTCTTAAAACGCACAGAATTTCAATTGCTGTTTGATAATATTCGAGAGATCAATTATATTTTTAAGGTCTATAAAATAACACCATTAGAAATAAGAATGAAAATAGTTGTCATATTTAATTTGATTGGGGTTTTTGTAGTTAGCTGTGATTTTATAACATGGAGTTGCACACTGGAGATTCAGGAACGTATGTCCTATATGTTCTATTTTATTGTTAATGTCTATATATGTGCTCTCACGACCATTCTATTTATCATATTAGATACGATTAAAATCAGAATGGAAAACCTCAATATGGTTATATGTAATAAAATGTGCATGCAGCGTGCAAATGATTTCATTGCAATTAATAATTTGATTTGTGATTGCTGCGATGCTTTTAATGGTATATTTAAATACATAGTATTTTTATTAATACTGCGACTGATTTGGTGGATATTGTTGACAATTATGTTTCTATTGAATTTTGATTGGGGTGGCGCAGTATTTTTAATGGATTTTATATTACTCATCTTTAATATCGTAAGTATAATGAGTGATTTGTATATTATTATTACCTTTTATTAATATTCCTCTGTCATAATGTAAAATATTCCTCAGCGAATACAATACTAATATTATATATATTATCAATTGCCTTTTACCTTTCGGTGAAGGCTATTCCATTAACATTATTAACATTATTATAGTTTACAATTACTGTTGTTTATACATTTGTAAATTCTTTCCACTCCTTTCTGTTCTTCGCCAGTTCTCTTGCTTGTTTGACTGTTTTTCCTTTCTTGATTATTATGTCCTCTATTATGTTGTCCCACTCTATTCTTGGTCTACCTCTTCTTCTTTTATTTTCAGTTCTTGCTTCCCATACCTGTTTTGTTTGATTCTTTTTGTCCATCCTAATTAAATGACCCCACCAGTTTAGTTGTCTCTTTTCTATATACTTATCTACAGCTTCAATTCCCAGTTCTTCTCTGATGTCATCATTTCTTATTCTGTCTCTTCTCGTAACTTGTTTTACTCCTCTGAGATATTTCATTTCCATTTCCTGTATTCTACTTTTGTCCCTCTTCGTTAGCTTCCACGACTCGCTTCCATATGTCAGTATAGGTCTATATATGCTTTTATATATATTTATTTTTGTCCTTCTGCTGATCTCTTTCTTGTTAATCAGTATATTGCTCAATGCGTGGTATGTTTTAGCTGTGTTGTTTATTCTGTTACTAAGTTCGCCTTCCATTTTTCCGTCTTCTGTCAGTGCTACTCCCAGGTATTTGAATTCTTCTACTTGTTCTATTGTGTGTTGTTCTATCTTAATATTTATTTGTTCTTTCCGGTTTCCTATTACCATCAGTTTTGTTTTGTTATAGTTCATTTTCATGTTATACTTTTCTAGGTGTCTGTTCCATACACTAAGGTTGTGCTGCAGATTACCTTCATTTTCTGCTATCACTACTACATCATCAGCGAATGCTCCTTCCGATATTTTTACAACTTGCATGTTTTTGTACCCTATTTTTGCTTTTTTGGTTTCTGGTTACATGCTCTTCATTATTTCATCCATGTATATGTTAAATAATGTAGGACTGAGCCCGCCTCCTTGTCTTAGTCCAGTGGTTGTCTGAAATGTTCTTGATGTTTGTCCCTTGTGTATTATTGCATTGGTGTTGTTGTATATGTTTTGTATTAATTCGACTTTCTTTCTTTCTACACCTCTCTCTTCCAGGATTTTCCATAATTTATTTCTTGGTATCATGTCGAATGCTTTTTCCAGGTCGATGAATCCTAGGTATGTGTTTTTATTATTTGCAATTCTTTTTTTCTGTGATTTGTTTTATCGTGAAAATGTTGTCCTGTGGATCTTCCTTTCCTAAATCCACATTGCGATTCTTCTAGCATCTGCTCTATTTTTGCTAGTATTCTTTTGTTAATTGTTTTTTCTAAGATCTTCATACCTATGCTTATGAGTGTTATACCCCTATAGTTTGAACATTTTATCTTATCGCCTTTCTTGTGTATCGGTACGATTAACGCTACTTGCCAGACTCTGGGTATTTTATTCGTCCTCCATATTTCGTTTATTAATTTTAGTAGTATTTCATTACCTGCAGGTCCCATATGTTTAATCATTTCCGTTGTGATCTGGTCTTGTCCTGGTGATTTCCCTATTTTCATTTCCCTTATTATCTCCCGTATTTCTTTTCCATTGATCATCTCTATATCTGCTTCCGAGTCGTTCTGGTCTCTTGTCTTCTGTTCATTTCCACCTTGTGATAGTAAGTCTTCAAAATATTCTTTCCATCTTTCCAGTATTTTTTCGTTGTCCTTCAGCAATATTCCTTGATTCTCTTGTATATAATTTACTTCTTGTCCTTTTTCTTTTCTGTTTAGTTTTAGTGTTTTATAGAATAATTTTTGGTTTTCCTTTGCATTTTTCTCCATTGTCTCTCCGAACTTTTCCCATTCCCTGCTCTTTGCTATTCTGACCTTATCTTTTACTATTTTCCTCTTTAAACTCTATTCTTCGTAGTTTTTACTATTTTTGTCATTTAGGTATCTTTAACATGCTTTTTTCTTTTCCTTTATTTTCTCTCTTATGTCCTGCGACCACCATGCTGTCTGTTGCTTCTTGTTTGTGTTTTGCTTTGTCCCACATGTCTCTTGTGCTGTCTCCAGTATATTTTTCTTTAATTTATTCCACATTTCCTCTACTTCTTGTCTATAGTTGCCCTTTACTAATTTCTCCTCTATTTTCTCTTTATAGATTTTTGCTATTTCTTTTTCCCTTAGTTTGTATGTCCTTATCTTGTTGTAGTTTATTGCTATATTTGGTCTCTGCTTTTTTTTTATCGCTATCTTGGTAGTCTTCCTTTATTTTCGTCTCTACTAGATAGTGATCACTTCCAATTTCGTAACTTCTCTTTACTCTTGTGTCTATTATTTTGCTCCTTTTCCCTTGTTCTGTTAGTACATAATCTATTATAGTTTTTTCGTTCCTGCTTATCACTTCCCTGGTGTATTTGTGTATGTCCTTGTGTTTGAATAGTGTATTCGTTATTACTAGATTATTCATTCTACAATAATCTAGCATTTTCTTACCATTTTCGTTGAGTACGCCTTCTCCATATCTTCCTCTCATCGAGTCATTATCTTTTACTTCGTTGCCAATTCTGCTGTTGAAGTCTCCCGCCACGTACACTTCTCCTTTGGCTTTTTCTGTTGTTTCGTTGAGTTGCTACCAGAATGTTTCTTTGTTGCACGCAGTATCATCTTCGTTTGGTCCATACACTGCTATGATAGTTTTATGGTAGCCGTTTCTTTGATCTCTAACTTTGATAGACAAAATCCTCTCCGTAATTGCATCCCATTTATATATATTCGATTTCAGTTTTTTATGCACTATACATCCTCCCCTGCTGCGGCTCTCCGATTGTTATCTACACCGCTATATATGAATTATACTTATATAATTTGTACTCTCCCTTCCCCTTCTTTTTTGTTTCTGTTACCACTAAGAAGTCTAGTTCAGCTTTCTCAAATTCTTCTTCCAGCTCTTTTTCCTTTCCATTTATACTCCTGATATTCCAAGTCCCAATTTTCCATATTTTTCATTTTTCTTACTGTACTCTTTTCTTTGTTTCCATTTATTATGTGTTTGTTCTTCTTTCCTTTGTTCGTTGTCCCTTTCCTCGCTGTATTCTTTATATTTTTGCTTCCGTCCGTTTTCTCTTTTGCTAGTAGTTTTTTGGATTGGTTACTTTCACCCCATTATCTTTGGCTACGACTCCTTTCTCCTTTTTATCCCATATGTATATTTTAATTGTCTACTATTATCTTTCTATATCCTATTTTTACGTGTTTTCCTTTTTCTTTTTCCAATTTTGCTATGTTTCTTATCTCTCTTTGTCTTTTTCTCTCCTCTTCCGTTAGATCATCGTCTATATATATCGTTGTATTTCTCAGTTTATATTTTGCTTTCATTATTTTTTGTTTTTCTTCCCAGCTTGGGATTTCCACTATTATTATATTTCGTTCTGGGCCTGTGTTTATTTTTTGTATTTTGTTAACCCCTGTCTCCACTTCCAGTTTCTCTTTGATGAGTGATCTTACCACTTCTATGTTATCTATCTTGTCTAGACCTCTTATTGCTATGTTATTTTTTCTTCTTCTCTTCTCTTCAATTTCTGCTTTATTTTCTAGTTTTTCTATTCTGACTTCCAATGTTCTCTTTTCTTCTTTCCATGTTTCTTCCTTATTGTTCATTTCGGTTTTCATCTCTTTTATTTCCTGTTTTATTTGTGACATGTTTTCTTCCATCTTCCTTATTAGTTCTATAATCATTTGTTTTAGTTCTTCCATTTTATCTTTGTCAATGTTGCAATTTTTTTCTGTTTCTTCTAATCTTCTTTGTGATGCTGGTGATCTCAGTATTTTTTTGTTTTTTCTAACGGTTTCTTTCTGATTTTGTATGTCTTTGTCCTCGCTATCCGTTTCTCTACCTCTTTTATGTTTATTCATTGGCCCTGGTGCTATATTTATTTGCTATTCTTGCCTGTGTTGTCGTCGCTATATGCCGCCTAATATACTCCTCACCTTTATCGGCGCCAGAGGTTATTTACGGGTCGACCCCTCGTGCAAATAACCTCTACCCTCTATTTAATTTACTTTCACTTACCGCTCTTTCTCTCGACTTTTTATCTTTCCTTGTGTATCACTGTTTCTTGTCGCTGTTTTCACCTGTCGTGTATATTTCAACTCGATACGCCGCTATATTTCGGTAAAATATCGGAGCTGTCTATACACCTGTCAATGATCTAGGCAACAGAGACAATACTAATACAGATTGAATAAATTACAAAGCTCCAAATTTGGGAATAAGCCTTAGTACTTTTATTTTCTAGATTTATATTTATATAACGAGAGATATTATTGCCATTTAGGCTTACTGAATGACTACTAATCACCAGATGTGAATATTTTAATGAATTAATCCTCAAAAATTTCAAATACGTGGGCTCGAGTCACACCGGAGAATAAAATTTTTGAGCGTTAACTCATTCATATATTTTTTAAGTTCATTTTAAAACTGTTGTATTCTATCTAACTTTTAATTCATCTGTTCGCATCTGTACGGGATTATTTATATAGCTTTATGGTATGCAGCCGCTACATTACCGCGATGTTAATAGTTACTTGTATGGTACATTCGCTTAAAAAACAACCCTCTTATAAAATGAATGTTTGTTAAAACATATATAAGTGTGAATGCACCTCTTAGCAATCTACATATCTGAGTGAATTCATTCTCAATAGCTGAGCTACACTGATGAGATATGTAGATTGCTAAGAAGTGGATTCACACTTATATATGTTTTATAAGATTGGCCTTGTGCTGATATCTCAAGCACTCTGTTGGAATATTATTCCATAGAGGGTACTATTCGGTAATCCAGATGGCATAAGCATGTTGACGGTTATTACTATATTACCATATTGCTAATTGATGTGGTGCCGCCAGATGGTCCTTCTAGGGAGTTAATTGTATAATTTTTGAATGTTTGGTCTTTTATATTTTATTCTATTCACGATACTGTTCTAAAAGATAAAAGATTCAGAAGCCTTATACCACTTATTCCCAGTGCATTATATGAGAATAAGTAGTATAGGGCTTCTGCGTCTTTTAAGGACTGTATCGCACACATAACGGTTATACTTAGGGATTAGGTGTAACAAATACATAATAAAATTAATTCATACCGTTGTTTTAATTATTCACGACCTACTATCCAAACCAAAAGCTTGCCGAAACATAGCTTTCACAATTTTTATAACAAAAGTTATTAGTTTTTTTTTTAGAAAACTATAAAAAAGTAAAATAAAATGGTATATATCTGTATTTCTATAGTTGAAAATATACTGCAAGCCGTCACATTTGCATTACAAATACCAGTAATTCTATGGTGTAAATTTGGTATGGGACAGCATATTCTTTATTTTAGAACAGAGTGAGCCCTTGTGAAACCAATCCTGGCCATACTAGTCTAATTTCATTATTAATTTGCAATCCGTTTTTCAAACTGCAACTACATTTATACCATTGTCCCGCTAGAATATAACATAATAACCCTTACGTAATGAATCATCACATTATTGAAAATTGGTATTAAAATTTCCATTGTATAATATATTAGATGAAGTCAATCATTACTAACTACTCTATTAAATTAACTCCGACTTAAACACACAATATGCCTGTTGTTTCTTAGAACTTCAACTGTACACAATTACAAATAATGAATAACTTATATTATTATTTAAAATGGGCTGCTTTACTCAACATATTTCCTGCTTATAACATTAAAACAGGCAGATTTCTAAAAACATACAGGATCCGAGCATACATAACAATATTTATAATAGTCTCTTTATACATATATGGTGCTGTGGGAAAATTCATGTTTTTTTATCACCAAATACATGTTATTGTAGTAATGACATTATTTCTAGAAATACTTCTTATATCAATATGCTTAACTACAATTGCACGGTCTATTATGAAACACGCCCAAATACAATTATTATTCGATAAAATAATATTGATTGATGATATACTAAAAATTTACGAAATAGCAACAGTACCATTATTCGGAATTAAAACGTTGGTTTTGTTCAATACACTGTATGTGATAATGGCATTTTGCGACATTTATGGCTGGAATTTAGCTCTTAATACCGTTTTTAATTCATATTTTGTTGCATATTATATAGCTGCATTTTATACTAGCACTTTGATTTTGTTACTAATTGTGTTCGTGGATATGATATATACTAGATTAGTTGCAGCTAATAAGATGTTTTGTAATTTCGAAATTTCTCCCAGATGTGTTCATGATTTAGTAATTGTGTATGGTTGGATTTGGGATAGTGTGGATATGTTTAATAATTTATTTAAATGGCAACTGTTTTTATTCATAGTGGAATACAATTTGAGAATAGTAGTGCGTTTGGATTATGTACTAGATGGTTCTTGGAAGAGCGACATGTTTATTATGGCATTTGTGATTACAGTATTTTCCTATGTAAGTACAATAACTAATTCTTGTTATGTAGTTTATTATAACAATAGATTGCTTTACCACGTATACTGATACTTCAAATTTGAAAATCGCAGGCTGAGAGAAACAATAGAGAACAATATGTACTTAATTACAATAGGTAATTATTATTAACAGTAGTTATTTTAAAAATTACAGGAATAATCTAATTATTCCAGTATTATCTGAAATTAGATTAATGAGGCGACCCAAAGACATATTATATTGGATTTTATCTTTTATTAGATAAAGAGTTACAGCTTAGTAAATATGTAAAGAAATAATGAACAACATAAATAATAAAAGCTTTATACAAAAATGTGTGAACGTTGTGTTCATTATAGGAACATCGTAGTATACATGGACTTTCGACTAATTCGGTATACTAGGAATATTATATCTTATAAAAACACGGTAGAACTGATCATACAAATTTTAATTCATTTAAAATATTATCCTTCAAACAAATGCAATTCCCTTTCTCTAGAGAAAGTTTTACGCCATATGATGGAAACAACAAAATTAACAATGCACGTGTATACATTCTCCCTCAACTATTATTATTTTGAGTTTCTAATTGATGCTTAGTTGCCAAATTTCATTCGATGGTACATATCATAATACAAATTAATAGTAGTATCTAAGTACAATTAATTAATGTTCATTATTATCAACAACATATTAAAATATTAAATTTCATTTGAATAATGGACGCATTTCTTGAATGCATACATACAAATATATAATATAAGATAATATACAGCACTTAATACATTCAGTTCATTAACTAACGTGCTCAGTTAATAACAAATATGAGCAATTTCATATTTAAACTGGCTTCATATTTAGCTATTTTACCTGACTATAATATAAAGTCGCACATATTCAAGATTGATACAATCAAAATTTTAGTTAATGTTATTTTAGTATCAGTACTATTTGGATTATATATCTATGTTGTATTATATTCTATCACATTTGGAAGATTTTACATAGTACAAATATTTTCTGAAATTCAACAGATGATTGAATTTATATTATGCCAGACAATTTTCTGTACTGCTATCTTAAAACGTACAGAATTTCAATTGCTTTTTGATAATATTCGAGGGATCGATTATATGCTTAAGCTCTATAAAATAACACCATTACAAATAAGAATTAAAATAGTTGTCATATTTAACCTGATTGGGGTTTTTGTAGTTAGCTGTGATTTTATAGCATGGAGTTACACACTGGAGATTAAGGAATGTATGTCCTATATGTTCTATTTTATTATCAATGTCTATGTATGTGCTGTCACGTCCATTCTATTTATCATATTAGATACGATTAAAATCAGAATGGAAAGACTCAATATGGTTATATGTGATAGAATGTGCATGCAGCGTGCAAATGATTTCATTGCAATTAATAATTTGATTTGTGATTGCTGCGACGCTTTTAATGGTATTTTTAAATACCTAGTATTTTTATTAATACTGCGATTGATTTGGTGGATATTGTTGACAATTATGTTTCTATTGAATTTTGATTGGGGTGGCGCAGCATTTTCAATGGATTTTATATTGCTCATCTTTAATATCGTAAGTATAAAGAGTGTTTTCTATTTTATTATTACTTTTGATTAATATTCGTCTATGTCATAATGTTGATGGTTATTACCATATGGGTGTGCATTGCTAATTCATGTGGTGCCGCCAGATGGCGTTTAACTTTCTTCCTAGGGGGTTAGTTGTATAATTTTTGAATGTTTTGTCTTTTATTATATGTACGATACTGTCCTTACAAGATGCAGAAGCCTTATACCATTTATTCCCAGTGCATTGTATGAGAATACGTGTTATAAGGCGTCTTTTAAGGACAGTATTGCACACATAACGGTTATACTTTGGGATTAGGTGTAACAAATACATAACAAAATTAATTCATACCGTTGTTTTAATTATTCACGACCTACTACCCAAACAAAAAGCTTGCCGGAACAAAGCTTTCACACTTTTTATAACCGAAGTTATTAGTTATTTTTTAAAAAACTAAAAAAAAAATATAATGGTATTTCTATAGTTAAACATATACTGCCGTCACATTTGTATTACAAATACCAGTAATTCTATGGTGTAAATTTGGTATGGGACAGCATATTCTTTATTTTAGAACAGTGTGCCCTTGTGAAGCCAATCCTGGACATACTAGGCTAATTTCATTATTAATTTGTGAAGTCGAATGTCGAAGAAAATATAAACATACCTTATAAGATTAATAAGTTAATAACATTTATTACGAAAATAGTACCATACAACAATTCATAGAGCGGGTTCACACTTGAAAAAGTCATAAAATTCTATACAGTGACAGTTACTCGTCTTATACTATTTTTCTCTTGTTTCTGTATTTTTTGCAGTTTTCGCTATTTTTGTCGTTTAGGTGTCTTTCCTATTCGTTCCTGCTTACCACTTCCCTTGTGTATTTGTATATGTCCTTGTGTTTGAATAGTGTGTTCGTTTTATTACTAGATTCTACAGTAATCTAGCATTTTGTTCCCATTTTCGTTTAGTACGTCTTCTCCATATCTTCCCTTAGTTAAGTCGTTATCTTTTACTTCCTTACCAATTCTGCTCTTGAAGTCACCCTTCGTTGCGGGTGACTTCAACAGCAGAATTGGTAAGGAAGTAAAAGACGTACTAAACCAAAATGGGAAGAAAATGCTAGATTAATGTAGAAACTAGTAATAAAACGAACACACTATTCAAATACAAGACATACACAAATACACAAGGGAAGTAGTAAGCAGTAACTTCTCCTTTGGCTGTTTCGGATGTTTCGTTGAGTTGCTCCCAAAATGCTTCTTTATTGCTCACTACATCATATTCATTTGGCCTATATATTTATATATATTATACTATAATTATTATTCTGGTTCTGTTAGTTTATTTTAGTGTTACGGTTAGTATCCTTGGTGATATTTCTTGCCATGTTTCTATGTTGTTTGTTTGCACCCTACACCCAAATAATAGTAATTTAAAGTTTCATAAATTAGTCAGCTCAGTACCCTAGTCCTTAGAAGGGCTATCCGTCTATATCTGAGTATTGGGAAGGGACGATCAAACCGCATTACTGACAGTTTTTCTGTAAAATTAAGACTAAACTTCTGCGCTTCTTGTTTTACCGGCGAAACCATCTTAAATATTATTGCCCTATAAAGCTAGAAGTATTTGAGTATCATAAAGAGAAGTTTTTAATATACTTCAGATAAATCGCCTTTATTTATCTTTACGTATTTCTTATCCTTAATAATAGTACTTTAAGTAGTTTAATGTAACGTTTTATATTAACAAAACAAACTAACTACCAGAGTATGTTACAGCCATTAAATATAATCTCTCTACGGTACGGCTAATGGCTTTTAATAGTTCTTAGGATTTAATGTGCATACTTAAATTCACTTAAACTTACATAATAAAACTATTAACAATATACTTCATTTCCAATACATACATATCACAGTTCTTTGTGTAACACGTACGCAAAATTATTTGTTATATAATCATGAACAGCATAGAATTATATCTGAAATGTGTTACATATCTCAGCATTTTACCAGATAATAACAGCAATGGTGCTATTTATGTTAAAATATGTCTAATTACAATTTTAAACATATATTATCTTTCTACAAGAGTATTTGTCAATATAAGCTTTGGTATTACAACACTAGTATTAATGTCTTATGTCGTTAGTTTTTTATTCAGCACAACGACATTAGTTAATTGTATAAGGAAGAAATTGAAAATGCAACATTTTTTTGACAACATAAATATTATTGATCATCTATTCGGAGTTTTCAAAATAATACCATCAACTTCGATTGGAATAAGAATATTAATAATAGTTCAAGTCTCTCTAATCATATTATGTGTTAGTGTAATTAGTATTTGGACTATCACAACAGACCATTTCAAGCATACATATTTCTTCTACAACAATTTTATAGATTTTTATTTCTATTCTACTTGTACTCTATTGTGCATTTTATTGGATATGATTAGAGTCAGAATGATTCTTGCAAATATGGTATTTTTTAAATATTACAATAGACTTTCTTTGTCTAGTATTCAAGATTTTTCAATCTTGTATGGTTTGATCGAGGACTGTGCTGTGATTTTCAATGATGTATATAAATGGCAACTTCTTTGGATATTGGTGGTCATTATCATCAGAATATGTTTAGTTTTATACCACTTCGTATCTACTGCGTATAAGCTTCCGAACTTTTATACATCTTTTGCGATTCAAGTCTATATAATCGTGAGTATAAATTAAAACATATAGTTTTTTAAAAAATTGCTGCATTTGTCTCGAATGCAAGTCTGAGATTTGAACGGCAAAATGTTTTCGGCGTTTAGGTCTTGTAATGAGTTGACGAGTGTCCAATATGTCCCAATTTCGGATGTTTTTTAACGAGCAGCTCCTTCCTGGTGCTGCCTTATCGTTCATCTTTCCTTGCATGATAATTTGTAGTATTTCATACATTTATTCCGAGGTATGCTGTTTTTCTTTTCATTATGCTTCGTGGCAGCTACTGGGTTATTTATCTCAGTACTTCCCCATTTGCAGTTTTATCCAGCATATGCGCCTAGCATTCTTCTGAAAACCAATTGGCATTTTTAAATTTCATTGATGCACTGCGTGTATTTTCCATTTTGCCTTTACTCTTTGTATTTCATGCTGTTTTTGATCTTTGTTTGATAATGTTTGATGTCCAATTTTATATAAGTAAGTTCCTAAAATTAAATTCGACAGGGATTGTTATTTAAAAATGTTGGGATCGACATCCCCTAAAAAAACTCCATGTTGCATGGAAGTTCTAAGCTACCTAAGAATGTAGTTTCTTTAGTGATGCCTAAGTTTTCAATATTTTTCTTCACTCGTTCAAATCGTATAGCTCCGTCCCAGACCTGCATGAGACGAACTAATTGATATTGAATTTTGGTGTATGCGCCGGGTAAACCCAAGCAGCAAGGTATAATTTACATAGTAGTAAATACTGCAAATATTCAATTTTCAACATTACTTTTATGAAAATATTTAACGTCCACAAGCACAAAAAGAAGTTTTTATCAATTATGAACTAACCTAGCTCAGTATTCGTTAGAGGCACCGTTCTTCTCGTACTGACCATAAACTGCGGGTGAGTTTTCTCGAATTACCTCCTATATTTTTTCTATGAAGTTATGATAAATAAATGAATAAACTATGCCGCACTAATTTTTTACCGGCGAAAAAGCCAGTCGTCTCATTGCACAATATAACTAGAAGCCTTAAAATTTAAAACAAATAACTAGACATTTTTTATTAAAAATTCCTGTTTATAGTGCCTCGACCCATTTCTAATATAGTTCAAGGAAAAACACGTTTTAGTCATTATGTATATCGTGTTATTCTGAAATAGTCCTTTAAGTAGCTTTATATTTTTAAAACTAAATACTAAGTAGATTATACCCATTAAATATAATATCCTACTTAAGATGGCTTGTAACAGTTGTTAGAAATTAATGTGCACACTTAAACTCAAACAGACTTTATGGCGCTATTAACAATATACTTCGTATCAAACACATACATATGCCAACACTTTGAGTAACACGTATGCTAAATTATTTGTTATATAAATATGAATATGTTAAAATTATATCTAAAATGGCTCACATTTCTCAGTATTTTACCAGACAATTCACAAACAAAATTCTGTGTTACACTTTATATTCAAATAAGTATATTTTTAATCTTATTTATATACAATCTTTCTGGGGGATTTTCGATAGAATATTTACTTAATCTACATGTTGGAGGCATCACCATAATATTTATTTTTAAATTGATGTGCTTTATATTCATGGCTACGACATTTGTTAAGTTTAAAACAAAGAAATTGAAGATTCAACAATTTTTTGACAACATAACAATTACTGATCATATTTTTAGAGTATACAAAATAATACCAACAAATTCGAATGGAATAAAAATATTGATAACAGTTAATGTTGTTCTTAATATAATATATATTAGTCTCTTTATTATATGGGCTATAACAATAGACCATTTCAAGAATGGATATATTTTATATCACTATTTGATTGATATGTATGTCTCTTCTACTGGTACCTTACTATGTATTTTACTGGATATGATGAGAACCAGAATGATTTTAGCTAATATGGTATTTTGGAAATATAACAATAGATTTTATTTGTCATGTGCTCAAGACTTGTTCATATTGCATGGCATGATTCAGGACTGTGTTGTGATTTTTAATGATGTATTTAAATGGCAGATTCTTTGGATAATGCTGGGAATTATCATCAGAATATTATTAATTCTAAATACGTTCATTTATCCCGAGCGTTTAGTAGTTTCGAGCTTTCGTATGTTCATTGCGCTTCAAATTAATGCAGCCGTGAGTATAAAATATATAATATAGTTTTAATTATTTTTTAAACATCTATTGTATCTATTGTATACTCGCCGCCATAAATAAAAAAAACACCCAGTAAACATAGAGATATTTTACTTTGATTTGATTCCTATTAAGAAACGATGGAAATTTCAGCAAGATACAATAAAGATTAATCAAATTGACATCGAATATGAAACAAAATCTCTTTATTTTCATTTACATTAGTTACTTAAGTGTCAATGTAAATAATATTTGTAAGCTTAATAGATTTTAAAAGCATGTATATCTGCGTTAATTTATGTATGATTAGGCATACTTGAAATGAGCGAATCTATGATAGCCTGAACTATACTACCCCATGCTTCTAAAATCTATTAAGCTTACAAATATGCTTTACTTTGCCAGCTGAACGTGTAGGAAATGAGGTCGACGCATTATTAGTGTTTTGTATTTGTATCTTGCTGATATTTTCATCGTTTCTTAATGGATGTAAATACACGTGTTCTGAAATTTGTATTAAAATTCATCAGCATTTACTGGGTGTTTATTTATAGCGGCGAGTATATAAACTGAAATAATTGATATTCAATTTTGGTGCAAGCGCCCGGTAAACCCAAGGAGCAAGGTTTATTGCACCTTTTATTATATAGTAGTATAGTATATAGTATATAATAAAAGTTTTTCGTCTGAGTGCCCAATAAAGCTAGAAGTTTTTGGTGCCACCCTAAATAAGAATTTTTAATAAAGTTCAATTATCAGCACGTGTTTGTCATTATGTATATATTATCCTAGTGAAACTTTAATGAAGTAGTTTAACGACTTGTTTTATATTTACAAAACCCTCTAACTACTTCATTAGATTACAGCCATTAAATATATTCTCCTACTTAAAATGGCTTGTATTGGTTGTTAGAAATTAATGTATAAACTAAAACTCATTATGGCACTATAAACAATATACTTCATATCCACGTAACACTTTGAGTAACACGTATGCAAAATATTTTTTATATAAGCATGAACATCATAAAATTATATCTAAAATGGGTCACATTTCTTACGATATTACCATACAATTCACAAACAAAATGCAGTAGTATAGTTTGTATTAAAATATGTATATTTATAATCTTATTTATATACAATCTTTCTGATGGACTTTTGATACATTACATAAATGATCTAGACGTTGGAGGCATTACAATGATGTTAATCATTCATGCTTGTTGCTTTTTATTCATGACTACGACATTTATTACTTGTGAAACAAAAAAATCAAAGATTCAACATTTTTTTGACAAAATAACAATTATTGATCATATATATAGAGTTTACAAAATCATACCAAGAAATTCAATTGGAATGTAAACGTTGATTACAATTAATATTTTTCTAAATATATTATTTCCTAGTTTTATTATTATTTGGACTATATCAATAGACGATTTCAACTATGCATATATTTTATACTGCTATTTGATTGAATTGTATATGAGCTCGACTTGTGCCTTATTATGTATTTTGCTGGAAATGATTAGAATCAGAATGATTTTAGCTAATATGGTATTTTTGAAATATTATAATAGATTTTATTTCTCTTGTGCTCAAGATTTTTCAATATTGTATGGTTTGCTTGAGGACTGTGCTGTGCTTTTCAATGATATATTTAAATGGCAGATTCTTTGGATAATGATGGCAACTATCGTCAGAATATTATTTGTTCTACATTGGTTTATATATACTAAGATTGAAATTCTGAATTTTCGTACGTGTCTTGCAATTCAAATAAATGCAACCGTAAGTATAAAGTAAATAATAAGAGTTTTTATTAGATAAGTAGGTGAAATTCCAGTCGTCGGACGACCTGCGTATGATGATCAACTTTCTCGTTAACTACTTTGATCCTGTGTGGCTAATTGAATACTTTCTCTTTCTTTTCTAACTATGCAATTGGAACTTCTAAGAAACAATAGACGCGTTTTTTGTCTCCATTTGACGAATAAAACTGTCTGTAGTAATCTTGCTTGAGGCTGTAATTGTTAAATTGTGTGCATCTATATATGTTATGACTAGCTGTTTTTGTTGGTGTTTGGTACTTATTATTTGATGGAGGTTTCATAACTTCACCCTTTGCTTGGGATACTGACTCTAGAATTTCGACTTTAGAAACTGCAGCAAACTGTCAAGTGTGGGTAACTCTGATTACTTTGAGATGATTCCCATTCCTTTCGTGTTGAAACATATAATTTATTTGATAACATGAATACTAATAAACGATCCCAATTTTCAACTGGCTGGCCAAGTGCGTTAAGTACCCTAAAATGTTTGATGAAGTTATCTAATGTTTATCTTACCAATGTGTGAGACTCCTTAGTTACCACTTGTAATATAATTGTTTAATGTGCCTAGTTTCCATTAATCTTTTGTTTTCATACCGATATTTGAGTAACTGCCATGAGGCAGAATAATTACTTGCTGATACTTCCAACGACTGTACAATTTGTGCTGCATCCCCCTTCAAACATGACTAAATAAAATGTTTGAATGCTAGTTATCTCTGCATTACTATGAATGAATACAGAAAATGTGTCATAGAACTGATGCCATTCATCATATGACCCTGAGAATTGAGGCAATCCGATAGTTGGTTGTCTCACTGTGGAATGTGTTCCAGTGCCCATACTATTATTGTGATCAAATTGATTTGATAGTGGCACTGGTGGCCCCAATATTTGTAAAATATCTTCTGTTTGTGATAGAAGTTTAAAACAATGAATGCTCTGATTCCAATTTTGTATTAACATTACTATCATCTTCATTATCTTCTAACGTTAAATTATCTATTTCGCTCTGAATGCGCTCAAATTCAGAAGGCTAATTTTCAATTTTATTTGACTGATTTTTCAATTCATTTCTTGAAATTTGTTGATTTTGTAAAAATGTTTCAATCGGCATTAATTTGCCTTTCAACTGACCGCGTCTTTGTGCTAGTTTTTTTAATTTAACTCAGTCATGATGCCGATGTATGCGATTATTTGAATATTGCACGAAATAAAATTGTAATAAATGCAAAGGTAAAAGGGAATGAGAAAACCTGACTGACAAAAACTGTTGCGTGGATCTCGTATGCTTCCTTTGACTCTGCTTTTTGGAACTGCTAGTGCCGCTGTAGCGTCTGCAATTTCCTCGAGGGTATACTGTGATGCGAATAGCGTCGGCGTGGGTGGTATATGCTTCCTTGTTATAGGGCTGTCCCGCGTCGTCGTCTAATACTTCTTCTATCCGGTTCGAAGGACCAATGTTATATGTCTAGTTAATTATCTAAATCCAGGGCATAACTCCTGGGCCATATACTGTTTTTATTTTTTGATAAATAAATGTTACAAAAATGTATGATTGTCTTGATGTCTTACTACTACGGCGACTCGAAGGGGAGAGAGCGATGCTCTTTTTTCTTGAGGGTGCGTAAGCGGAATCCCCACTCATATCATCCAAGCATGGCTTATGGCGGGAATTTTTTAACCATATCGGCGCAAATGTCTTAGGGCCGGTTCTACAATTGAAATTTAATAGGAGAATAAGGCTATTCGTAGAATAAGTTTGAGATATTGACGCCAATATCTCAAACTTATTCCACAAATAGCCTTATTCTCCAGTTAAATGTCAATTGTAGAACCGGCCCTTAACAAGACAATCAGAAATAAACATACCTTATAAAATTCATAAGTTCGTAACATTTATTACGAAAAAAGTACCATACAACAATGCATAGCGCCGGTTCGCACTTGAAAAAGTAATAAAATTCTATATAGTTCATTTAAAAGTTGTATTTAACGGAAATACATGCTTCTAATGTGCTTACTTTTAACTGGAAATAAAGCACTGTCCTCTGAAATTAAGGACATATGGTCACCGAAATTATTACACGAGTAATAAATATAGCAAATATTCAATTTCGAACTAAAACGTTTATTAAAATATTTAATGTGCAAAAACCACACAAAGGAATAATTTAAAGTTTCATAAATTAGCCAGCTCAGGGCCGTAGTCCTTAGAGGGGCTATCTGTATGAGTATTGGGAAGGGAAGATCAAACCCAATTGCTGACAGTTTTTCTGTAAAACTAAGGCACGACTAACTCTTCTGCTCTTATTGTTTCAACGGCAGAAATTTCTTTTAAGATTATTGCCCTATAAAGCTAGAAGTATTTGGAGAAACATAAAGAGAAGTTTTTAATATACTTCAGATAAATCGCCTTTATTTATATTTACGTATTTCTTATCCTTAATAATAGTACTTTTAAGTAGTTTAATGTAACGTTTTATATTAACAAAACAAACTAATTACCAGAGTATGTTACAGCCATTAAATATAATCTCTCTACGGTACGGCTAATGGCTTTTAATAGTTCTTAGAATTTAATGTGCATACTTAAATTCACTTAAACTTACACAATAAAACTATTAACAATATACTTCATTTCCAATACATACATATCACAGTTCTTTGTGTAACACGTACGCAAAATTATTTGTTATATAAGCATGAACAGCATAGAATTATATCTGAAATGTGTTACATATCTCAGCATTTTACCAGATAATAACAGCAATGGTGCTATTTATGTTAAAATATGTCTAATTACAATTTTAAACATATATTATCTTTCTACAAGAGTATTGGTCAATATAAGCTTTGGTATTACAACACTAGTATTAATGGCTTATGTCGTTAGCTTTTTATTCAGCACAACGATATTACTTAATTGTATAAGGAAGAAATTGAAAATGCAACATTTTTTTGACAACATAAATATTATTGATCATCTATTCCGAGTTTTCAAAATAATACCATCAACTTCGATTGGAATAAGAATATTAATAATAGTTCAAGTCTCTCTAAGCATATTATGTGTTAGTGTAATTAGTATTTGGACTATCACAACAGACCATTTCAAGCATACATATTCCTTATACAACAATTTTATAGATTTTTATTTCTGTTCTACTTGTACTCTATTGTGCATTTTATTGGATATGATTAGAGTCAGAATGATTCTTGCAAATATGGTATTTTTTAAATATTACAATAGACTTTGTTTGTCTAGTATTCAAGATTTTTCAATATTGTATGGTTTGATCGAGGACTGTGCTGTGATTTTCAATGATATATATAAATGGCAACTTCTTTGGATATTGGTGGTCATTATCGTCAGAATATGTTTAGTTTTAGACCACTTCGTATCTACTGCGTTTATAGTACCGAATTTTTATACATCTTTTGCGATTCAAGTCTATATAATCGTGAGTATAAATTAAAACATATAGTTTTTTAAAAGGTTTTTGTGTGGTGGCGCTCCTCGCATTTGTCTCGAATGCAAGTCGGAGATTTGAACAGCAAAATGTTTTCGGCATTTAGGTCTTGTAATGAGTGTGCGAATGTCCAATCTGTCCCAATTTCGGATGTTTTTTAACGAGCAGTTTCTTCTTCCTGGTGCTGTCTTACCGGTCATTTTTCCTTGCATGATAATTTGTAGTATTTCATACATTTATTCCGAGGTATGCTGTTTTTCTTTTCATTATGCTTCGTGGCAGCTACTGGGTTATTTTTCTCAGTACTTCCCCATTTGCAGTTTTATCCAGCATATGCGCCTAGCATTCTTCTGAAAATCAATTGGCATTTTTAAATTTCATTGATGCCCTGCGTGTATTTTCCATTTTGCCTTTACTCTTTGTGTTTCATGCTGTTTTTGATCTTTGTTTGATAATGTTTGATGTCCAATTTTATATAAGTTCCTAAAATTAAATTCGACAGGGATTGCTATTTAAAAATGTTGGGGTTGACATCCCCTAAAAAACTCCACGTTGCATGGAAGTTCTAAGCTACCTAAGAATGTAGTTTTTATGTCTCTTTAGTGATTCCTAAATTTTCAATATTTTTCTTCACTCGTTCAAATCGTATAGCTCCGTCCCAGACCTGTATGAGACGAACTAATTGATATTGAATTTTGGTGTATGCGTCGGGTAAACCCAAGCAGCAAGGTATAATTTACATAGTAGTAAATACTGCAAATATTCAATTTTCAACATTACTTTTATAAAAATATTTAACGTCCACAAGCACAAAAAGAAGTTTTTATCAATTATGAACTAACCTAGCTCAGTATTCGTTAGAGGCACCGTTCTTCTCGTACTGACCATAAACTCTGTTGCGGGTGAGTTTTCTCGAATCACCTCCTATATTTTTTCTATAAGTTATGATAAATAAATGAATAAACTATGCCGCACTAATTTTTTACCGGCGAAAAAGCCAGTCGTCTCATTGCACAATATATCTAGAAGTCTTAAGATTAAAAACAAATAACTAGAAATTTTTTATTAAAAATTCCTGTTTATAGTGCCTCCACCCATTTCTAATATAGTTCAAGGAAAAACACGTTTTAGTCATTATGTATATCGTGTTATTCTGAAATAGTCCTTTAAGTAGGTTTATATTTGTAAAACTAAATACTAAGTAGATTATACCCATTAAATATAATATCCTACTTAAGATGGCTTGTAACAGTTGTTAGAAATTAATGTGTAAACTTAAACTCAAACAGACATTATGGCGCTATTTACAATATACTTCGTATCAAACACATACATATGCCATACATAACATGTTGAGTAACACGTATGCTAAATTATTTGTTATATAAATATGAATATGTTAAAATTATATCTAAAATGGCTCACATTTCTCAGTATTTTACCAGACAATTCACAAACAAAATTCAGTGTTACACTTTATATTAAAATAAGTATATTTTTAATCTTATTTATATACAATCTTTCTGTGGGATTTCTGATAGAATATTTAATTAATCTATATGTTGGAGGCATCACCATAATATTTATTGTTAAATTGATGTGCTTTATATTCATGGCTACGACATTTGTTAAGTTTAAAACAAAGAAATTGAAGATTCAACAATTTTTTGACAACATAACAATTACTGATCATATTTTTAGAGTTTACAAAATAATACCAACGAATTCGATTGGAATAAAAATATTGATAACAGTTAATGTTGTTCTTAATATAATATATATTAGTCTCTTTATTATATGGGCTATATCAATAGACCATTTCAAGAATGGATATATTTTATACCTTTTATTGATTGATATGTATTTGTCTTCTACTTGTACCTTACTATGTATTTTACTGGATATGATGAGAACCAGAATGATTTTAGCTAATATGGTATTTTGGAAATATAACAATAGATTTTATTTGTCATGCGCTCAAGACTTGTCCATATTGCATGGCTTGATTCAGGACTGTGTTGTGATTTTTAATGATGTATTTAAATGGCAGATTCTTTGGATAATGCTGGGAATTATCATCAGAATATTATTAATTCTAAATACTTTCATTTATCCCGAGCGTTTAGTAGTTTCGAGCTTTCGTACGTTCATTGCGCTTCAAATTAATGCAGCCGTGAGTATAAAATATATAATATAGTTTTAATTATTTTTTAAACATCTATTGTATCTATTGTATACTCGCCGCCATAAATAAAAAAAACACCCAGTAAACATAGAGATATTTTACTTTGATTTGATTCCTATTAAGAAACGATGGAAATTTCAGCAAGATACAATAAAGATTAATCAAATTGACATCGAATATAAAACAAAATCTCTTTATTTTCATTTACATTAGTTACTTAAGTGTCAATGTAAATAATATTTGTAAGCTTAATAGATTTTAGAAGCATGTATATCTGCGTTAATTTCAAGTATGATTAGACATACTTGAAATGAGCGAATCTATGATAGCCTGAACTATACTACCCCATGCTTCTAAAATCTATTAAGCTCACAAATATGCTTTACATTGCCAGCTGAACGTGTAGGAAAGGAGGTCGACGCATTATTAGTGTTTTGTATTTGTATCTTGCTGATATTTTCATCGTTTCTTGATGGGTGTAAATACACGTGTTCTGAAATTTGTATTAAAATTCATCAGCATTTACTGGGTGTTTATTTATAGCGGCGAGTATATAAACTGAAATAATTGATATTCAATTTTGGTGCAAGCGCCCGGTAAACCCAAGGAGCAAGGTTTATTGCACCTTTTATTATATAGTAGTATAGTATATAGTATATAATAAAAGTTTTTCGTCTGAGTGCCCAATAAAGCTAGAAGTTTTTGGTGCCACCCTAAATAAGAATTTTTAATAAAGTTCAATTATCAGCACGTGTTTGTCATTATGTATATCTTATCCTAGTGAAACTTTAATGAAGTAGTTTAACGACTTGTTTTATATTTACTAAACCTTCTAACTACTTCATTAGATTACAGCCATTAAATATATTCTCCTACTTGAAATGGCTTGTATTGGTTGTTAGAAATTAATGTATAAACTAAAACTCATTATGGCACTATAAACAATATACTTCATATCCACGTAACGCACACATATAACACTTTGAGTAACACGTATGCAAAATATTTTTTTATATAAGCATGAACACCATAAAATTATATCTAAAATGGGTCACATTTCTTACGATATTACCATACAATTCACAAACAAAATGCAGTAGTATAGTTTGTATTAAAATATGTATATTTATAATCTTATTTATATACAATCTTTCTGATGGACTTTTGATACAATACATAAATGATCTAGACGTTGGAGGCATTACAATGATGTTAATCATTCATGCATGTTGCTTTTTATTCATGACTACGACATTTATTACTTGTGAAACAAAAAAATCGAAGATTCAACATTTTTTTGACAAAATAACAATTATTGATCATATATATAGAGTTTACAAAATCATACCAAGAAATTCAATTGGAATGCAAACGTTGATTACAATTAATATTTTTCTAAATATATTATTTACTAGTTTTATTATTATTTGGACTATATCAATAGACGATATCAACTATGCATATATTTTATACTGCTATTTGATTGAATTGTATATGAGCTCGACTTGTGCCTTATTATGTATTTGTTTGCTCGAGGACTGTGCTGTGCTTTTCAATGATATGTTTAAATGGCAGATTCTTTGGATAATGATGGCAACTATCGTCAGAATATTATTTGTTCTACATTGGTTTATATATACTGAGATTGAAATTCTGAATTTTCGTACGTGTCTTGCAATTCAAATAAATGCAACCGTGAGTATAAAGTAAATAATAAGAGTTTTTATTAGATAATAGGTGAAATTCCAGTCGTCGGACGACCTGCGTATGATGATCAACTATCTCGATAACTACTTTGATCCCGTGTGGCTAATTGAATACTTTGTCTCAAAACTTTTTTTTTTAACTATGCAGTTGCAACTTGTAAGAAACAATAGACGCAACTATCTTACTATCGCGTTGTTTTTGTCTTCATTTGACGAATAAAACTGTCTGTAATAAAAATATTTTTCATGATATGCACTGGCATCAGAAAAGTGATAAAGAACAGTTCGGTCATCTTGAAAACATTGTCTTCGTTTTTATATTATAGAGTTATTTATTTTTTATTGTATTTATTCACGGATTTGTATATTTAGTGAGCGCTGGTGTAAACAACATTACTTTACCAACAACAATTAACAGAATGGACATTTAAATTATATATAACTACAACCAACAATCATTAACTACATTAAACTGCATCAATAATATTACTAGAAAATATTAATTACAATAATAGATACATGCAGTATTTCAACACAACAAATAATGTTTAGTAGTGCTTCAAATAGTTAATTACACACAACATCAAATATGAACGAATTTCAAGTTATGTATAAATGGGCTGCATGTCTCAGTATGCTACCAATATATACCAAAAAATCACAAACATTCAAACCAATTAAAACCTACACATCTTTAAAAATAACTCTATATGTACTTTCAATTACATACGCAATGATTGGTAGACATCTAATTAAACCATTCGACTCTGCAGTAATAATAAAATTATTACAAACACTTCAAGTGGTATTAGAACTGTATTTATGCGTTACTACTTTCTGTGATGTAATTATCAAAGTGGCACATTTTCAAATGTTCTTTGATAAAATAAAAATTGTTGATGGGATTACTTCTGCATATAAAATTAAATCTATATCGAATATAAATCACATCATAATATATTTTAATTCAGTTACAATCACAGTTCTTATTTATGATGCTTATGTATGGTGGGTAATCAAGAAAACTAATACCACATTCTACCTACATGATTATTTAGTTGAATTTTATATAAGCTCATTTATAACACTGATGTGTACATTATTGGAGATAATCAGGAGCCGATACTGTTCCATTAACAGATATATGGAGATATATATTAATAGATTGAATAGTAGAGTTGTGAATGACTGCGTAGTATTGAATGGCCTGATTAATGATAGTGTTACTACGTTCAACGTTTTATATGAGTCTAAACTTCTTCTGGTTATAATGCGTGTGTTGCTATGGGTTTTGTTGCAAATAAATTATATCGTGATGGGGCAAGGGATGTGGGATTTGGATTCTTTAATTATTGGATTTATACGAGTCGCATTTGCAATTGTAAGTAATTTAATTGAATAATATATACATACTTAAATACTAGTAGAAACAAATCATAGGTTACTTTAGGTACTTTAAAATATATGTATAATAATGTTTGTTAATTGATTAGTTAAAAACCGGCTACAGTAAATTATTGGCCGCATACAGGTGCGAAGACCTCATAAAATCATTCAATCATAGTATCCATCGTAAAGAAATGTATTTATGAAATATTGTATTTCAACTTATTGTACCTTTCAGACCTTCAACCTCAAATATAACAAAACTTCTGACCAAAGTAAAAAAAATGGCTTGTAACTTATTATTTCGCAGGACAAATTTTAAATAAGTTTCATAAAATCCTCGTAATTAAATCTATTTAGGAAATTGTATCTCAACAATTTGTGTATTTTTCAGACCTTGATATAATAAATAATATAAAAGCTTTCAATGTGTTTCACTAAAAGTGACTTGTAACTTTTGTGCACTAAAGTTAACCAAATTTTGAGAATATCCTCGTAAATTAATGTACCCTCATTGAATCATGGGACTAATAATAATAATTGCCTTTTCCTCCTTTATCCATGGGTCTGCTTTTAATTCATTTGTTCATTGGAATATTTCCACTTATAGTTTAATTATAGTTTAATTTTTGGGATGAAAATTCTAAACGATAATTGCTATTATTTGAAATTGTCGCAGCAAACACTCCGAGTTTAAGTGGAATTGTATTCAGCGGAACCATAATTCAATTTTAAAAATTGCTAACTATTTTCTAAAAGTTAATTTTCCTATAAATTCCCGCCAACAACACAATATTATTAAAAATTATTAATACAATATTATTGCTGTTTAATACTTTAATGCATTTAATGATAGATTTATAAAGTAACATTTAAAGTTAAAATAATGAAGGAATAACTATTTAAAACATAAATTATCGATTTTCATTAACTTGTATGATCCATTTATGCATATAAATTGATGTGAATTTACTAAACAATTTCCATTAAATAAATTGCAATAATAATAACACATTACAGTATAATAATGAACCCATAGTTATATATAACACTAATGATGTCTTTTCATTAACTTAGTATACTCATATTCTGCATGTCAAGAAGTTATAGGTTTAAATTAAATTCCAATATAGAACACTAAGTGTACTCTATTTCTGCACATAAACAAGTTATGGGCTTAAGATTTCTGTTATGTTGGGGATGTATAGTCGGTATATTACCTCAATATGATAACAAAAATAAAAAATTCATATCAAACACAATTCCTACAATTACAAAAGTCTGCATATATAGTGCTATAATTATATACGGAGTTATTGGTAAACTGCAAATAATATTTTTTTGGACACCTACTATACAAATATTATTCTATATCAAAATCGCCATAGAAATAAGCGTATGTGTTTTGGCATTTGCAACCGCACAAAGAAAAATTAAAAGAATTCAACAGTTTTTTAATAAATTAGATCAGTTTGATAGAATTTTGTATAATTATATAGTAAAAGTTCGAATATTACATATTAATATATTACTTGTTATAATATTTTTTATAATAGCCTGCTGTCTATTCATAACTGTATTAATATTCAATTCCACATATAATCAACTACCTGCTGTTAAGCAATATATTATTTATGAAATATTTACTAAAACATACATTATTTGTATTGTTACATTGTATTGTATTTTTCTTAAACTTATTCATGTTAGATACATGGCTTTTAATGAGATAGCTATGAAACACGAAATTAACGTACGGCATCTTAATATATTGCTGATATTACACGATTTAATTCTCGAAAAAATTGACATTTACAAGGAATTATATGAATGGCAGATATTTCTTGTGATGGTGGATGATCTACTGACTATATTGCTACGAATAGATTATATTATGTATTATGGAATTGAGATAAGATTTTCGAAGTCATGTTTGGCGGTACTACCAATATTTATAGCATGTGTGAGTATTAGCTTATTAATTTGTTCCAAAAAATTATGTATGTTGTATAGAATTATTTATTTAATCACTGCAATAATTAGGGTACTAATTTTTATAATAACTAGCCGAGTGTAATAGCATGAAAATAATATTGGTTTCCATCAAAATTTAATGTGTGTGTGTATGTATTGACTTGACTTTCATGTGCGTTTCCGTGTTTGTGATTATGTATATACCCTTCTGAAACTTTACTTTACGGTAGTTTAACATCTTGTGTTATATTTACAAAACCTTCTAACCAATAAATTAGATTACAGCTATTAAATATAATCTTTTACTGAAGGTGGCTTGTAATGGTTGTTAGAAATTAATGTATCATTATGACAATATAAATAATATACTTCGTATCCAAGTAACACACACTTATAACAACACATTGAGTAACACGTATGCAATATAATTTTTTATATAAGTATGGACATCATAAAATTATTTCTAAAATGGGTCACATTTCTCACGATATTACCATACAATTCACAAACAAAATGCAGTGGTACACTATATATTAAAATATGTATATTAGCAATCTTATTTATATACAATCTTTGTGATAGACTTTTGGTATATTACATAAATTATTTAGACGTTGGAGGCATTACAATGATGTTACTCATTCATGCATGTTGCTTTTTATTCATGACTACGACATTTATTACTTGTGAAACAAAAAAATCGAAGATTCAAAATTTCTTTGACAACATACAAATTCTTGATCATATATATAGAGTTTACAAAATAATACCAAAAAATTCAATTGGAATAAAAACATTGATTACAATTAATGTTTTTCTAATTGTATTATTTTCCAGTCTTATTATTATTTGGACTATATCAGTAGACCATTTCAACCATACATATATTTTATACTGCTATTTGATTGAATTGTATATGAGTACTACTTGTACCTTATTATGTATTTTACTGGAAATGATTAGAATCAGAATGATTTTAGCTAATATGGTATTTTTGAAATATTATAATAGATTTTATTTGTCGTGTGCTCAAGATTTTTCAATATTGTATGGTTTGCTCGAGGACTGTGCTGTGCTTTTCAATGATATATTTAAATGGCAGATTCTTTGGATAATGATGGCAACTATCATCAGAATATTATTAGTTCTACATTGGTTTATATATACTGAACTTGAAATTCTGAATTTTCGTATATGTCTTGCAATTCAAATAAATGCAACCGTGAGTATTAAGTAAATAATAAGAGTTTTTATTAGATTAGTAGGTGAAATTCCCGTCGTCGGACCATCTGCGTATGATGATCTACTATCTCGTTAACTACTTTGATCCGCTGTGGCTAATTGAATACTTTGTTTCAAAACATTATTTCTTTCTAACTATGCAATTGCAAACTCTAAGAAACAATAAACGCGTTATTTGTCTCCATTTGACGAATAAAACTGTCTGTAATAAAAATATTTTTCACGATATGCTCTGGCATCACAAAAGTCATAAAGGACAGGTCGGTCATCAACATTGTCTTCGTTTTTATATTATAGAGTTATTTATTTTTTATGTTTTATTGTATTTATTCATGTGTTGGTATATTTAGTAAGCGCTGGCGTAAAAAAAATTACTTTACCAATAACAATTAAACGAATGGATATTTAAATTATATGTAGCTACAACCAACAATCATTAACTGCATTAAACTGCAGCAATAATAATACTAGAACATATTAATAGATAAATGAAGTATTTCAACACAACATCCTTTACGATTCAGGTCTATATATTCGGGAGTATAAATTAAAACATATAGTTTTTAAAAGGTTTTTTTGTGGTGGTGCTCCTCGCATTTGACTCGAATGCAAGCCTGAGATTTGAACAGCAAAATGTTTCCGGCTTTTAGGTCTTGTAATGAGTGTGCGAGTGTCTCAATTTCAGATGTTTTTTTAACGAGCAGCTTCTTCTTCCTGGTGCTGTCTTACCGGTCATCTTTCCTTCCATGATCATTTGTAGTATTTCATAGATTTATTTCGAGGTATGCTGTTTTTCTTTTCATTATGCTTCGTAGCAGCTACTGGATTATTTATCTCAGTAGTTCCCCATTTGCAGTTTTATCCAGCAAATGCGCCTAGCATTCTTCTGAATACCAATTGGCATTTTTAAGTTTCATTGATGCACTGCGTGTATTTTCCTTTCTGCCTTTACTTTTTGTGTTTGATGCTGTTCTTGATTTTTGTTCGATGATGTTTGATGTCCAATTTCATATAAGTAAGTTCCTAAGATTAAACTCGACGGGGATTTCTATTTAAAAATGTTGGGGTGGACATCCCCTAAAAAACTCCACATTGCATGCAAGTTCTAAGCTACCTAAGAATGTAGTTTTTATGTCTCTTTAGTGATACCTAAATTTTCAATTTTATTTTCACTCGTTCAAAACGTATAGCCCCTTCACAGGACTTTTGAGAAGGCCTGTATGAGCAATATATGGAGTAATTGATATTAACTTTTGGTGAATGCGCCGGGTAAACTCAAGGAGAAAGGTTTAATTTACATAGTAGTAAATATTGCAAATATTCAATTTTCAACATTACTTTTATGAAAATGTTTAACGTCCGCAAGCACAAAAAGAAGTTTTTATCAATTATGAACTAACCCAGCTCAGTATTCGTTAGAGGCGCCGTTCTTCTCGTACTGACCATAAACTATGTTGCCAGTGAGTTTTCTCGAATCACCTCCTATTTTTTCTATGAAGTTATGATAAATAAATGAATAAACTCTGCCGCACTAATTTTTTACCGGCGAAAAATCTCATTGCACAATATAACTAGAAGTCTTAAAATTAAAAACAAATAACTAGAAATTTTGTATTAAAAAATCTTGTTTATAGTGTCTCCACCTATTTCTAATATAGTTCAAGGAAAAACACGTTTTAGTCATTATGTATATCGTGTTATTCTGAAATAGTCCTTTAATTAGCGTTATATTTATAAAACTAAATACTATGTAGGTTATACCCATTAAATATAATATCCTACATAAGATGGCTTGTAACAGTTGTTAGAAATTAATGTGCAAACTTAAACTCAAACAGACATTATGGCGCTATTAACAATATACTTCGTATCAAACACATACATATGCCAACTCGTTGAGTAACACGTATGCTAAATTATTTGTTATATAAATATGAATATCATAAAATTATATCTAAAATGGGTCACATTTCTGAGTGTTTTACCACACAATTCACAAACAAAATGTATAAATACACTTAACATATGTATATTTTTAATCTTATTTATATACAATCTTTCTGGGATATTATTGATAGAATATTTAATTAATTTAGATGCTAGAGGCATCACTTTAATATGTGTTGTTAAATCAATTTGTTTTATATACATGGTTACAACATTTGTTAATTGTAAAACAAAGAAATTGACGATTGAACAATTTTTTAACAATATAACAATTACTGATCATATTTTTAGAGTTTATAAAATAATACCAACGAATTCGATTGGAATAAAAATATTGATAACAGTTAATGTTGTTCTTAATATAATATATATTCTCTTTATTATATGGGCTATATCAATAGACCCTTTCAAGAATGGATATATGTTATACCACTATTTGATTGATATGTATATATCTTCTACTTGTACCTTATTATGTATTTTACTGGATATGATGAGAAACAGAATGATTTTAGCTAATATGGTATTTTGGAAATATCACAATAGATTTTATTTGTCGTGTGCTCAAGACTTATCCATATTGCATGGCTTGATCCAGGACTGTGTTGTGATTTTTAATGATGTATTTAAATGGCAGATTCTTTGGATAATGCTGGGAATTATGATCAGAATATTATTAATTCTAAATCTGTTCATTTGGACCGAGCGTGTAGTAAACTTTCGTATGTACATTGCGATTCAAATTAATGCAACCGTGAGTATAAAGTATATAATATAGTTTTAATTATTTTTTAAACATCCATTGCCTATTATATACTCGCCGCCATAAATAAAAAAAACACCCAGTAAACATAGAGATATTTAAATGACTTTCATTTTATTCCAATTAAGAAATGATGAAAATTGCAGTAAGATACAATAAAGATTACTCAAATTTACATCGATAATGAAACAAAAACTCTTTGTTTTTAATTTACATTAGTTTCTTAAGTGTTAATGTAAATCATATTTGTAAGATTAATAGATTTATACGTATGTTTGAGGCGGTCCGTGGCGCAGTGGTCTAAGGCGATAGTCTGAAGCTATTGCGTACGGAACGTTGGTGGTTCGAATCCACCGCTAGCCGGGAAATTTTTCCACAAATAATTAACCCGGCTAGCATATCATGGACGTTGTATGAGGCACAATAGGTCCGTAAAGGGCCGCAGTGCACACAGCACAGGGGCTGGGGCTGTACTCACCGTATTTTTTTTTAAAATGGGATAGTATATCTTAGAGTATCATAGATTCGCTCATTTCAAGTATAATTAGGCATACTTGAAATGAACGAATCTATAATAGCCTGAGCTATACAGTTCGATAATTCTAAAATCTATTAAGCTTACAAATATGCTTTACATTGACACTTAGCTGAACGTGTAAGATAGGAGGGTCGACGCATTATTAGTGTTAAATATATTTGTATCTTGCTGAAATTTTCATCATTTTGTAATGGGTGTAAATACACATGTTCTGAAAGTTTTATTAAAATACATCTGCGTTTACTAGGTGTTTATTTATGGCGGCGAGTATATAAACCGAAATAATTGATATTCAATTTTGGTGCATGCGCCGGGTAAAGCTAAGGAGCGAGGTGTGTTGCACCGTTTATTATATAGTAGTTAATACTACAAACCTTAAATGTCCAAAATTACTCTTTTTTATAAATTTTAATGTACAAAAAGTACAACAAGAAATATTTAAAGTTTCATCAATTATAAACTAATCCAGCCAAGTAGCCGACCGTTTCCTAATGACCATTAGGGAGCGAGGAATTAAATCTATATTAAATTCAATCGCCGATTGTTAATTTCCACTTTATTAAAATAGTAGTATAGCTAGATGTTAGAGTGATGATTCGGTAAATATTGCTTATTATGTGTGCATATCTGTAGCCAATTCTACTCTTATTCGTGTGCTTCTTGATTTCGCAAATCATCTTTCGTAGTTTTTTATTAAGTTCATGTAAATACGGTATGATTAAAACCGTATACATTTATTTTTTTACCGGCGAATAAGTTTTTCGTCTGATTGCTCAATAAAGCTAGAAGTTTTTGGTGCCACTCTAAATAAGAATTTTTAATAAAATTCAATTATCAACACGTGTTTGTCATTATGTATATCTTATCCTAGTGAAACTTTAATGAAGTAGTTTAACGACTTGTTTTATATTTACAAAACCTTCTAAATACTACATTAGATTACAGCTATTAAATATAATCTCCTACTTAAAATGGCTTGTATTGGTTGTTAGAAATTAATGTATAAACTAAAAATCATTATGGCACTCTAAACGATACACTTCGTATCCACGTAACACACACATATAACAACACTTTGAGTAACACGTATTCAAAATATTTTTCTATATAAGTATGGACATCATAAAATTATTTCTAAAATGGGTCACATTTCTTACGATATTATCATACAATTCACAAACTAAATGCAGTAGTACAGTTTGTATTAAAATATGTATATTTGTAATCTTGTTTATATACAATCTTTCTGATAGACTATTGGCATATTACATAAATTATTTAGACGTTAGAGGCATTACAATTATGTTAATCATTAATGCGTGCTGCTTTTTATTCATGACTACGACATTTATTGTGAAACAAAATGTCGAAGATTCAACATTTGTTTGACAACATAACAATTTTTGATCATATATATAGAGTTTACAAAATAATACCAAGAAATTCAATTGGAATAAAAACATTGATTACAATTAATGTTTTTCTAAATGTAATATTTTCCAGTCTTATGACTTATTTAGACCATTTCAACCATGCATATGTTTATTACTACTATTTGATTGAATTGTATATGAGTTCTACTTGCACTTTATTATGTATTTTACTGGAAATGATTAGAATCAGAATGATTTTAGCTAATATGGTATTTTTGAAATATTATAATAGATTTTATTTGACGTGTGCTCAAGATTTTTCAATATTGTATGGTTTGCTCAAGGACTGTGCTGTGCTTTTCAATGATATATTTAAATGGCAGATTCTTTGGATAATGATGGCAACTATCGTCAGAATATTATTAGTTCTACATTGGTTTATAAATACTGAGATTGACATTCTAAATTTTCGTATGTGTCTTGCAATTCAAATAAATGCAACCGTGAGTATAAAGTAAATAATACGAGTTTTTTATTAGATTAGTAGGTGAAATACCCGTCGTTGGACGACCTGCGTATGTTGATCAACTATCTCGTTAACTACTTTGATCCCGTGTTGCTAATTGAATACTTTGTCTCAAACCATTTTTTTTTTCTAACTATGCAGTTGTAACTTGTAAGAAACAATAGACGCAACTATCCTACTATCGCGTTGTTTTTGTCTCCATTTGACGAATAGAACTGTCTGTAATAAAAATATTTGTCACAATATGCACTGGCATCACAAAAGTCATAAAGGACAGGTCGGTCATCTTAAAATCTTCATTTTTATATTATAGAGAGTTATTTATTTTTATATTTTATTGAATTTATTCACGGGTTGTTATATTTAGTTTAAACTAAATTACTTTACCAACAACAATTAAACAAATGGATATTTAAATTATATATAACTACAATCAACAATCATTAACTACATTAAACTGCAGCAATAATTATACTAAAAAATATTAATTACAATAATAGCCATATGCAGTATTTCAACGCAACAAATAATATTTAGTAGTGCTTCAAATAGTTAGTTACACACAACATCAAATATGAAAGAATTTCAAGTTATGTATAAATGGGCTGCATGTCTCAGTATTCTACCAATATATACCAAAAAATCACAAACCTTCAAACCAATGAAAACCTACACATATTTAATAATTACTCTGTATGTACTTTCAATTACATACGCAATGATTGGTAGACATCTAATTAAACCATTCGACTCTGCAGTAATAATACAATTATTACAAACACTTCAAGAGGTATTAGAGGTGTATTTATGCGTTACTACTTTCCTTGATGTAATTATCAAAATGGCACATTTTCAAATGTTCTTTGATAGACTAAAAATTGTTGATGGGGTTATTTCTGCATATAAAATTATATCTATAACGAATATAAATCACATCATAATATATTTTAATTCGGTCACAATCACAGTTCTTATTTATGATGCTTATGTATGGTGGGTAATCAAGAAAACTAATACCACATTCTACCTACATGATTATTTATCTGAATTTTATATAAGCTCATTTACAACACTGATGTGTACATTATTAGAGATAATCAGGGGCCGATACTGTTCCATTAACAGATATATGGAGATATATATTAATAGATTGAATAGTAGAGTTGTGAATAACTGCATAGTATTGAATGGGCTTATTAATGATAGTGTTACTACGTTCAACGTTTTATATGAGTCTAAACTTCTTCTAGTCATAATGCGTGTGTTGCTATGTGTTTTGTTGCAAATAAATTATATCGTGATTGGGCAAGGGATATGGGATTTGGATTCTTTAATTATTGGATTTATACGAGTCGTATTTGCAATTGTAAGTAATTTAATTGAATAATATATACATACATAAATACTAGTAGCAACAAATCATAGGTTACTTTAGGTACTTTAAAATATATGTATAATAATGTTTGTTAATTGATTAATTAAAAACCGGCTACAGTAAATGATTGGCCGCATACAGGTGCGAATACCTCATAAAATCATTCAATCCATAGTTCTCGTAAAGAAATGTATCTATGAAATATTGTATCTCAACTATTATTGTATCTTTCAGACCTTCAATCTCATTTATAACAAAACTTCTGACCAAAGTAAAAAAAATGACTTGTAACTTATTGTTTCGCAGAAATTTTTTTAAATAAGTTTCATAATATCCTCATAATTAAATCTATTTAGGAAATTGTATCTCAACAATTTGCGTATTTTTCAGATCTTGATACTCAGATATAACGAAAGCTTTCAATGTGTGTCACTAAAAGTGACTTGTAACTTTTGGGCACTAAATTTAACCATATTTTGAGAATATCGTCGTAAATTAATGTACCCTCATTGAATCATGGGACTAATATTGCAGTTTCCTCCTTTATCCATGGGTCTGCTTATAATTCATTTGTCCATTGGAATATTTCCACTGATATTTCGTAATTTCTCATGATTTTATTGCTTTTTAAAACATATATTTTAACTTATCTCACCTCCCTCAAGCTTGCTTCTTACTGATTCTTTTCACTTCGATGCATCTCATCTCTACTTAATCTCTAATAGCTTATATCCGTTACAAACCCAAACACTGTTTTTAAGATTTTGCCCAATTTTGCTTTTCTTCAAACTTATTAAATAGTTTTTGAACACGGAATTTCATTTCTAATACATATATATATATATATATATATATATATATATATATATATATATATATATATATATATATATATTTATACCAGACATTTAAGTATATTAAACATTAATTTTAAACAAAACCTATTTCAATAAACCTATTTACTTTTAAGTATTTTTATACAATAACATCTAATAGCAAAAATCCATTAATCATATTCAAATTTAATAATTGTAATGAATACTACCTTAAAATAATATTCTGTAATTAGTTGCACGACATACGTCTTGTAATACAGGCGGTTTCTTGTAATAATGAGTTCCGATCAGTTTATATTGAAATGGCTTGATGTTTTATGCATTTTACCATCGTACAAATTTAAGTTACATATAATATTTAGTTGCACATATATAATTGTTTTTCTATCTTTATATATCTCTATTTATGCTACACCAACACATTTGTTGAAAAATGCTGGTTTGTTGGCTACAACAATTGGCAGGTTGGAATTAACATTTGACCTCATATGTATAATAACGGTACCTGTTTTTACTATGACGAAATATACTACATTCCAGCAGTTTTGCGAAAATATTAACAATATTAAAAAGATTGTTACTACTATAAAAATAAAACAATCACGATTGACATGTATTACATTTCTATTTTATGTAATGCATTGTATTGCATTGCTTTATATTATATATATTATTTATTCGTTGAAAACAATAAGAGAAAATGGTAAACTAATTATTTGTGTATGCATATGGTTAACTGAATATTATACATTTGCCATAATTATTGCGTTATCCTATTCTCTCAAATTGATTAGAGTAGCACTTGAAGCACTCAACGAAGTTTTAACGAAATTTAAGAAACAGCCACAGAATTTGAACTATATTGGTTTACTTAATGAGTCAATTTATGAAGCTGTGGATCTTTATAATAGGATCTATAATTGGAATATGTTATGGATTATATTGCTATTGATTATAAAAATAGTAGGAGCCGTCAATTACTTTCTGAATAATTATGAAAAGGGATATAACGTGATTCCTGTTCTCAGAGTTTTATTAAGAATTGTAAGTTATTGTCTTTATTATAGTTAAGCACTTTCATATAATTGCAGGTTCTAACATTAGTTTTATTAGTTTCTATAGTAGTGTATATAGAAGGTGTTCCTATGGTTCACAATTAGAATGTAATATTAACAGATAGCGGGTGTTTTCTTTTGCTTTAATTCAACATACAGAGTGTTCCTAAAGTATGTAATAAATCTTTATTTATAAATTTTTGAAAAAATTGCTCGGACACTTCGATTTTTAATGTTAAATCTTTAATGAAAGTGTTCTTTGATTACCTCATTGTTAGACTACAAATGGTGGACAGCTTGAATATTTACTTTAGCTTTTTATTGTTTAATTGAATATTATTTCGCGTTTTGTGTTTTTCTTCACTCTGACATTTGAAGTGATTTTTCTCGAACATTTTCGTATGTGACTTGATATCATAATACACATCGCTGATCACAGAAAAATAATTCCTATCAGAATCCGCAATAAAAATAAGGAGTACATTTGAAAACATTGACGATGACGTCATTGGTCATTCAAAAATGATTGAAAAAATGGACACTTCCATTAAAAATTGGTAATTTAATATTATAATCGTAGCCTACACCGAAAGGTAAATGACAAATAGATAATATATAATTTAATATTAATTTTGCAATAATCATTAATACAGGTTTTATCGAATTTATTCCATACGTTAGAGCCACCCTATAGATTTTTTTATTTGTAACTATTAATAGTAAGCAATAATTTTATAATAAAAAAATATGTCAGAACGTAAAATTAATCTGCTATTATTATAACATCACAAAATCTGAAATTTATAGTTTAATTTTTGGGATGAGGATTCTAAACAATAATTGTCATAATTTGAAATTGTCGCACCTAATACTCCGAGTTTAGGTGAAATTATATTCAGCCATAATTCAATTTCCAAAATTGCTAACAATTGTTTTAAAGTTAATTTTACTATAAACTCTTGCCCGTTGCAACACCATATTATTACAAATTATTAATACAATATTATTGTTGTTTAATACTTTAATGCTTTTAATGACAGTTTTTATAAAGTAGCATTAAAAGTTAAAATAATGAAGGAATAACTATATAAAACACAAATTATCCATTTTCATTAACTTTTTATGATCTATTTATGCATATAAAATGAATTTACTAAACAATTTCCATTAAATAAATTGCAATAATAATAACACATTACATTTAAAAGTATGATAATGAACCCATAGTTATATATAACACTAATGATGTCTTTTCATTAACTTAGTATACTCATATTCTGCATGTAAAGAAGTTTAAATTAAATTCCAATTCCAATATAAAACACTAAGTGTACTCTATTTCTGCATATAAACAAGTTATGAGACTCCTATTATATTGGGGATGCATAGTCGGTATATTACCTCAATATGATAACAAAAAGAAACAATTCATATCGAAAACAATTCCTATAATTACAAAAGTCTGCATATATAGTGCTATAATGATATATGGACTTATTGGTAAACTGCAAATAATATTTCTTTGCACACCTGCTACAGAAATATTATTCTATATCAAAATCGCCATGGAAATAAGCGTATGTGTTTTGGCATTTGCAACCGCCCAAAGAAAAATTAAGAAAATTCAACAGTTTTTTAATAAATTAGATCAGTTTGATAGAATTTTGTATAATTATATAGTAAAAGTTCGAAAATTACATATTAATATAAAACTTGTTATAGTAATATTTATAAAGGCTTTCTTTCTATTCATACCTCTATTACTGATTAATTCCGCATATAAGCAACTACCTGCTTTTAAGCAATATATTATTTATCAAATATTTACTAAAGCATACATTATATGTATTGTTATATTGTTTTGTATTTTTCTTAATCTTATTCATGTTAGATACATGGCTTTTAATGATATAGCTGCGAAATACAAAATTAACGTACGGGATCTTAATATGTTGCTGGTATTACACGATTTAATTCTCGAAAAAATTGATATTTACAAGGACTTATATGAGTGGCAGATGTTTTTTGTGATGGTGCATAATCTACTGACTATATTGGTACGAATAGATTTTATTAGGTGTTATAAACTTGAGATAGGATTTTGGGAATCAAGTTTGGCGCTACTACCGATATTTATATCATGTGTGAGTATTAGCTTCTTTTTAAGTATATTCTATAATATTATGTATGATCTATAGAATTATTTATATCATAATGGCAATTATTAGGGTACTAGTCATGAACATTATTATAATAACTAGACGATTGTACTAACATGCAATGAAAATAATAATGGTTTCCATAAAAATTCCTTCCAATATATGTTATATAATATATATATATATATATATATATATATATATATATATATATATATATATATATATATACAAATTAAGTCCATAGTAAAATTTAATGCACCAATTTGAACCAGCTACCATACTGAGAAAGTTTTATAAATATGTCTTCAGATATTGCAGTTTTAATTCAGATAAACATCACACACACACACCCATATATATATATATATATATATATATATATATATATATATATATATATATATATATGGGTGTGTGTGTGTGTGTGTGATGTTTATCTGAATTAAAACTGCAATATCTGAAGACATATTTATAAAACTTTCTCAGTATGGTAGCTAGTTCAAATTGGTGCATTAAATTTTACTATGGACTTAATTTGTGTATTAATAAGTAACTACTGATATGTACTGCTATGAATTAAACTGCAATGTAGGCGTTTCTTCAAAAATTCTGCAGATATCTTCATAAAACTTCCTCTGCATAGTAGCTGGTTTAATTTTGTTTCTAAAATGTGTCTCTATAAACAAATGTGTTTACTAATGAGTCATTACTAAGCAAAACTGTTATTAATAAACATACTTTGAAGGCACAGGCGTATCTTCAAGACCTTTGAAAATATCTTTATAAATGTTATAGAAACTGTATAAATTTAGTTCATAAAACATGTTTATTTTTAACTCTGCACATATTTGTTTATGACTGAGACACTACTGAAGAAGTCTGTATTGCATAGAACTGCAATGTAGGCGTCTAAACAATCATAGCTTATTATAAAAGTTGTTCTATGTGGTAGCTAGTTTGACTTTTTGCGTTATACTTCTGTTATTTTGACTATGAAATAATGTGGGTATTAAGGAGCGACTACTGAAATGAATGCTATGATTATGAACTACTATCTGGGCGTTTAAACAGGCGTATATTCAAAAATTCTGTAGATATCTAGATAGGCGTTTAAGCCATTAGCCATTTAAGACATGTGAATAAATGTTATAAAACTTCCTCTGTATGGTATCTGGTTTAATTTAGTTCATAAAATAAGTTTCGCCCTAACTATGAACACTAGTTCTCGTCCGTGTTTCACTTAGAATACACACAAGAATTTTTTTTCTATCTTTAACTACTCTATTTCTCCGCTTTACTAGGACTAAAAAAAAACCTTTATTGGCATTTCCCTCACTGCCCTTCCATATCACAAATCACGACAAAAATATACAAAAATACAAATAAAAATACAAATATAAATAAAAGTAATACTCCGCAAAAAAATTACAAATTACCCTTATCTATTATCGCTCCATGTGCCCTCGCCATTTTCCTCTCCCACGTCAGCCTCCTACATATTTTCACGCCTTGCCCATCCTCGCTTAACTATTCATTCAGCTTTCTGCAGTTTCCCACCCACTCTGCTTTCACACCCTCACATTCTTCGCTAAGGTGCCACCACGTGTCGCTTCCCTTACTACACAGCTCACACGCGGTGTACCCCAGACCCATCCACACTTTCCTCACTCTCTCGTCTGACCCACACCTCGCCCTTGCCATGCATACCTTATCTTCCCTGCTCCACTCGCCCCTGGTTAAGTAACTCGGGAGTTTCCCACGCACTTGCCACTCTATGTAGCCAGGGTTGTAAGACTCTCATTCATTCTAGCCTGCCGTTCTTGCTACACAATATCTCTCAATCTCTCTCTTACATCAGTTCCTAGGCTTCCCATTTCTCTCAGCTTCTCCTCTACTCACACCTCAGACATACCCACTATTTAATACATCCTTCCTCTATCCTTTCTCCAACTACTCTCCGTCCTACTCTTACACCTCATCCATACCTCCCGGACCAGTCTTTCCTCGCCCAATTCCTGCAATCTTTCTTCAAACTTCTCAACCCTTACACACCACTCCCACCACATACTCATACGATTCGTCTCCTGCAACAGCACTGCTCCCAGTGTCGACCTTTCGAGACCTAGCAGACTCTTCAGGAGCAAACCTTGCTTTCTCTCTATCACATCCCACTCACGCAATCCCCACACATCCACTCCATAAAACAGAATAGGTTTTACACACGCTTCCCTGATCTTGCACGCCATTACGAGGTTACCGTCCCACAACCTCTGCCATTTGCTTCTCGCCATCCCCCAAGCCATTCTCGCTTTCGCTTACATTCCACATGCACCCTAAATCCTCCTCCACTGTCAAACCAAAAGCCCAAATATTTACAGACATTCACTCTCTCAATCATCCTTCCCTTCCATTTCAGCTCTTCCACTCTACCCCTTCTACCCCTATTCCTAAACATCATCCATTTAGTCTTCTCCACATTCACCACTAGCCCTCTCCTATCCAGGTACCTTCCCATTATTTCCAACATCTTTTGCATCTCTTCCACTCTCTTGGCTACTAATACTATGTCATCCGCATATGCCAACATCCACACCTTGGTTCTCCCCACCACGACCCCTCCAGCCTGTCATTTCCTCAGTACCGCCTCCAACTCGCTTGTGTATAGATTGAACAGGAGGGGGCTTAGCGGGCACCCTTGCCTTATACCCACATTCTCCCTAAAATTCTCAGACACTTCTCCATTCACTCTCGCTTTTGCCCACGTCTCTTTATATACTTCTCACCCACTCCACACTTTCATCTTCCATGCCCAATCTATCCATACACTCCACGAGCTTTCCTCTAGGAACTGAATCATACGCCGCTTTCAAATCCACAAACATCGCATACACTCTTCCTTTGCACTCCAACGCTTCCTCCGCCATTCTTGCAAGCGTAAAAATCTGCTCCCTCATCCCTCTTCCCGTTCTGAACCCCCCCCCCCCCCCCCCTGGCATTCCGGCAGCAGCTCTTTTCTATCCACTTCCCTCTCTAGTCTATTTTTCAGAATTGTCATCATAGCTTTATACCCCGCACTCATAACGGTACACGGTACACACAATGTTCACTATACTGTCACCATTTTATGAATAAAATAGCTACTGTATCTTCAAAAATTTGATTTCTGACGTATTTGTAAACAGAAACATCTAAAATTTCTAAAGGGATTTTATGTTTAATGCGAGATAATCCGCGTATTTGTGAAGACAAAACATTATACATAAATAATAGGCTATAATTATACTAAAAAAATAGTTAACAGTCTCTCGATTTTATAAAGCAGATTAATTTTTAAGGGCTAAAAACCGGGATGCTCATGGTTTCTAATTTGAAGGACCTCAAAAAATATCTGGTTTATGCATTTTCTCTAAAAGGCCTATATAATTTTAAAAAAAAATAATATTACTTACAGCAGTAACAAGTTTCTAATCATAACTATTAGTAAGCATTGAATTTATTGGAAATAGCACTCGTCCAGTCACCATTACTCTACTTGGGGCATCAGTGCGTACCTAAAGTATAAACTATAGAGAAACCAGGCTACTATTATAAAAAGGGCCAAGTGCGAATATATTTTATTCTTATAAAAAGTGGGCTTATTATTATTGAAGAATGGAACTAATTCCAGATAACTATTCCAATGTATATAAAAAACTTAATTCCTTCATATTTATAGGAACGAAATGTACAAGCAGAAATTTTATATGATACTGATAAATTTATCAGCCATTACACATATACACTCTATTATATTTGTTGCATGTTGATTAAATTTATTATAAAAGCGAAACTGTGTAGATATAATATTTATATGGTTTCATTAATATAGTTATATTAATGACGAGAGGCACGATTAATATATTGAAAATATTTAATAGTAATTTTTTGTATAAAAACTTTAGTGTGTGTTAAATACGTAATAGCTAAATGAGACCAATAGAAACAATATAATTGTATATATTATTCAGTTGGTAATTAGCTATTGAAAATAGAATCAATATGTTATGGGATAACAACAAAAATTGCATGAGTATAATATAGAAAAAGTATATAATGGCGATAGAACAGACATGCAAATCGATGGAAAATTATATGGTAATAAATTATTTGTATTGTTATATTTCAGAATAACAATAGAATACCTATTTTTGTTTCATTGTTAATTATTATTTTTTTGATAACTAATCAGATATATACATAGTTAATAGTCCCTAATTTTCTAAAATCGTGGGATGCGACTGAAAACAACCTTTAAAAAAGTCTGTATACTTACAAAACAAAATGAAATTCAGATAAATAACAGCAACCAATACTTAAAATGTACGAGTCCTATTTCTTGACGAATAGTAAAACTTATCGAAGACAAAATCCGAACAAGGACACGAATCATCAGAAAAAACTGTCGGCCATTGAAATAAATCATTGTAAACAGCTGCCTCCTACGCTTCCCAATTCTCTCAGCTTCTCCTCTACCCACACCTGAGACATACCCACTCTTTCATACATCCTTCCTCTATCCTTTCTCCAACCACTCTCCGTCCTACTCTTACACCTCATCCATAACTCCCGCACCAGTCTTTCCTCGACCAATTCCTGCAATCTTTCTTCAAACTTCACAACCCTCTCACACGACTCCCACCACATACTCATACGATTCGTCTCCTGCAACAGCACTGCTCTCGGTGTCGACCTTTCGAGACCTAGCAGACTCTTCAGGAGCAAACCTTGCTCCCTCTCTATCACATCCCAGTCACACAATCCCCACACTTCCACTCCATAAAACAGAATAGGTTTTACACACGCATCCCAGATCTTGCACGCCATTACGAGCTTACCGCCCCACAACCTCTCCCATTTCCATCTTGCTATCCCCCAAGCCATTCTCGCTTTCGGTTGCATACATTCCACACGCACCCTAAATCCTCCTCCGCTGTCAAACCAAAAGCCCAAATATTTAAAAACATTCACTCTCTCAATCATCCTTCCCTTCCATTTCAACCGTTCCACTCTACCCCTATTCCTCATCCATTTAGTCTTCTCCACATTCACCACTACCCCTCTCCTATCCAGGTACCTTCCCATTCTTTTCAACATCTCTTGCATCTCTTCCACTCTCTTGGCTACTAATACTATGTCATCCGCATATGCCAACATCCACACCTTAGTTCTCCCCACCACGACCCCTCCAGCCTCTCCTCTCCTCAGCACCGCCTCCAACTCGCTTGTGTATAGATTGAACAGGAGGGGGCTTAGCGGGCACCCTTGCCTTACACCCACATTCACCCTAAACTTCTCAGACACTTCTCCATTCACTCTCGCTTTTGCCCACGCCTCTTTATATACACTCCACTCCACACTTCCATCTTTCATGCCCAATCTATCCATACACTCCACGAGCTTTCCTCTAGAAACTGAATCTTACACCGCTTTCAAATCCACAAACACCGCATACACTCTCCCTTTGCACTCCGACGCTTCCTCCACCATTTACGCAAGCGTGAAAAGCTGCTCCCTCGTCCCACTTCCCTTTCTGAACCTCTCCCATTCCTCCACTTTGCCATTGCTCTTCGCCAGCTCGACTTCTTTACCCTACAATCCTCGTCAAACCAACTCTCCCTCTGCCCCCACTCTTCTTCTTCTCCAATGCAGCCACCATCACTCTCTCCAACTGGAGCACCAAATGCACATCCTCCCACTTAACGCGTTTTAGCTTTTTCCCATATGCATCCAAATCCGGCTCGCTCAATCCAAACCTCTGCTGCCCCTTCCTCTGTTCTCCCTTCACAACGTTCCTCACCCTCACGACCACCTCCACCGGTACATGATCCGACCCCCCCCCCCCCCCTACGTTTTCCACCTTGAAGCACTCCAACTCGTCCCTTTCGATCCCTTTAACCACCACGTAGTCCAAAACCGAGCCTCCTCCTTGTCCGCAGAACTTTTTTCCTTTCCCAGTCCCCTTCACAGCAACCGTTGAGCATATCCCATCCTGACTTTCTCACCCATGGCATCCATTCTCTACCCTCCTGGTTGGTCACTTTTTCCTGGAAGCACCTTTTTCTCCAGTCATCGTACTCACCGATCGATCCTTCCAGCTCCCCCACCGTCACATTCCAGTCGCCTCCGATGATCCATATATCTGCTGCCGTAACCAGTTCGTCTAGTACCTCCGTTAATTCCACCCGGTTTTTGTTACATTACATAAATCAGTAATAATTGCTAAATTTGAAATGAATGCTAACTCATGAAATCAAACAAATTCATTCGACCGAAATTCGCGTAGATCACTAATACAATAGTAGCAGATATTTTTACGCTATTAATAATGTAAATACAGTGGTAATAAAACCAGCAACCGCCTTGGTTAAATTTTATTCATAAAATATGTCTTGTCTTGACTATGGACACATTTGTTTACACTTCTATACTGGTATTGATTATAGGTACCATATTTAATTAAAATTACCCATCCACCCATACTTTTAATAACCAAAACCTATAAAACCGATTAAACTCATTACTTACAACCAAATTAAATAATCATTCAACTAGAATTGTCAATTATCAAGCTCAAAACATTATGGCGTCTCAAAGTGCCACGTCGGTTATTTTAAAATGGACACAATTACTCGGTTTCATACCTATACAAACCACTATAAAATTACCACTGTACATTACAAATAGCGTGAAAATATCGGCTACTGTTTTATTACTGATCTACGCGAATGTCGGTCGAATGAATTTGTTTGATTTCATGAGTGAGCATATCCTTTCAAATTTAGCAGTTGTTGCTGATTTGTGCGTGTTTGTAGCAGTAATTACAATAAACAAAACGAGAATCAGGAATTTTAATGATTTTTTCACACAACTAAATAGTTTTGATAGAGACATTTCAGGGTTTAACATGAAAATCGGTATGATTAATATTAAACTTATTTTCGGTATACTAATATTAATAGCTATGTGCATAGGATTATTTCCGATATACTTTTGGTTTTACTACTTTACAGAAACTGTCAGATTCAAATATTTTATTTATGATTTCTTATGTGAAATGTATATGAATAGTTTTATTTTACTGCTTTGTACATTTTTATGGCTACTCAAAATTAGATTAGTTGTGTTTAATAAAATCTTTAGAGGGTATAGAATGGAAAAGGCTGATAGTTGGGATATTATTCATACAAATACAATTATTTGTGATATGGCAGTGGTTTGCAATGATTTGTTTCAATGGCCGACATTTTTTCTGATGATTCGTGTCCTTGTACGGATTTTGTCTCCGATAAGTTTTACTATTCGTCAACAAATAGGACTCGTACATTCTAAGTATTGGTTGCTGTTATTTATCTGGATTTCATTTTGTATTGTAAGTATACAGACTTATTTTATGTTATTTTCAGTCGCATCTCAAAATTTTAGAAAATTATTAAAGCTACTATTAACTACCTATGTATATATCTTATTAGTTATCAAAAAAATAATTAACAATCAAACCAAAATACATATTCTATTATTATTCTAAAATATAACAATACAAATAATTTATGCCCATATAATTTTCCATCGATTTCCATGTCTGTTAGGTATTATATATTTTGTCTATGTCTGCAATTTTGGATGTTAGTTATTCCATAACACATTAATTCTATTTTTAACAGCTAATTACCAACTGAATAATACATACAATTTTAATGTTTCTATTAGTCTCATTAGGCTATTACATATTTAACACACTAAAGTTAATGTTATCTTATACAAACCAATTACATTTTCAATACATTAATGGTGCCTCCCATCAACTATATTAATGAAACCATATAAATATTATATATATATATATATATATATATATATATATAATAAATATATAATAAATGTAATATCCGATAAATTTATCAGTATCATATAAAATTTCTGTTTGTAAATTTCGTACCTATAAATATGAAGGGATTAGTTTTTTATATACATTGGAATAGTTATCTGGGATTAGTTCCATTCTTCAATAATAATAAGCGCACTTTTTACAAGAATAAAATATATTCGAACTTGGCCCTTTTTATAATAGTCGCTTGGTTTGTCTATAGTTTATACTTTAAGTACGCACTGATGCCCGAAGTAGAACCTATTTATATAATATGTTTCTATGCGCAAAGCATTAAAATCGTATTGGATATGATAACAGCACACAGAAATAAATTCCTGCAACACCAAATACTTATCGACAATTTTAATTTAATGGATGCAATGGTATATAATATAACTGGATTGAGGATACCCAATAATAAACCATACCATTATTTAATTTTTATGAATATATTTTATATTTCCTACGTTGTGGCTGATGTATATGTATGGCATTTTGTACTACAAGGACGATTTTTCGTGTATACAGGATTTGTCTACGAAACTGTACAGATGTACTTAATTGGTTCAATAATTGCGCTGGAGTATCTATTGCTGAAAAACATACAGAAACAATATACTGTGTTAAACAACATTATTGTTAATATTGATGATTATAACGCGGAAATTATAATTAATGACGTTATGAGTATGCAGAAAATTGTAACGTATAATGTGGCGTTATTTAACGATTTATTTGGATGGGGTTTGTTTATGGTGATGGTAATGGTGACTGGACGAGTGCTGTTTCCAATCAAGTCAATGCTTACTAATAGTTATGATTGGAAACTTGTTAATATATCTATGCAATCGTTATTAATTATGTTTACTGCTGTAAGTAATAATTAAAATTAATTTTTAATAATTATATGAGCCTTTTAGACCTGATATTTTTTGAGGCCCTTCAAATTAACAGCCATGGGCACCCCGGTTTTAGACCTTCAGCTTTCTAAAATCGAGTGGCTCAATGCAACTGAAATCCTGTTAACATTTTGTTTAATATAATTATAGCCTGTATTCATTAATATATAATGTATTGTCTTCACAAATACGCACATTATCTCACATTAAACACAAAATCCCTTTAGAAATGTCAGATGTTTCTGTTTATAAATTCGTCATTAATCAATTTTTTAACATAAGTTTGAGATGCCACTAACTAAGTTAAATGTTTCTGTAAATATATTAGGAAAACAAAAAAATTTAACACTCACTTTCTAATTCTGTTATATATTTTACAACCATATTACAAACATCGTGTACTAATAATTAACTGCACAAAAACTCGAATTACCCAACGCCAAACACAAAGTCACCATGGAAATATTCACTTGTTACTATTTATAAAATCGATAAAAAAAAAATATGTGTTGAATATATAGTTTAAAATGCAATTAGCTTTAAAATTTGCAGATATATTATAAATGACTAAATAAACATATTTTTGAGAGTTTAAGTAGTTTCAAACGTCCAGTTTTTCAGTTATTACTTGAAAAACTTTTGAAATTAAATTAATTAAATTATTCGATATTTCAAAAAATATATTGAAAATTTTTTAAATTATCTTCCAAAAATAGATTAAATTGCAATTTGCTTTAAAATTTGCAGATATATTATAAATGACTAAATAAACATATTTTTGAGAGTTTAAGTAGTTTCAGACGTCCAGTTTTTCAGTTATTACTTGAAAAACTTTCGAAATTAAATTAATTAAATTATTCGATATTTCAAAAATTATATTGAAAATTTTTTAAATTATCTTCCAAAAATAGATGAGTGAAATTATTAATATAAGCTTTTATCTCCTGAAATACGTCAGCAGAAATTACAGGTTATTGAAATTTACTGAAAATTTGGGTTTTGGTCAAAATTTCATAATTGTTCAATCGGAATCAAATTTAATATTTTTTTCTATATGTCTATATACATGTATTTTGAGAGTTTCAGCAAGAAAATAGTAGTTTTTAATAATAAATTATGCCCTAAGTTTTTTTATTTAATATCCCAAGAAAATATACTAATGACATTCAGTGTTTGTATTATTTATTATCTCCAAATAGATGAATATGCCTATCTAAAAATGTATAGCTCATAATTTGTATGTCTTGCGGAACTATACAGCATATTGAAAATGACCCTAATCTACATTCAATATCTGGTAGTATACATTTAGTAGCTGTTACTAAATGCATTACACATGTTTTAAAATCATCGTCATCCAGTTCATTACATAGGTCATCTAATCTAATAACTAGTAATGTAAAAATAAACAGCCTTAATGCATTAAAGCTGCATATTATTTCAGTATTAATCATTGAAAACATTTCTAACGTATGAATTGAACGAATGACTCAATATATTATGTGTATGATACAGTTGTTGGCTTCTATGCTAATATTTTAGTTGTGCAGTATATAACTATCGCACTGTGTGCTAATATACTTACTTTAATGGGTTATTACTTTCGTTCATTGTTCGATAAGTCTAATATGTCGAGGATGTGTAAACAGTTCATTAATATTCTTCCTAATTAAAATAAATGTATACACTTAAAGAATTAAAAATTGTACAGAAAGTAATGCTACCAGAAAGCCACATGGGCCCGTAATATTAATTCTAAGAACATTATGATAATATTTTCCTAAATAAAATATACATAAGTCACTTGTAAAATAAATATTGTGTAGTTAGTGTATTGCCGAACAGAATTCAATCGAATTACAGGACAAAAAAGATTGAAAACACAATGTATATAAAATACAATAAAATAAACAATGTAAAAGACAAATAGTTGAAATCATAATAATAGATTATGCAGAATTATATAAAAACGCCTTGAAACGAATTACTGAAGATACCGGAAAATGCGGCTAGAACATAATTTCACCTAATTCGATTTTCGTTATAGTATTTTATAATAATAGAGAAACCTACAAAGTGTCCAGAATTGTAATTAAAAAATAGGTGTTGAAACGAATAATTAATAAAAATAAAAAGTATATTGCCCATCACATCAAAATTGTATTACAGGACAAGAATTTAAGATCCAATAATATAAAAACCGAGATTTTATAATACAAAACAAGAAATAACCAAAACAAAACAATAATTCCCGTAATAGAGAGATTTTATAATACAAAACAAGAAATAAACTAAACAAAACAATAATGCCCGTAATAGATAAAATCTCCTTCATAGTAACTTACATGAGTTATTTAGGTCTGCTACCATTTTACAACAAACACACGAAAATGTTCAAAAAGAATATTATATATACATACACACACATCGCGCTTCATTCATCTTTAGTACTCTATACAACAATTGCAAAAGAGCCCTGGTTTAATGGTGATAAAATGGCACAAAACTTCAACTTAGTCCTGACATTAGAACCATTTATAATCAATGTAATTACGATACATCGTTCTGCAAAAAATATTACTGCAATACAACTATTATTTGATACAATAAATAAAATAGACGACATGTATAGAAACGTATATAGATTGTCCATACAGGATGTAAAGAATGTTAAAATAACTTTTTTCGTATGGTATACTTTTCTAATTGTGTTAACCACATCTGACTACTGTTATTGGTATTTGAACGATTATGTTCCTAGTTTATACTTTATAATAGACTATTTGTACAACCATTATCTATTTGTAATGATATTTCTACAATATTACTTGCTGTGTTGTTTGAAAATTCGAGTAAAAGCTTTAAATTGTGTGATGGGAAAACACCATTTGCTATTAAACGAGAAGGATGACAAGGTTGCCATTATAAACTTGCATAATTTATGTTGCGATGTTGCTGAATTGTTTAACAATGTTTTTGGAGTGCATGTGGTTCTGCATTTGATGTATGATATAACAACTGCTTTGGTTGCAATTGCCGATTGCATAATAAATAGGGACTTCTTTTCTACTGGGAAACTGATAATAATGTTTATTTGGATAGTAGCTGTATATGTAAGTCAACATTAAACTATTAATGTACACAAATTTAAAGGAACGAAATTAAATTCGATCTTTTCTATTCTATTTCTCGTAAAAGTTAACAAATCGAAAAATAAATAAAAGTCAAAATAGCATTTTAGCAACAAACTGTTTTTGTTTTTAAATTTATTTATGTAATTAAAATAAAAATACAATATAAATTAAATATTATCAATATAAAATCACTGGTGTTTGGGCAAAAGGGCTTAAGTCATAATTTTTACGAGAATAAGGTTTTTATGTCTTTTTAACTAAAAAATTCTGCTCTTTCCATTGGTACAAACGGCTTGTAAACTTTACAGTTCCTGACTTAAGCCCTTTTGCCTATTTAGCAGTATGTGTAATGCTATAAATCGGTCATCTATTGTCGTCGTTGAGCGGTTTCTGCATTGACCGTGCCTTTTCATATACTCTCCAGTCATCCTTAATTTTTTGCTGATCTTCAATCCGGCCTGCGAGTAAGTGTGTCCGGCCCGCCAAACTTGCACCATGAAAATATTACGAAAATGTATATATTTCAAGATTACTCACAGATTTTATTATTATTATTCTTAGCGGCTATACCGCGAACATATAATCGTAAAATGTCGAATATTTCCTGTACGATTATAAAATATTCTAAAGAGTAAGTTTAACGCCATCTAGTGATAACCGTCAACATGCCATCATGCCATCAGGATCACCATTCTGTGCCCTCAATTGTAATAATATTGATATCACACTCTTTTGGAATATTATTCCAATCCAATTTGATATAATATACATTTCATATTTGTACAGCGTGGCTGTGTTTCCTCTGTAAAGGTCGTTTTAGACAAGACAATTTTTTACCTCAAAATTTGTTCAAGAAATGAATTCATATATCCTCCTCCCATACAATTTGTTCTTGACAAATAGAATGCGTTATATTTTTCCATTCGATCTACCATCCAATTCAATATTTCAAATAATGTGCTGTATGATACGAGACAATTTATATTGTCTCGCATCTTGACTAACTTTTGAGTCAAGAAATTGTCTTGTCTAAAACGACCTTAAGCTTGATCTCGCTTAATGTTTTGAAATTCGTTCAAAATTCTCGAGAGATGCAGTGATGAGGTAAAAAATAAAACACTGCATTGTCCTTAAAATACGTCTGTATATTATAAAATCCAGCAATACACTGGCGACAAATAGACTGTTCTGGGGGCTGTAAAAACGGGGCTGCGTTTGGGTTTTCCATACCCACTTAAGTAACAATCCGTAATCGATTAGAAAGTATAGCCAGTATAAAGCCGTATAAAATAAAATATGCATACAATAGTTAACACTTACGTCCGAGACACGAGGTTGGCCACAATATTGTACTAATCATTGAATGTTCAACTGGGAACATGATAAATTCTAATAATTATTTTTGTTTCAGTTGCAAGGTATAGTGGTGGCAACGATGTGTGAGAAAGTTGTAAACGAAGGAAAGAAAACAATTGCTATTTCCTACAAGGCGTTATTTAAATATTCTCATGTACCTGCACTAAGAGAGAAATTATTTATATTGGCACAGCAAGCAAAAGACCGATGTCCAAGATTCACAGCAGCAGGGTTCTTCAATGTAGATTTTGCTATGTTGTTTACGTTTGTCAATTTAATCACGACTTATGTCATTGTTATCATACAATTTTCTTCTACACAATAAAATAAGAATGTTTTATGTTTTTATATAGACCCTAGGTGTAAATGATCTACCTTACTTGGCATAAATCCAATTATTTAAATATAGTTTATAATTTCAAGTGTTGAACAAATATATAGATAACAACCACACTAATTATCTAATTAATCAAGCTACAAACGAGACACTACAGTGATTTGTTAATAGATACGTTCTTCGCCGGATATTAAAGATACGATAATCTGAGGTAGTATCCAATACAGCCATTATAAAGCTCTTTAGAACCAGAAATCAATAGCTCTGGAAATTAAATGCAATAAATGGAAAGGAATGGGTTAAACAATACGGAGACCAATCAAAATATTGCCAAGAATAGTTTAGATTGAAACCATTGCAATTTATATTATCGTGAATTTAATGCATTAAACAAGCATGACTTAAATTAAACCCACAGGGCAAACGCTTGGTGCCCCAGATATTTTCCCTCCTTAACACCTCCTCCAACTTACTTGTATACAGATTGAATAAGAAAGGGCTTAGAGGGCTTCCATTACTCCCACATTAATTGTATACAATAACTTTTGTGAACTGTTACGTTAGCAACAAATCGATAATATGTTAATTGCTTCTAGGTAAAAATTAAACTAGATTTCAAATTAAACAAAGACTATCACCATGACGGAACACGAAATAAAAACTACATAGGAGCGAAAGAAAACATTCAACGGATTCAACGAAAAAATAAACATCTATAACTCCTTAAAGATCACACAAAGGAAATGACTGTAAACCAATTCAAGAAAATCTTAGGAGAGCAGTTACTAATCACACAAAACAACGATACACAGTCCGGAAATCTAAAAAGTGATCCAAGATTTTAAAAAAAAGTATAAAACTGGCAGATCACCAGCCTATGCGCTAATTGGTTTTAGTTATATTCTAATCATAATTATTGCAATTTATTTTTTGAGTTCTCTTGGCAACATTTTGAAGAACTACAATTAGTCTTCCTCTTAATTAGTTCCTCGGTAGATTGGCGTTCAAACTGGCTATGATGGTGCGTGAGTGTAGCTCTACACATATCAATAGATTTCCGTCCGTACCATCGACGCACATCTTCCCACAGATAATTTCTCCTTGATCATCCCTTCGATAGGCCTAAGCGCTCTCCCATCCTGGTGTGTCATATGTACTGCAGCTATTTTTTTACGATGGTCAACAGTTCTTTCTTTTTCTCCATTTACCATCTTCGTTATATTTTCTTTCCACCCAGAATATACACAGAATCCGTCGAATAGATACATCTCAAATGTGTCCATACATTTTTCAAATGTCGAGCTTTTGAAATCATAGAGAAGGACTGGGAAAATGTAGCATCTTAGAATGCGGATGCTTAGCTAAAGGATTAGGTTATGGCTGTTAATGAGTTCTGGATAGTTCTGGATAGTTGGCTGGAGGTTAGTATAGCTACAGACACTTAGGCCTCAAAATGGGCCCATTGTGAAACCTCCCTCTCGTCCCACTCGTCCCACCAGTCAAATTTGCGTGCAAGCTGCAAAACTCTGGCGGGTGAGGAGCTGCCAATGCTGACCATACTAGGCAAGCACTCCCCTAGTATTAGATGCCTAGTGTTTACTAGAGCTGGGCAGAGGCATATTACATGCTCTGCTGTTTCTAGTTCTTCATTGCACCCTCTACATAACGGGCTGTTCACCAGACCCATCGTGTAGGTGTTTGTTTAGCCAGCAGTGGCCAGTTAGGATGTTTAATTTAAGATTAGTTAAGGTGGACCGTGGCTGCAATTTTACAAGGTTGCATAATTGCTACCTTTGATTGGTGCAACCCGGCGCATCTCGCCATCTTATCTTGCGAAGAGCATGTGTCCTATGCTCTATTATTTTTTTCAGAGTATCTGCAGAAAGTATTTCATCCTCTTAGGTTGTTAGAGGATGTAAGGATCCCTTTCTGGCAAGTTCATCTGCTATTTCGTTCCCCTTGATGTCCTTTTATCCAGCAGAGTTCTAGTTTATTATATTTAGCTAGCTCCTCCAGGCTGTGTAGACATGAATATAGCTCTTTCGACACAAATGTGTTGGCATTTAGTGCATTTAGAGCTGCTTTGCTGTCGTTGAGTATTTGGATATGTTTATCCTTAATATTCCGTTCAGATAAAATTTAAACACACTTTAGTAGTCCTGTTAATTATTGAAAGACAGACGTCAGTCTTCCAAGTGGTGCACTTATCTTGAGATCGAGTTCTGGTGAGGATATTTGATAGCCAGCTCTCGTCTTAGTTTTGGATCCATCAGTATACATGGTCATGTTGGCGCCTTGTGAGATACCATCCATTGTGATGATGGTCTGAAAGTGTTTGACAAAACTGTATTTGGGTAGAATTCTGTCGCACTTACCTTCTATGAGGGGGTCTTGTTTGATAGCTTCACTCAGTATGCTCCTGTGTCCAATGATTCTACCTTTATCATGCCACAGGTTGAGTGAAGATAGCCTTAATGCTGTTTTTACTGCAGTCTCCCTTATAAGAAGGTCGAGGGGTTGTAGACATAACAGTGCTTCAAGAGCTGCTGTGGGCGTTGCCGGTGATGGCAAGACACGCCATCTGCTGGATGTGTGATAGCTTTGAGATTGTTGTAACTTGTTTGGTTTTCGACCACCAGACTATTGCACCATATGCGATAGTTGGTCTTATGATCACGGTATATATCCATTGGGTGATCTTGGGAGACAGGCCCCATGTTTTACCAACCGGCCCTGCGGCATTGCCAAAATGAGATGCAAGCTTTTTCCAGCTTGGATGTTATATGCTCATTCCAGTTCTGTTTTGTATCCATGATTAATCCTAAATATTTTACTTTATCTGTGAGAGTCAGAGGGACTTTAAAGAGAGTTGGCATGTTCATGAGCTCGAGTTTCCTCTTCTTCGTAAACAATATCAGCTCTTGTTTGGGTTAACTGTTAGCGAATGGCTATCGCACCAGTTCTCAACAATCTTTAGGGCACTATGTCTTTGGCTATGCCGACGACATAGTGATCATGATAAATGACAGTTTTGTATCCTGAGTTGTTTAATTCCAGGAGGAGGCTATCAACTACAAGGTCCCATAAAAGGGTTGAGAGGACTCCACCTTGAGGACAGCCTCTTCCTACAACTTTTTTTGATGTTACGTCATCTAGTGTTACTTGGATTGTTCTTAGACTAAGCATATTTTTTATCCATCCCCTAATAGTGGGGTGAATCCCGTGAGATGTTAGAGCATTATCAATACTCTTAAATGTTGTTTTGTCAAAAGCACCTTTAATATCAATGAAGGTGGCAAGCAACGAATTTTTATGCTCTAGTGTTTCCTCTATCTCAGAGGTCACTAGATGTAGGGCTGATTCCGTTGAGCGTCCTGGTTGGTAGGCATGTTGTTTCGGATGTATGGGGTACGTTCTCAGCGGCCCGTCCCTGATTTCACGATCACAGAGCCTTTCCAAAGTCTTCAATAGAAATGAGGTCAGGCTGATGGGCCTGAATGACTTGGCAAGTGTATAATCGACTTTGTCTGGTTTGGGTATAAAGGTCACTTTGACCTCTCTCCATGTATTGGGTATGTACCTAAAAGCAATGCAACCTTTAAATATATACACCAATGTGTTTATAATGTAGGTTAACCCCAATTGTAGCTGTGCTGGGAATATTTCATCTAGTCCTGGGGACTTAAAAGATGAAAAGCTTGATATTGCCCATTCTATTTTAGTTATACTTATCATTTGATCACCTAGCAGCCAATCTTCCTTGTCAGGTAGATGAGGATCGGTTGCCAAGTTGAGACCTCCAGGTTGATTGCCAGGAAAGTGGGTGTCTAGGAGTACCTCGATAGTTTGGGAGGGTGTTACCGTGAAGGTGCCATCCTCCCGTTTTAATGAGAATCGTCATTGAGATTAATGTTCAATTCATGAGTTTATTTTCTTCTTGGTGTCACCCTCCTCGTTCACAAGCATCCCGGGATATTTTATTGATGACACTTGTACGGATTCATCGTTTATACCAAGTACGGCTCATCTAGATGTCTTGGAGAATAAAATCAATTTAGTTGTGGCAACATTCATATGTAAATCATATTTCTCGCTGTACGCTACGAAGAAGTTCATTACGTTCTGAAGGTGTGGAAGAGTGGAGCGTATGTTATTGATTATTGATGAGTGTACCATCTTCCTTGATACCTTCCCTCGTATTCTCGAATGCATCCTTAAACACTGCCTCGGAATAAATAATGAAAGGTACAAAACACAACCCTGCCTGACTCATCTTCGTATTTCTATTTTTTCAGATGTTGCGTCTTCGACTCTGATATCGGCAGTATATCTGTGTGCCCTCGTGCAGATCTCCCGAAGCGACGTGTTATATTGATGGGGTAAATATTACGTATACATATACACACATCGCTATTCATAGATCTATTCTAATATATACAACAATTGCTAAACAACCATTATTTATGGGAAATACAATGGAACGAAACTTAATACTATCATTAGAATTATATCTAATTAATATAACTACTATATATCTATCTTCAAAATATGTTATATTGATGGGGTGATAGACAATGCTAATGAAAGTATCATTTTTTGTTTGTAAAGGGTGGGAAAGGAAGTGCATTAGGGCAAGGAAGTGGGCGAGGAAAGAAATAAGATGGAGAGATGAAAAATACAATTAAGAAGAGAGATAAGGTAGTGTATTTCTGATTTACTATTATAGTTTGTGTTATATTGATGAGGTAATAGATAATTCCAAATAAGGGTGTCAATTATATATTTTTTTGAGTGTGAAGTGGTTAAAAGAATGGGGAAGGTAGACAAATGAAATATACAAGTAAGAAGGGCGCCTGCAGTAAAAACAGCATTAAGGCTATCTTCACTCAACCTGTGGCATGATAAAGGTAGAATCATTGGACATAGGAGCATACTGAGAGAAGCTATCAAATTAGATCCCCTCATAGAAGGTAATTGCGACAGAATTCTACCCAAATACAGTTTTGTCAAACATTTTCAGACCATCACCACAATGGATGGTTTCCCACAAGGCGCCAACATAACCATGTATACTGATGGATCCAAAACTAAGGCGAGTGCTGGCTATGGAATATTTTCACCAGAACTCGATCTCAAGATAAGTGCACCACTTGGAAGACTCATGTCAGTCTTCCAAGCTGAAATAACAGGAATACTAAATTGTGTTCAAATTCTAGCTGAACGGAATGTTAAGGATAAACATATCCAAATACTCACCGACAGCAAAGCAGCTCTAACTGCACTAAATGCCAACACATTTGTGTCGAAAGAGCTATATTCATGTCTACACAGCCTGGAGGAGCTAGCTAAATATAACAAACTAGTACTATGCTGGATCAAAGAACATAGTGGCATCAAGGGGAACGAAATAACAGATGAACTTGCCAGGAAGGGATCCTTACATCCTCTAGCAACCCAAGAGGATGAAATACTTTCTGCAGGTACTCTGAAAAAAATAATAGAGCATAGGACACATGCCCTTCACAAGGTAAGATGGCGAGAAACGCCGGGCTGCAAGCAATCAAAGGTAGCAATTAGGCAACCTTGTAAAATTGCAGCCACGGCCCGCCTTAACTTATCTAGAACTAATCTGAAATTATTGACACATCCTAACCGGCCACTGCCGGCTAAACAAACACCTACACACGATGGGTCTGGTAAACAGCCCGTTATGTAGAGGGTGCAATGAAGAACTAAAAACAGCAGAGCATGTAATATGTCTCTGCCCAGCTCTAGTAAACATTAGGCATCAAATACTAGGGGAGTGCTGGCCTAGTATGGTCAGCACTGGCAGCTCCTCACCCGCCAGAGTTTTGCAGCTTGCACGCAAAATTGACTGGTGGGACGAGTGAGCAGCCTTAAAGGGAGGTTTCACAATGGGCCCATTTAGAGGCCTAAGTGTCTGTAGCTATGCTACCCTCCAGCCAACTATCCAGAACTATCCAGGGCGCCTCCCCAGGGAGTGTACTTCTAGTTTACTGTTGATGGAGTGATGGATATGCCAAAATAAGGTCATTTTTTTCTATTTAAATATCTATCTTCTATTGTGGAACCATATTCTCGAGGAACTGTCTTAGTTACTGGTGATCTTAACTTACTCAACGGTATCCTCTTTCAGTATGTCGTCTATTATAAATATAAATGGTCTAATAACCAGCTGTGACAATACGAGACTTAATGCATTCAAACTGCATATCAATCATTTAACAATATTAGAAACGTGTGCGTCGATCGAATAATGTAGATATTCAAACATCGTAATGTATTAACTTAACACAACGTTTAACTTGCGTATTATATGTGTAATATCTACTGACAAATAATGAATAACCACTTATATAAATTAGTTATTGTGAAATACTAATTTGAGTAATTGTCCAATAAGAAAGTTCTAATAACAATTATTACTCAATAATACTAAAGTTACTGGAGCTTTTATACGTACATGCTGCTACCTAATTCATATAAATACATACATTTCCAGTGAGAACAGTCATTAATTTCGCTATCAAGACACTATATGACAACTTGGAATCCATTACACAATGCATAATAAATATAAATACAACCATTACTAGTGAAAAAAGATTAATTATTGCTAATAATAACTAAAACAAAACATATTGGAATTTAGAATAACGTAATGTCTGTTATAGATCAACTCTCCTACATTGTAACCTATATGGGTTATTTGGGCATCCTGCCATTTTACAACAAGGATAGCAAAGTGTTCAAAAAAAATATTACGTATACATATACACACATCGCTATTCATACATCTATTCTAATATATACAACAATTGCTAAACAACCATTATTTATGGGAAATACAATGGATCGAAACATCAACTTAATCCTAACATTGGAATTATATCTAATTAATATAACTACTATATATCTATCTTCAAAATATATCAATACATTACAAATTTTATTTGATACACTAAATAGAATAGATGATATATATAAAAAGCTTTATAGGATATCCATATCGGATGTAAATAATGTTAAAGTGAAGTTTTTTGCATGGTACACTTTTTTGATCGTACTAACCACATTTGACTACACTTATTGGTTTATACAGGATAATACTCCTTGTTTATACTTTATTATTGATTACGTGTACAACCATTACCTTTTTCTAACGCTATTTCTGCAATATTACTTGCTGCAATGTTTGAAAATACGATTAAATGCATTGAACGATTTAATGGAAACACACTATTTGGTATTTAATGAGGAGAAAAGCAGACTTGCTATATTTAGTTTGCATAGTCTATGTTGCGATGTTGCTGATTTATTTAATTATGTTTATGGATTTCATATTTTGTTGCACTTTGTATATGATATAACAACTGCTTTGGTTGCAATTGCTCAAATCTTAACGAATAATGAAATTTTCTCAACTGGAAAATTGACCGTTATGTTTATTTGGATATTCTGTGGAATTGTAAGTATCTACATATAATATGGTATATTTATCAGCTGTAATTCTTTATATACGTGTAATTTGATATTTATATATATATATGGATACAGGGCCGGTCCTAGCGTATAAAACTATATAAGTGTGAACCCACCTCATAACAATCTACATATCTAGATTTTGATCTTATTAGATCTCATCAGTGTAGCTCAGCTAGTGAGGATGAATTCACACAATAAGATCGAAATCTAGATGTAGATTGCTAAGAGGTGGGTTCACACTTATATAAAGTTGTAGGGGTTTTCCTTAATCCTGACGTGGTGGCAGCGAAACCCCGGTAATCTACACATCAACTATGTCAACATAAACCCACCTTTTCAGTAGTTTAAAGGGTTATAAATGTCTATAGTATCATTTATTTATTCCCGCAACAAAATTATCGTGGTAATTTTTTGTTTTAGCTTCAAGGTGTTGTGGTGGCGACTATGTGCGAGAAAGTAGTAAATGAAGGACAGAAAACAATTGCGATTACCTATAAAGCATTATTTAAATATTCTCATGTCCCCGCCTTCAGGGAGAAATTATTCATATTCGCACAACAAGCAAAAGACATATGTCCTAAATTCACAGCAGCAGGGTTCTTCAATGTAGATTTCGCAATCCTTTTTACTTTTATTAATTTAATGACAACATATGTTATTGTTATCATACAATTTTTTTCTCCAAAATAAAATTACATTATTTAATGCTATTAAATTCTTACTCTATACACTCATCGCTACGCACACATCTCTTGTTATTAGGGAACGCAATACCGGAATAATATTCAATACCGGTATTTCGGTATTTTAATCTCTTGATCGGGGTACCGATATTAGATATATGAAATATATTTTAGTCACTAAAATTCTAAAATTCAGCAAGGATTTTTGAATATTTGACCTGAATTAAAAGATATTATCAATTTATATATATAAATATATAGGGTACTTCAAAAAAATGTATACACACTTTGAACTTCCATAGAAAATTTATACAAAGTTAAATTTCAGGAAAATAGAAAGCTGAAAGTCCAATGTAAATGAAACATAAATAACAAATGTTAATACTGTTCAAATTGGTGACCTGCAGCATCAATACAATTCTGAGTACGAGTCACCACAGATTCTGTACATCGTATCAAAACGTCCAATGAGATTTCTCTACACACTGCTTGAATCTCATTCCAAAGAATGTCTAGGTTACGTGGTTTACGTTTGTACACCTCATCTTTTACTGTGCCCCACAAGAAGAAATCCAGTGGTGTAAGGTCTGGAGAGCGTGCTGGAAACTCGATTGCCCCCCTGCGTCCTATCCACTGGCCCGACAAATTTTGATCCAGGTAAGCTCGTACGTCCCTGTGATAGTGCGGCGGAGCACCATCTTGTTGAAAATAAAAATCATCATTACCGTATAATGCACGAATGGCAGGAAATATGGAATCAGCAAGCATTGTTAGGTAATTAATACCAGTTACAGTGCCTTCAAATCGAAAAGGTCCAATGAGTCCCCTTGAAGACAAACCGCACCACACATTTACACCAGGCAAATTTACAGCTTTTTCAATTGTAATGTGAGGATTTTCTTCACCCCAGTAAACACAATTGTGCCTATTGACAGTTCCATTAAGTTTGAATTGGGCTTCATCCGACCAAATGATGCTACCCATAAATCCCGGTTCACGTATCACCATCTCCTGAATCCATTCACAAAATTGCAACCTTCTATCTGGATCGTCGCCATTTAGCTGTTGCACCAGCCTTGGAATGTAAACACGATACTTGCCTCTCTTCAGAATGCGTAGCACGCTGCTAGCACTTACATCACTTTCACGTGCCCCTTGCCTTGAAGATTTGTTAGGAGAGCGTTGAAACAGTTCCAAGACTGCCGTTGATGACTCATCACTTGTAGCTGTTCGAGGCCGACCTGAATGACCTTTATGCACATCACACACTGTTCCATGAACTTCGAATTTGTCTCGTATGCGTGTAATTGTTAATCTTGAATCTTGGTTCTGTATCATACTCCCTTCTCCACTGTCTTTGAACTTCATTTACATTCTCAAACTTCCAGTACCACTTAATAACCTGCTTACGTTCTTCAAAACTCAAACGTACGTCCCCCATGTTGATATTACAAATTCCAACTGATAATATAACATAGAGGGACGATTATGCTGGCACCTGGCGAAGAAATATAACATTAGCCTTGTAGAGCGGGAAAACTACAATAGTTTAAAGTGTGTATACATTTTTTTGAAGCACCCTGAAGCCCGAAATCCGGTAGACACGTTGCAACGAGCAGAAGGAAACATCAGAAATGATGTATATATATATATATATATATATATATATATATATATATATATATATATATATATATAAATATATATATATATATATATATATGACAGCCGGAGACGTGGGTTCGATTCCCACCGGAGGGTGAAATTTTTAGAGCTACTTCATTATCTAATTTCAGGAGCCATCCATAGGCAATACCTATCACTTCAAAATATATATATATATATATATATATATATATATATATATATATATATATATATATATATTATCTATTTGCCTTTCACCTTTCGGTCTAGGCTATAATCATTATTTATAAATAATTTATTTTTCTAAAATGTAATATTCAATGATTCAGGAGATTATTTAAACCATACAGATTCTATTTTACTTTTCTTTCTGTTATTTAAATTTAGGCATATTACATATTTTTACCCTTCTGTACGCATCGGAGATCTTCCAAGCTATTTTTCAGCCATAATTGTTGTATGGAGTGAAAGTGTGCGGATTGTGAGAGTGGGATACAATCGAAAGGGAGCAAAACAGGTTTATGAAGAGCCTACTAGGACAATCGACGCCTATGACGATACTGCAGGAAACGAATCGTATAAGCATGTGGGAGGGTAGTGAAGTTCTCTGCCTAGCTCTAGTAAACACTAGGCGAGTGCTGGCCTAGTATAACAAGTATTAACAACTCCTCACTCGCCAGAGTTTTACAGCTCGCACGCAGAATTGACTGGTGGGACGAGTGAGTAGCCTTAAAAGGAGGTTTCACAATAGGCCCTTTTTGAGGCCTGAGTGTATGTAGCTATGCTACCCTCCAGCCTACTATTCAGAAGTTCGAGATAAGATTACAGGAGTTGCGGAAGAGATACTAATGCAGGAGGTGTGAATGAGATGCAGGAGTAGGACAGAGAGCATTCAAGGACAGGGAAAAGATTTATAAAAGGGTGGGTATGTTTGAGGTATGGATGGAGGAGAAGCTTAGAAGAATAGGAATTTTATGAACTACGATCAGGCATAGAATGAAGGATGTTGAGTGGTAAGAAAGTCAGCTAATGATAATATGTAATGATAATGACTGATACCTGGTACAACCCTTGTTATATGGAATAGCATATGCGGGAGTATCTTGTGATGGGTATGCCTAATAATGGTTTTTTTTTTGGAAATAATACCAGTTGCCAAAAACTGGCATTTTTACTTCTCCGGTTGAATGAAGAGCTTGAGTACTATGTTTTTCCGAATAGGCGCTCGTGTTTGTAGAGATATATTAACATTATTAGTCATACGATCATTAACTCCGCCTGCATCTCACTGGGTGAACAAAGTAGCCCAGTGACGATGTTGCCGGTCCCAAGCCCGGATAAAGGAGGAGGGTTTGCAGGTGAGGTCAGTAGCCTGCCTGCAGTAAAACAACCCACAAGCTCATAGAACCAGCAACAAGCTTCGGATACAGACTGATACAACGATGACGACCTCAGCTATAGACACGGATATGAGAAGAAGACAAAAAAAAAGAGCTGTGGAGGAAAAATATATTAAGATGCGCTTATTGGAATATAAGATCCTTGAACGGGAGAGAACAGGAAGTTCTACTAGAGATAGAAACACACAAAATAGATATATGTGCATTATCAGAAACCAACGGCAGAGGAAAAGGCGATCTTACATATAAAGGATACATACTCAAGTAAAAAAAAAAAGACCTTTATTGGCATTTTCCTCACTGCCCCTCCACACCACAAACCTCAACAAAAATATACAAAAATCAAAATAAAAATACAATATAAATAAAAGTACTACTCCGCCAAAAATTACTAATTACCCCCATCTATCGCCGCTCCCTTTGCCCTTGCCACTTTCCTCTCCCACGTCAGCCTCCTGCAGATTTTCACGCCTTCCCCATCCCCGCATAACCATTCATTCAGCTTTCTGCAGTCTCCCACCCACTCTGCTTTCACACCCTCACATTCTTCGCTAAGGTGCCACCACGTGTCGCTTCCCTTACTACACAGCGCACACGCGGTGTACCCTAAACCCATCCACACTTTCCTCCCTCTCTCGTCTGACCCACACCTCGCTCTTGCCATGCATACCTCCCTGCTCCATTCACCCCTGGCTAAGTAACTCGGGAGTCTCCCACTCACTTGCCACTCTACGTAGCCAGGGTTGTAAGAGCTCTCATTCATTCTAGTCTGCCGTTCTTGCCACTCAATATCTCTCAATCTCTCTCTTACCTCAGTTCCTAGGCTTCCCATTTCTCTCAGCTTCTCCTCTACCCACACCTCAGACATACCCACTCTTTCATACATCCTTCCTCTATCCTTTCTCCAACCACTCTCCGTCCTACTCTTACACCTCATCCATACCTCCCGCACCAGTCCTTCCTCACCCAATTCCTGCAATCTTTCTTCAAACTTCACAACCCTTACACACGACTCCCACCACATACTCATACCATTCGTCTCCTGCAACAGCACTGCTCTCGGTGTCGACCTTTCGAGACCCAGCAGACTCTTCAGGAGCACACCTTGCTCTCTCTCTATCACATCCCACTCACGCAATCCCCACACTTCCACTCCATACAACGAATAGGTTTTACACACGCATCCCAGATCTTGCACGCCATTACGAGGTTACCGCCCCACAACCTCTCCCATTTCCTTCTCGCTGTTCCCCAAGCCATTCTCGCTTTCGCTTGCATACTTTCCACATGAACCCTAAATCCTCCTCCACTGTCAAACCAGAAACCCAAATATTTAAAGACATTCACTCTCTCAATCATCCTTCCCTTCCATTTCAGCTCTTCCACTCTACCCCTTCTACCCCTATTCCTAAACATCATCCATTTAGTCTTCTCCACATTCACTACTAGCCCTCTCCTATCCATGTACCTTCCCATTCTTTCCAACATCTCTTGCATCTCTTCCACTCTCTTGGCTACTAATACTATGTCATCCGCATATGCCAGCATCCACACCTTGGTTCTCCCCACCACGACCCCTCCAGCCTGTCCTCTCCTCAGCACCGCCTCCAACTCGCTTGTGTATAGATTGAACAGGAGGGGGCTTAGCGGGCACCCTTGCCTTACACCCACATTCACCCTAAACTTCTCAGACACTTCTCCATTCACTCTCGATTTTGCCCACGTCTCTTTATATATACTCAAGTATTGTGGGACTCAAAAACACAAACGAGCCACAGCCGGAGTAGGTCTGCTAATCAGTGATAAATTCACACAGAATATGAAAAGTAAAGTTAACTATAATTTGCGCAACATCTAGTATTATATTACCTGTAATCACGGGCTACAGTTAACTCGTCTTCATACAAACGAATGTTAATATGTTTAATATAAATAAACCCATAATAAATATATAATAAATAATACTTTTCTTTATATATAGTACTTTCTATAAACATACATACATATATTTTTTATACAACTTTTGAATAACTATTATAAAATTGGATAATAACAATGAAGTATGTTGTAATTAAATTAACAAATGTGAATAACATGGTGCAATCAATAATAAATAATCCTGCAGCTGAAAATATGGGCCGTCTATCTTCTGATTGGCGTGCTAGTATAAAAAATATATCTCGTATTTCAGTATTTCTTATTTTTCCAGCTAAAGCAACATAGGCGGTATCTGTTGTAGCTTTTCCTTCAGTGGATACCATATCGCAAGTCAGTGCCATGTTAATTCCTTGTATCTAAAATTATTATTAATAATTATAAATAATTATATGTGAGATTATAAAGAAGAAATTATAGAAAAACATGAAAGGCCACGAAGAAGTAGACGAGCAGATAATAAAATCGGAACTATTAAAAAATGGTCGGAGAATTAAAATAATCGGAGTACAGGGGTCCCTGAAGTACCATACTTCAGGGACCCCTTTACCATAAAGTATACAGATATCTCGAAACGATCATCTCGAAAATAGGAACATCGAAAAAATATATAGCAAACAGAGTGTATCAAGGAAAGATAGCTATTCTAAATCCAGTACTAGGTTCAAAGAAATGAAGCTGAACCGTTGAGAGTCTACAAAACTATCGTAGAACGGATAACAATGTATGACGCCGAATGTTGGCATATGTTAAAAAAAACCAACGAAGGACATAGAAACAGTAGAAATGGACTTCCGGCGAAGAGCATTCAGAATTTCTTGAATTTCTCGTGCTAGAAATGAAACCATAAGAAGGAAGATGAGAAGAATGTATAGCACCGTGGAGCGTATAGAGACACAACAATTAAAATGGTAAAACCGCGTACAAAGGATGACACAAGAAACATGAGCTAAAGTAACGTTAAAATACAGGCCAACATGCAGAAGAAAAAGAGGCTGACTAACACCCCAGTGGATGGACGCTAGTATGGTAATAATGAGAGACAGAGCCACAAAGGATGAAGAATGTAATCATAGAGAGATGTGTGGAAAGAAATGCGAAATGCGGTAAATACTGTAGGAGCTTTGCCACATTTATCTCTATAAATATCACTTTAATGCGTTGCATTGAGATGATATTATTGAATATTATAAATCGACATATACACATGAGATTGCTGCATCTATCACAATATTCGAAATATCTACAGTTTGTTGTCGGCGGTAATTGCATAGACTGTAACTTAAATAATACTTTATTATTATTATTATTATTATTATTATTTTTTTTTTGATTAATTGACGCTCTACTTGAATTATTAAAAAAAAAACTTATATGAACCTATATGATTGCATAACTTGTGCATATTAGTTCTAATAATTTACTTACCGTCCCCAAAAAAACCCATAGGCATATAGGCATTATATAATCTCTTCCAACATCCAACAAAAACAATGTCAACGAGCATAAAATACTAAAAGTGAAATATAGAATGCAGAACATCATTTGAAACCCAAATATCTTATTAAATAGAGTTGACACGTCACAAATAACATTATGTAAATAAACCAGATTATAAAATTTGTCAATATCCTCAAAATCTGCCTTAGCATCTGGCTTAGGTGCAGCAATATGTTTTATCAATCCATTCAGAACCTTAAAACGCTTCTTTATACATCTCAACCAATAACACTCAATAAATATAGCTATAAAAATATAATGATTGTATAAATAGTCACAGAAATATCTTGCAATCAATGACGCCCAATTCATATCTTCGTTTACCACATGCCAATAATAATAATCCAATATAGTTATGAAAATCATAGTACCATATGTCAGGCAAAAATAAAACTTCACGCGATGCAATGGTGCAACATTTATTTTATAAACAGATTTACAAATTCTATCAATATGGTTAAATTTATTTAGCATCATTTGATATCCATCTGCATTACATATGGTTGTAAAGTAAATCGTAATTAACACCAGTAAAACCCTTATACAATTTAACATCATTAATATAGTTGCAATTAGATATGACATGGCTTTGTTTTCATATTTTATTATTATTTGGGCGTAAACAAAAATCATTGTAATCGTAATTAGTTTGCAGTATGAGTATATTTTGAAAACTCTAAATTCTTCTTTTTTATCGTAATAAAACGGTATAATGCTCATATAGCTTGCATATTTTATTAAGTATTTCAAACTGTCAACTACGGTCATTGTTATATCGTACTAGTGCTACACAAAACTATTGGCAGTCTTATAAAATGATAATAAGCAATTTGTGTAATTGAAATTAATATAGTAGATGGCTGCATGAATAATTGTGGTAGTGACAATATAATTAATTGAAGTGCATTTTATTAGTATAAGCACTAGACAAATTTATAAAAAAAAATATTCGGGTAAAAATTGTATATTATATAATTTGTATTATTTGTATAATTATATTTAGCCTACACCGAAAAAAAGCATATATATATATATATATATATATATATATATATATTATTTGTATATTGTATAATTATATACATATCATATTTATAACTAGTGTAACCGATATCGGTATAGGTATCAAAGATAATAACAATATATAAACTCACACTGGTATACGGAATCGAAACATGAACATTTGACAAGATACTGAAAAGCAAAATACAAGCAGCAAAAATGAGGGAAGGGTAGAAGATATCACAAGAATTGATAGAATACGAAATGCCCAATTCGAACAACTCTACAGATAGAAAGTATACAGACAACTATAAAAAGAAAACAATAACAGGCCCACATATACCGGAGGATCAAGGAGGGGGTAACAAGCTGGACGGCAGCTGCAACAGGCGTGCAGATGCGCGGTGCCGGCCAGGCTATCTAACATCAAAAGGAGATCTATGCACTTGTGGTGCCCAGAGGTATTGGAGTCCAGGAAACATCGAATAGGGCAAGGAGACAGGCACAGCGGGCACGATCGACAGGAGCTCAAACCGTCCACTTCCAGGACCTATACCGTGAGCAACGGAAAGAATTCAGGAGGGCGATAGAGCGCAGCCAGGAGGCATGCTGTTGCAGACTTTCCTCTACAAAGCCGTGATGAAAGAGTCCCGCCTGAACCGGAAGCCGCAATACTCGGATGGCGACAGCCCCACTCCCACAGGACTTGAGAATACAACCTGAACTAGGGCAAATGTACGAGAACGAGGAGGAACACCCCTGAAATCCGAAAATTGGAAGAACACGACATGAGGGGAGCCATCATTAAACTACCAGAAAGCTGCCAGGGCCCAAAGAACTACTAAAGGCAGCCGCCCTAACGGTGGCGGAGAAGATTGCAGAAATCGCTAATGCCTGTATACGAAGAGGAGCCTTCCTTACGAAGTGAAAATCGACCAGGCTCTTGCTATTGCCTAAGACTCGGAGGCATATAGGAACGGGGCTTCATATATCGGAGGATCAAGGAGGGGGTAACAACTAGTACGGCGAAGGAGGAAGCCAGGTACCAGACATGGACGAGGTGGCATGACAGAGGGAACGCGACAACAAGCGCTAGGTGGACTAAACACTTCTTACCTCAGGTGAAGCCAGTGGTGGATAGGGGATGGCGCAGGTGCGTCCCGGGCACGGCGTCTTCCTGTCCTACCTGAAGCGCATCGTGGCAACCCCACAAGTGCCGTCATTGCGACCGCAAGGACCCAAGTCACACACTACACACTGTCTACTCTCAGATAGCAACCAACCACCCTGCGGAAGGAACTGGTAGAGGAGGATCTGACATCCGGACAACTTGGCAGACTGATGATAGAGATGGAGGCAAATTGGGGCGCCGTGGCCAACTTCGCCAAATAAGTCATAACGCAAATCTCGAACATTTGCAATTTTTCAACCTGCAGGAAGCACACTAACAGACAACCACGTCAGTATAAGAGACAAGAATGACTTACGTGAGACTATACTAGGAATGCCTCAGAGACGGGAACGCCCCTAGCTATAGAACGTGAGTTTTTGATTTAGCCCCGGCCAGATCTCGGGGTAAATCCCGTGCCTATAACACCTATTGATGGGAGTGAGAAACTGGTGTCTTTCGAATATTCCAGCTCACAGGACAAAAAAGGGTGAAGGGACAGCGGAGGAGGACATAAGCAATGTGGCCGCGGTGTGGTAGTCTTTCTTACTTTCGGTGACCTCTGTATTCAAGATGTAATACTACAGATCTACTGCTCAAATATATAAATTTATGTCACACTTGTATGTAAGTTTTGTTTTGTTTGATGCCAAATAAAGGTAAATTTATATATACTGCTCAAGGACTCGAACCTAAAAACAGCGCCCTGAAGAATTTCTAATCGAAAAAAAGAGAATATTAATTTTTATTCTTAAAATAACTACAAACATTTTTAACGTGTTTTTTATCTTTTATTTGCGCAACATTAATACACCAATATGATATACGTTTTTTTCAGAAAACGCCTGGTTGTAACAAAATCACCACCCACAATCATGGCTTATATTGAATCAACACTATTATATAAGTTGTAACCATATTGATAAATGTGAAAATCATTGACAGGTCTATTCCAAAAAATCCAGCAGCAGTAAATTGAGGACTGCGTGTCTTAGTTAGTTTAGCCAACATTAAAACTTGATAACGAAAGTTAGGAATGTTTGAAAATCTATCTAATACAGAATATGCTATATCCACTGTTTTGTTGCCTTCCTTCACCACGCGTTCGCATACTGTTGCCACTATAATTCCCTGAAACTAGCAAACAAATGTTATAAAATGATGCCACTTGGGTCGTAACTAGGCAGGGGAAACAGTGCTTAGTTCCCAGAAGGAACGGGGCCCAGAAAAGCCACAGAAAAATCGTCAGTATCAGTAAATTTTTAATACTTATTCTCAGGGCCGTAACTGGGCCGGGGTAACAGGGGCACGTGTTGAAGGGGGGCCTAGAAAGGTCACAGAAAGTTCAAAAAATCGCATTATATTAAAAATAAAGACTGTACTTTCAACAACTTTTTGGGGATCTGTCTGAAAATGGTAGCCCACCTCCCCCATTCCTACTACTGTCTTAACCAATGCAAAACGTGTATTGCTACAAATTAATTACAAATTTATTAGTACTCTGTCTGTATAGAATAAGATTTTGCAATGCATTGACCGAACAAACTAAGCTTCACAGCAAAAATATACTGGGTATCCCTAAAGTACTGAATAAATTCGATAAAATCTTTGATTATTTTGATTGATTCAAAAAATCTTTGATTTTTTTAATACATATATAAGTACTCTTAGCAATCTACATATCTAGATTTCGATCTTATTAGATCTCGTCAGTGTAGCTCAGCTAATGAGGTGCCGCCAGATGGCGTTTAACTTTCCTCTTTGGGGGTTAGTTGTAATATTTTTGATTTTTTTAATTTAAATAACTTGAATATTTAATTTTGAATTGCCTTAAAAATTGCCATGCATTTTTGAATGAACAATTTTTTCCAATAACATGATGAAGTCTTGCCCAGGACCCCAAAGAAGCTAGTTACGGCCATGTTCATACCAAACTACGAACCAATAATATACTTACAATAATAAACAGTGACCATGTAATAGCTAAGACGATGCCACTAAATCGAAACACAAAGACTGCATTAATCATAGCATCAATCGGTATCAAAAAGTTCATAACTACTAGTATCATAAAAATACAGAATTGTCCTCCAAATAACTCATTGTGTAAATCAACAATTTCGGATAATACATTATGTGTTGTTCCTATATTATCAATATTACTATGCAAGTGTACTCCACTTATTATTTGATTTAAACTTCTATATCTTTGAAAAAGTAACAGTACTAGGTTTATTTTACACAGTAGTAAATGTGTTACATAGTAGCGATGTATGAAATCAACCAGGAAATACAAGTATACAACCACATTCATTTTATGCATATAATGCCAAACATATACATCCAGTGGTAACAAGAATGAGAAAAATATGTTTACTACAATTACTTGTAATTTAACACGATATGGCTTTTTTATATTTCCGTTCATGCATGATATCATATGGTCCACAAATGATATTTTTTGAAAATACAGTTGTATTTTGTTCGACTTAATTATTGATAATACTATCAAAAATGTAGCCGTTGTTATAGTTGAATTGAACAGAAATGACATTCGTGTATTTTGTATTGCCATGTACTTTCCATATAGAGAGAATATGTATAATGATATTAATATTATTATGATCACATATGAATATTTTGATCTTGTTTTATTCTTAACAAACGGCAGCAAGCCTATGTAGCTGTTCCATTTTAGTAACGGCAACATTTCATCCATTTTAGTGTAAACTGAAATGTAGTCAGTAAACTGTTTTACATATGTTTTACATATATTATTGATTCATTCGTATTTATTGTGTTATTGTGTGCCACTGTTATCAATCATTGCGTTTTAATGAAAGAAATGATTATAGGTTAGTCTAAAGGGAGGCGGATAGGTAAATTAATAGCTGTGGTAATGATATTATGTTCACGCATTTAGCGTGCTGATACAAACATAGCAATTGCAACTTGTAGAAACTATAACTGGTGGTAGGGATGAGGTGTAAGAGTAGAACGGAGAGTGGATGGTGAAAGGATGGAGGAAGGATGTATGAAAGAGTAGGTACGTCTGAGTTGTGGGTAGAGGAGAAACTGAAAGAGAGGGGTACCCTAGGAATTGAGGCAAGGGATAGATTCCTCAATACTGAGTTACAAGAAAGCCAAGTGAGAGAGAGAGAGAGCTTATACAACCCTGGCTACGTAGAAGGGCAAGCGCAAACCGAGTTACTTAGTCAGGAGGGAGTGGAGTAGGGAGAACAAAGTGTGCATGGCAAGAGTGAGGTGTGCATCGAAAGAGAGAGGAGGGAAAGTCTTGATGGGGAATTTATTTACATCCAGCCCCCATACTTTGTAGTCGTGGGCTATCCCAGAAAAATACTAACTTTGCGTTTCCAGTTCTTTAACGTTTGGTCCAAGTAGATTTTACTAGGGCAGGCAGTCCTATTTGAGACCCGCTGTGCCTTTAAAACCCATTGGTATCTAGTTTTTCCCGATTTTAATTCGTATATTAACTTTTCGTATAATTATTACAAAGCTTGTATTAGATGCTGACATTATATTTTTTCAGCGCTTCCCACAGCTTTGATACAGGTATTCGTATGCTTCTCTACAAAGAACGTGATTTTTTTGAGATAGGGCGATATTGTTTTCAATAATTTATTATATGGATAAATTATTGTTCACCAATGATCTTCCTGCATTGAACCCAGTCTGGTCTTAGGCATCCATACCTTTCTATTCATTTTCTATTTTATCTCACAGTAGTCGCCAGTACATTTTGCTGAATTCATTTGTATAAATATTCCTGGCAAGTTGTTACAATCCGTTTTATTTCCTTTCTTATGTATGCTTGTGATATATGCCGCCTTACAGTAATTCGAGTTTTCTTGGGCCGTTTTCGTGTATTGTTCTGGAGCTGTTCCGGGCTGTTTAACTGGCTTAAAACCAGCCCAGAACTGCTCCCGTACGAGAAACGAAAGCGTCTTTGGTCGTTAAGGCGAATCTTCGAAAATCTCGTTCGAGGATTCGAGCTCAAAATCTTTTCGAAAAACGCGTTGAGACTAACGTAACTGCTGCTACTTCTTTTGCGGAGTGTATAAACCGTGGCCCCAGGAAAAACTGGAGGGGTGCACACCGAGAAATAAATTTATTTCGAAATAATGAAGCATTTTGTGATAATTGCACGGATGTCTATAAACTATACTACTGTACTTAAGCATTATCAGATTGTATTTATCAAAACTTGAAATATGAAACTACAATCTCTTAGAGGAATTTCTGTTGAATTTTGATTACAAATCGGAGTAAATATATACTTTTCTGATGGAAATATTGACTACTTTTGCATATTTTTTACAACTATTTCGAGACAAAAAATTTTTTCGTCCTAACAAATTATCAAATCATCCGGAGAAATATCCAAACATATTTTCAGAAACTTATAAAATATTGACTAGAAAAGACCACGCGATTAGGTCAACATTGAACCGTATTTCATCTTCCGAGATTCCCCTTAAGGTATTCCTGAAATATATTAGCGAGATGTTCGGTATAAGGTCTTGTTCCCGTATTTAATTTAATTGTTTTTTTGTATTGTGGGTGGACATTTAATTTTAATAAATTAAATGTAATGCTGAATGTATGCTATAAATATCCATAAACATTTTATTACTATTAGTACCACCATCAATGTGATTAATAAACTTTATTAAAATATTCACAAATATATTAATTTCTAATGAAATGCACTTCAAATATTATTTTAATTACTTATTTCGTTGAAACTTATATACTTCTTATAATACTGTTATACAGTCTACATCCTGGTTTAAGCCATGGCGAACATACCCGGCAATATAAAATACATAATAAAACTAGCTGGCTACATGGCATTAATGCCATTCTATAACGAGAAAACTCAAGAATTTAGAGCATCTAAAATTTACGTATACATAAAATTGCTAGTAATTATATTATTATCCATTTCGATGTATCTGGTTAATTCTGCACTATTTAAATTAGAAGTAACATATATTTATATAGTTATAATGATGGTAAAAATTATTAAACAATTAACTTCAATGGTAATGATGTTTATAGGAGGAAATCTGAATGTTCTTAACTATCAGAAAATGTTTAGTACGCTTAATAAAATCGACAGTATTTGCCAAACTGTTTTCGATATCAAAATAGTTAACAAAAATGTGTACTTACACTTTTTTATGAATTTATTTTTGTGTGCATCAGTGACTTTATCGGATTGTTGGTTTTTGAATATTCTCGTTGATCAAAATATATTTTATATAAGTGTGTACTACATTTATAGTCATTTATGGAATTATTATATATGTGTCGCTATATTTTTGCAAATTTATTTACTTGCATGCATTAAAATACGTTTCAGGATTGTCAATAATTTAATACGCAACTTAAGAAAGAGATTCTTAAATAATTGTACAGCTGTAGAGGAGCGGAGACTCAATTATGTTATTTGTTTACATAATGCTCTTTGTGATTTATCAGATTTATTTAATAGTATGTTTGGAGTAAATTTAGTGTTTCAATTTATTTATTTAGTCTACTCCATATTGAGCACTTCTACAATTATTATTAAATACAAAACACTGTCTTTCAATATTCTACTACCAAAATCAGCTTGGGTAGGATATTCATGTGTACGTTAGTATTATCTGATTTATATATGTGTAAGTAATGTTCAAATTAATTTTAGTTTTTATTAGTTTCCTTGGTGCATTCTGGTAATAATTTAGCGAAAGAAGGAACAAATACTATACGAGAAACTTATAGAGCTTTGCATAGTTATAAATGCACTACAGAAACTCGTACTTTATTGGTAATATTAGGACGACAGGCTCAGGATAGACGTCCCATAATTAACACAGCAGGATTTATCATCATGGACTACAGCATGCTGTTTACTTTGATAAATTTGGTTGCTACTTATGTTATTGTAATCATTCAGTTTATAAATAACAAATAAATTTGGTTCAAGGAGTCCTCAGTCATCAGTAATATGATAGCATATATATAATTCAACCACCTATGACGCTTAATTTATGAGTTCACGTATTATAATATAAATTATATATATATACATATATATATATATATATATATATATATATATATATATATATATATATATATATAATTTATATTATAATACGTGAACTCATAAATTAAGCGTCATAGGTGGTTGAATATAATTATAATATTATAATATAAATTATATATATATGCACAACAAACAGCACAAATTATATTACTAATAAAGTAATAAAAAGTAAAAAATAATAATGTACACTTGTGTTTTTGGAAATAAAATGTATCTATATAGCTATCTAGAACAATTTATTTTATGCTGATTCATAATTTATTATATATTTATTTATTTATTTTCGGTACATACACAACAATAATCAGGTTACATTCGTCTAGCATACAATATTGTATTTTTTACAAAGTGTGAATGATATTTCTAACAGATATTTGATGTGAATTAAACACAGCATTTTTCATTATAAAATATACGACTCTCAAAAATGCACGCACCACTGGAAATCAAATCTTGTCATCAGCTATATATCCCGTTCATGTTTCGGCGTGCCTTTCTGTCGAATTGGTGACCGAAGGTGGTTTGTCAAAGAAACGAGAGCGTGATCACTTAACACATAGAACTACATATGTGAATTCCACATTCCAAATTGCAATCCAAATTATAAATTATTGATCCCACTAGATACAATGGTGTGCTACAGTTGTAACACACGTACATTTTATTGTATGTGCTGCATGCGTAAATTGCAATACACTTATAATTTCGCATTATATAAGACAGGGAAGGTCCTAGTAGCGCACTTGCTAACACCCTTAAGTATGGTTTACACGATGCCAGTAGAGCTTGCCAGTAACTGACAAGTAGTGACTGACACGGTGTAAACACCTCTTGCCGGTGGCTAGCAAGCCTGTTGTGACAGTCATTCGCAATGGCAGTGAAACAAAAATATTTGATTTACTGGCACGCTGGGCGAAGGACCACTCTGTTTGACTGGCATGTCACTGTGTAAACAGGTCTGCTAGTTCATACCCATACAATTAAACAAAGTGATACGTGCTTTATTTTCTGTTCTGTTTTCGATTTGTATTTAATTAATTGTTTCATGTTTAATTTAAATCATAGCTGTAAAGGTTCAAAAACGTCCACATGCCGAAAAATATCGTATGAATGAGAAGGAAACTTCAAAATTTCTGAGTTTTAGTAACCAAACGAACCGATTTTTGAAGAATTGCTCTAGAAACACAAACACACGCCATTTGTGTTTTTCTTGTTGCCACGGCAAAATGTGCAGCTGATAGCAAACTATACCTGCAACTTACAAGCCAGTGGCTGGCTGGATGTTATATGCTCATTCCAGTTCAGTTTTGTATCCATGATTAATCCTAGATATTTTACTTTATCTGTGAGAGTCAGAGGGACCTTAAAGAGAGTTGGCATGTTCATGAGCTCGAGTTTCCTCTTCCTCGTAAACAATATCAGCTCTGTCTTTTTTGGGTTAACTGTTAGCGAATGGCTATCGCACCAGTTCAACAGTATCAACTACTAGGTCCCATAAAACGGGTTAGAGGACTCCACCTTGAGGACAGTCTCTTCCTGCAACTTTTTTTGATGTCGTCATCTAGTGTTACTTGGATTGTTCTTAGACCAAGCATATTTTTTATCCAGCCCCTAATAGTGGAGTGAATCCCGTGAGATGTTAGAGCATTATCAATACTCTTAAATGTTGTTTTGTCAAAAGCACCTTCAATATCAATGAAGGTGGCAAGCAACGAACTTTTATGCTCTAGTGTTTCCTCTATCTTAGAGGTCACCAGATGTAGGGCTGAGTCCGTTGAGCATCCTGGTTGGTAGGCATGCTTTTTCGGATGTATGGGGTACGTTCTCAGCGGCCCGTCCCTGATTTCACGATCACAGAGCCTTTCCAACGTCTTCAATAGAAATAATGTTAGGCTGATGGGCCTGAATGACTTAGCAAGTGTGTAATCTACTTTGCCTGGTTTGGGTATAAAGGTCACTTTGACATCTCTCCATGTATTGGGTATGTACCTAAAAGCAATCCAACCTTTAAATATATACACCAATGTGTTTATAATGTAGGTTAACCCCCATTGTAGCACTGCTGGGAATATTCCATCTAGTCCTGGGGACTTAAAAGATGAAAAGCTTGATATTACCCATTCTATTTTAGTTACACTTATCATTTGGTCAGCTAGCAGCCAATCTTCCTCATCAGGTAGATGAGGATCAGTTGTTGTTGAGACCTCCAGGTTGATTGACAGGAAAGTAGGTGTCTAGGAGTACCTCGATAGTTTTAGAGGGTGTTACCGTGAAGGTGCCATCCTCCCGTTTTAGCGAGTTAAGTTGTTGTACAGGGTCTTTTGAGATTACTCTCTTCAGAGGAGCAGCTGCTGCTGTGGATTCAATGCCATTGGAGTAGGCTCTCCATGTATTTCTTTGTCGCTTCCTGACTTCACTTTTGAATTGTCTACGGGCTTCCCTAAAAGCTTCCCATAGAACTATATCATTTCTATTTTTGGCCTTGTTGAAAGTTTTTCTGGCCTTGGATCGGAGACAGTTGATCTCTGCACTCCACCAAGGGGGTTCAGAGGCTCTCAAGCCTGCCTTTCTCATGGGACAGGAGTCCTCATATAATGAAATCAGTGATTTTTGGAGGTGTTTCGCACAGGCCCCCAAGTCGTCCACTGATTCTGGAATTTTGTCTATTGCTTGATACTCCATCCTATCCGATAGGTATCTGCAAAATAGTTGTTTATTAGTTTATTGTGGATTTTTGTAGGATCGTAGTTCACGTGGTACGAAATCTAGGTCGTAGCGTATCAGTCATGGATACCTGACTTGATACGTGCCAGTTTTTTATTTTGTTGAGATATTGCCCAGTGTTAGACTGATGTCTATTACCTCGGCTCGTTTTTGTGTTACAAACGTTGGTTCGCACCCTCTGTTTAATATCTCTATTTTTGTACTGGTTATGTACTCAATTAGAGCCATTAGTTGAACTTGAACATTTACTAGAACTTATCTATTTTACAATACCATTTCCTTAAATACTAACTTAAATTAACAATGGAAAGGGCTTAATGAATTACGGCATAGGCGTGGCACAAGAATATGGAACTAAAGCCTTTTAGGGGGTCGCTAGATAAGCCATGGTCGCAAGATAGTTTTGTGAACAACGTCGCGGAAAACCTTTTTTAAAACGTGTTTGTACACGTATGTGTAGCTAATCGTTACAAATTGAATATTGATGAAGGCTTATAATAATAATAATGCTATTTTATATAAAACTAAGTTGCTAACTAAGAATAAATATAATGTTCTAATTTAATAATAGCGCTGATGAATTGATATTAAGTGTAGCGGTCGCATATGGTAATCGCTGACGCGCGCCGTAGACGTCCGTATAGGATCAGATGACGGGTTCACGTAACTCATCCCTCATTCTCTCCTACTTCTTTGTGAAGGAATACGCATATGTCTAACTGGATTTTTAGGTTGTTGTTCCTAAGATTCTGGAAGACTAATTTTAGATTTTTCTTCTAGGGAAGTAGTGAAGATAATAATGTCATCCATGTAAACGAGACAGACTTTTTTTTGAAGGTATTTCAGGATATCCATAACACGTTGGAAGGTGGCTGGAGGATTTGTTAGGCCAAATGACATGCGAACATAGTCGAAGTGGCCATTTTCTAAATTGAATGCGGTTTTGGGAACTGATTCAGGGTGCATTTCGATTAGGTGAAAGCCGGATGCTAAATATAATATAGTAAAGTAGGTGGATCTGCCTGTCCTACGATGTCCGTTATTTAGGGGATAGGTCTGTAATAGTTCTGTCATTAATTTTGCGGTAGTCGACGACGATTCGCCACTTGTACTTTCCATATAGAGAGATATTAATATGATTATGATCACATATGAATATTTTGATGTTGTTTTATTCTTAGCAAACGGTAGCAAGCCTATATAGCTGTTCCATTTTAGTAACGACAACATTATATCCATTTTTGTGCTAACCGAAATGTAGTCAGTAAACTGTTTTACATATGTTTTTCATATGTTATCGGTTCATTATTATGTGCCACTTTTATCAATCATTGCGTTTTAATGAATGAAATTATTATAGGTTATTCTAAAGGCAGACCGATGGGTAAATTAATAGCTGTGGTAATGATATTATGTTCACGCATTTAGTGTCCTGATACAAATATAGCAATTGCAACTTGTAGAAATTATAACTGGTGGTATGGATGAGAAGATAGAAGTTTTTTTGTATTGTAGATGGACATTTAATTTTAATAAATTAAATGTAATGCAGAATGTATGTTATAAATATCCATATACATTTTATTACTATTAGTACCACCATCATTGTGAGTAATAAACTTTATTAAAATATTCACAAATACATTAATTTCTAATGAAATGCACTTCAAGTACTATTTTAATTACTTATTTCGTTGAAACTTATATACTTCTTATAATACTTTTATACAGTCTACATCCAGGTTTAAGCCATGGCGAACATACCCGGCAATATAAAATACATAATAAAACTAGCTGGCTACATGGCATTAATGCCTTTCTATAATGAGAAAACTCAAGAATTTAGAGCATCTAAAATTTACGTATACATAAAATTGCTAGTAATTATATTATTATGCATTAGGATGTATCTGATTAATTCTGCATTAGTTAAAGTAGAAGTAACCTATATTTATATAGCTGTAATGATCGTAAGAATTATTAAACAATTAACTTCAATAGTAATGATTTTTATAGGAGGAAATCTGAATGTTCGTAACTATCAGATAATATTTAGTAAGTTTAATAAAATCGAGAGTATTTGCCAAACTGTTTTCGATATCAAAATAGCTAATAAAAATGTGTACTTACACTTTTTTGTGGATTTCTGTTTGTGTGTATCAGTGACTTTATCGGATTGTTGGTTTTGGAATATTAGCGCTGATCGAAATATATTTGATATAAGTGTGCACTACATTTGTAGTCATTTATGGAATTATTATATATTTGTGGCCATATTTATTCAAATTTACTTACTTGCGTGCATGAAAATACGTTTAAGGATTGTCAATAATTTAATTCGCAACTTAAGAAAGAGATTTTTAAATAATTGTACAGCTGTGGAGGAGAGGAGACTCAATTATGTTCTTTATTTACATAATGCTCTTTGTGATTTATCAGATTTATTTAATAGTATGTTTGGAGTAAATTTAGTGGTTCAATTTATTTATTTAGTCTACTCCATATTGAGCAGTTCAACAATTATTGTTAAATTTAATACACTGTCTTTCAACATTCTACTACCAAAATCATTTTGGGTAGGATATTCATTTGTACGTTAGTATTGTCTGATGTATATATGTGTAAGTAATGCTGAAATTAATTTTAGTTTTTATTAGTTTCCTTGGTGCATTCTGGTAATAATTTAGCGAAAGAAGGAACAAATACTATACGAGAAACTTATAGAGCTTTGCATAGTTATAATTGCACTACAGAAACTCGTACTTTATTGGCAATATTAGGACGACAGGCTCAGGATAGACGTCCCATAATTAACATAGCAGGATTTATCAACATGGACTACAGCATGCTGTTTACTTTGATAAATTTTGTTGCTACTTATATTATTGTAATCATTCAGTTTATAAACAACAAATAAATTTTGTTCGATGAGTCCTCAGTCATCAGTAATATGATATATATATATATATATATATATATATATATATATATATATATATATATATAAAGAAAGAGTGGGTATGTCTGAGGTGTGGGTAGAGGAGAAGCTGGGAGAAATGGGAAGCCTAGGAACTGAGGTAAGAGAGAGATTGAGAGATATTCAGTGGCAAGAACGGCAGACTAGAATGAATGAGAGCTCTTACAACCCTGGCTACGTAGAGTGGCAAGTGAGTGGGAGACTCCCGAGTTACTTAGCCAGGGGTGAGTGGAGCAGGGAGGACAAGGTATGCATGGCAAGAGCGAGGTGTGGGTCAGACGAGAGAGGGAGGAAAGTGTGGATGGGTCTAGGGTACACCGCGTGTGCGCTGTGTAGTAAGGGAAGCGATACGTGGTGGCACCTTAGCGAAGAATGTGAGGGTGTGAAAGCAGAGTGGGTGGGAGACTGCAGAAAGCTGAATGAATGGTTATGCGAGGATGGGGAAGGCGTGAAAATCTGCAGGAGGCTGACGTGGGAGAGGAAAGTGGCAAGGGCAAAGGGAGCGGCGATAGATGGGGGTAATTTGTAATTTTTTGCGGAGTAGTACTTTTATTTATATTGTATTTTTATTTTTATTTTTGTATATTTTTGTTGAGGTTTGAGATGTGGAGGGGCAGTGAGGGAAATGCCAATAAAGGTCTTTTTTTTATATGGTCTTAAATGTTCTTGATGTTTGTCCCTTGTGTATTATTGCATTGGTGTTGTTGTTATATATGTTTTGTATTAATTCGACTGTCTTTTTTTCAACACCTCTCTCTTCCAGGATTTTCCATAATTAATTTCTTGGTATCGTGTCGAATGCTTTTTTCAGGTCAATGAATCCTAGGTATGTGTTTTTATTATTTGCAATTCTATTTTCTGTGATTTGTTTTATCGTGAAAATGTTGTCCTGTGTGGATCTTCCTTTCCTAAATCCACATTGCGATTCTTCTAGAGTCTGCTCTATTTCTGCTAATATTCTTTTGATAATTGTTTTTTCTAAGATCTTCATACCTATGCTTATGAGTGTTATACCCCTATAGTTTGAACATTTTGTCGTATCGCCTTTCTTGTGTATCGGTACGATTAACGATATTTGCCAATCTTTAGTTATTTTATTCGTCCTCCATATTTTGTTTATCAATTTCAGTAGGATTTCGTTACCTACAGGTCTCTTATCTTCTGTTCATTTCCATCATTTTGTGATAGTAAGTCTTCACAATATTCTTTCCAGTATTTTTTCGATGTCCTTCAGCAATATTCCTTGATTGTCTTGTATATAAGTCATTTCTTATCCTTCTTTTCTGTTTAGTTTTAGTGTTTTATAGAATAATTTTTGGTTTTCCTTTGCATTTTTCTCCATTGTCTCCCCGAACTTTTCCCATTACCTGCTCTTTGCTATTCTGATCTTATCTTTTACTATTTTCCTCTTTAAACTATATTCTTCGTAATTGTTACTATTTTTGTCATTTAGATATCTTTGCCATGCTTTTTCCTTTTCCTTTATTTTCTTTGTTATGTCCTGAGACCACCAGGCTTTCTACTGCTTCTTGTTTGTGTTTTGCTTTGTCCCACATGTCTCTTATGCTGTCTCCAGCATATTTTTCTTTAATTTATTCCAAATTTACTCTACTTCTTGTCTATAGTTGTCCTTACTAATTTCGCCTCTATTTTCTCTTTATAGATTTTTGCTATTTCTTTTTCTCTTAGTTTGTATGTTTCTTATCTTGTTGTGGTTTATTGCTACATTTGGTCTCTGCTTTTTTTATCGCTATCTTAGTAGTCTTCCTTTATTTTCGTCTCTACTAGATAGTGATCACTTCCAATTACGTAACTTCTCTTTACTCTTGCATCTATTATTTTGCTCCTTTTTCCATGTTCTGCTAGTACATAGTCTATTATAGATTTTTCGTTACTGATTATCACTTCCCTGGTGTATTTGTGTATGTCCTTGTGTTTGAATAGTGTATTCGTTATTACTAGGTTATTCATTCTGCAATAATCTAGCATTTTCTTACCATTTTCGTTTAGTACCCCTTCTCCATATCTTCCTCGTCATTATCTTTTACTTCGTTTCCAATTCTTGAAGTCTCCCGCCACGTACACTTCTCCTTTGGCTTTTTCTGTTGTTTCGTTGAGCTGCTCCCAGAATGTTTCTTTGTTGCACGCAGTATCATCTTCGTTTGGTCCATACACTGCTATGATAGTTTTATGGTAGCCGTTTCTTTGATCTCTAACTTCGATAGACAGTATCCTCTCCGTAATTGCATCCCATTTCTCTCTATTGCCTTTTCTAATACTCCTTTGAATTGTTCTGCTATTGCCTGTTACCTTAATTTATATGTTGTTTCTGCGATTGAAAAAAGTTGCAGCTGCATTAAAAATCAAATGTGCGTGAGTTGTATTGTGTTAATTGGATTAAAAAATTAATCAATAAAATAATATCTCTAATTACAAGTTGTATTACATTCATAATTTGCTAGTAGTCATGTGTAAATGAGAGAAAAAATATGTGAAAACCACCCACTCCCCAGGTTTTTAATTATTAGTAAAATGTAGCCAGTAATTTCATTCCTAAATGCATCTGTTGCAAATGTGCGTACTCCCCTTGGATGCTCGGAAAATGGGACTGGTCCGATTAATATTACTCAACAAAAAATGTCTATAAATATTTTCGCGACCAGCTCACAATAAGATAGAAAGAGATGGGTTATTGTTGCTGAGCGGTCCGCGCCGTCGTGAATGCGTCAGTCTTAGCCGATCGTCCGAGGATACCAGATGTGTTATCTAAATAATTTTATTCGCGTTACATTCAGTGGTTTTAATTGGGAATTATGTTAGTGTAGTGAGTTATAGTGTAAGTGGGTGCTGCGTGTAATGGGGTAAGTCGATTTTTTGATATAATACCGTGGTGGCCCCCGTATTTTTGTATATCGTACTTTGATTGCGGTTGTACATTTTTTTTTTTCATCTGTTCGCAGTATTATTATACCATATAACAAACTTATGTGGTATAATAATTGTGTGGAATTAATTCTAATTTCTGGGGCTGTTTTAACCCTTAACCACCTAAGTCCGGTCACTGAGATCTGTTGCAAAATAGCAAATAAATGTTTGTAAAACAAATTATTTTGTTACAAATAAAAAAAATGTGGTTTAATTACTCATACCAATTTTAATAAATATTTTAAGCTACTTACAGCACATAAATAACAATTTACACTTATATTTCTACAAGAAATGTTGCAGTATCAGTGATTTTGATACCTAGGCGGTTAAGGGTTAACATCACTTGTATTTTTTATGTAAATCCAATAATACATATATAATCCAACACGTTTTTATTCGCTAATCTGTGTGATTCACATTTTATATGTATTTCGCAACAACCGCGCTCCGGTTTTTTCCATACAAAAAATAGCGCGGTGTGAGCTGGCGCACGCGTTGCGTCATGTGAGCTCGCGCTAAATGATAATCAACTTAAAAAATTATTCGGCGCTGCAGAACGAAATATTTCACGATAAAAAATATTTTAATAATTTTATTGGCATAAAATAAACTTTTAAATAATAAATGAAGATTAATAAAAGGTTTTTTAAATAAATATAATAATAAATTTTAAATATTCCGCGACGCACACTGGAGAATTTCACGATAATAGTTGGCCAAAATTATTTTATTGGCATAAAATAAACTTTTAAACAATAAATGATGATTAATAAAAGGTTTACTTAATATTCATTCTAATTTAAATATATATTCGTAATAGGAAAATTAAGAATTTAATGAATCAAAATCTATTTCTGATTTGTTTTTTTCTTCTTCGCTTAATTATTTTGGACAGAAACAATAATTATAATATTAATAACTACGCCTATAATATTATTATTTTTTGTAAGTTTAGAAGGAAAAAATCGAAAAAAAGTGGCCGGTCGATTATTCGGCGATTGCGAGATATTTAGTCAAAGATCATTTTCCAGAATAATTAATTTGTCGAACTATCTAATATTCAGTAATTTTCTTAATTATTTAATAAAGATCTCATCTGGTAAACTATAAAAAACAAATATTATTTGCTACAAAAAAACAGTATAATTTTTAAATAATTTTTTTTTAATATTTTGGGGAAATATGGGGAAAATTTTTTTGTTTTAATAGGTTCTTAAAAGGTTAAATTTTAATTATTTCCAAAGATTAGTACCCGAAAACGCCTGACACATTACCTAAAATATTAATTTATAAACTACAAAATTAAGGAAAATATATTACGTACTAAGAATTTTAATGAGAATACATAGCTTTAGACTAAAGGTAGGTATTCTCATTAAAATATACTATCATACACTCTTACTTCGTAATACTTAATTTTTTAGTTTATAAATCAATATTTTAGGTAATATGTTTAGGCGTTGTCGGGTACTAATCTTTGGAAATAATTAAAATTTAACCTTTTAAGAACCTATTAAAAGAAAAAAATCTTCCACATATATCCCCCAAAATATTTTTAAAAAGTTATTAAAAAATAATACTGTTTTGTATCAAATTATATTTGTTTTTTAGAGTTTACCAGATAAGATCTTTATTAAATAAAAAAGAAAAGTACTGAATATTCGATAGTTGTAAAATTAATTGTTCCTCCAAAATATTTTTTAAAAATTATTAAAAAATAATACTGTTTTCTATCAAATTATATTTGTTTTTTAGAGTTTACCAGATGAGATCTTTATTAAATAATTAAGAAAAGTACTGAATATTCGATAGTTGTCAAATTAATTGTTCCTCGAAAATATTTTTTAAAAATTATTAAAAAATAATACTGTTGTATCAAATTATATTTGTTTTTTTAGACTTGACCAGATGTTTACCTATTAAATTTTATTTAAAAATAATACTGTCAATCACAATCACCAAAAAAATTATCGCTAATTATATTTTTAATTACATATATAATTTGTTACTAGTCGTGCGTAATGAGAAAACAAAATATATGTGAAAACCACCAACTCCCCAGATTTTTAATTATTAATAAAACTTAGTCTGCAATTTCATTCCTAAAAGTATTTGTTCCTAAACTCGCGGACTCCCCTTGGATGATAGTAAAATGGGACCGGTCCACGTTTAATATTAGTCGACAAAAAACGTCTATAAATATTTCCGTGGTCAATTCACAACGAGATAGAGTGAGACGGGTGATTGTTGCTTGGCTGTCGCGAGAGCACCAGTCTTCGAGTATCATCCGACGTTGCCAGTCGACTTAACTAAAAAATAAATGTGTTCTCCGTACATTCAGTGGTTTTAATTGCGAACACTTAAGTAGTGTAGTGAGTGTGTGTTCTAGTGTGAGTTCTGGTGTAAATGGGTGCTGTGTGTAGTGGGGTAAGTCGATTTTTGAGATTTTATGGTGGCGGCTCCTACATTTTTTTATGCCATATGACGTACTTTGATTGCGATCGTATGCCAATTTAATTCATATGTTCACATTACTATTATACACTATTTAACGCGTTCATAAGCTTGTGTGAGATAATAATTGTGTGAAATTAATTTTAATCTCTGGGGCTGTTTTAATTCCACGTAACATCTCTAGTTTTTTCTGTGTAAATCCAATATAGTAATATAATCAATTGCCTTTTTATTCTTGTGATTTGCCTGCAAATATATGTATCTCGTAACAACCGCGCTCGGTGTTTTCCATCAAAAAAACGCGAGGTATGAGCTGGCGCGCGTGCTGTGAGCTGACGCGCGCGCTGCGTCATCCTGAGCTCGCGCGTTTAATCTGATGTAATAAACTAGTCATGCAGCCATAATTCTGCACCGGTTAAATTTGAGTGTTAAGGCTTTTAATAACGAACGTTTTGAGTATTTAATAAAATTGCTTGCTACCTTGTGAAATGGAAATATCCGCGCGTAAAACTTGTAAACAAGTCCGAGCTCGTCGCGGAAAGATATCGTTTTTTTTTGTGAGTACGAAAATAAACTTGCGATTGTTATTGATCTTGAATTTTATAGTAGTATAAAAATCGGGAAACTATAATATACAAATTAAATAGCTTCTTATTGGATGGTGATAAATTAACAATTTGATAATGAAAATACGTTTGGTGTGAATTAACTTTGAAATATATAACACCAAAATGCGTTTTAAAATCAAATTAAGTTGTATGTGCATACATTTGTTTTGTGTGTGGCAGTGTTAATTGGATTAAACAATTAACAATAAAAAAAATTATCGCTAATTATGTTCTTAATTACATTTATAGTTTGCTAGTAGTCATGCGTAATGAGAAAAAAAATGTGAAAACCACCAGGTTTTTAATTGTTTCTTAGTTTATCGTCCGACGTTACCAGACGGCTTAGCTAAATAATTTGTGTTTCGCATTACATTCAGTGGTTTTAATTGCAAATACTTAAATAGTGGAGTGAGTAAATAACTATTGGATGGTGATAAATTAACAAGTTGATAATTAAAATACTTTTGGTGTAAATTTACTTTGAAATATATTTAATACACGTATCACAAACAAATCTTATTATAGTGAAACACGGAGTATAAACTTCTTTAATTTACAAGGAAAGTATAGTAAACACAGCTGTATTTAAAAATACAAATATCGTTTTTATCGAAGGGTTTGTACACGTGATATTCATACCACGGTGTTTTGTTCCCAATTTACCTAGTACTTGACTAGTACTGCTTTTTTTTTGCTGTGTTACATATATTCTGATTTTGATATAAAACATCACATTATTAATTATCTTTATTAAAATTACCACCCATCCTGTTCGACGAATTAGGACCTTGGCGAGGTGAACAGGCTTAATCACATGTGCATTGAGAATTTCGTCTTTTTAATTTATCAAATATGATTTTGAATATTAAAAAGTTATTTTTAAATTACTTTCAATTAATATTCGAAGATTATGTCAGATTTAATGATATTTAGTCGTGTGTATCGTAACAGCTTATCTGTTAAATTAGTTTCAATCCATTTATGAGAACATTAATCTTAAATAAATTTTCTAGTGCTATATACTGCAAAAGTTTTAAAAATGTTTATAACATTAGTCTTCAATAAATTTTCTAGTGCTATATACTGCAAAAGTTTTAAAAATATATAAATAATAAATAAAATATTCGTATTATTTTTAAATACACTTAAAATGGGATCAACATCAATCTGTTTGTGTTGAAGTAGCAATCAATTACACCTTAAATCAATTTAATATTTAATTACAATTGTATGATGTCGTATGCTACCAAGAATTATTAAATTATAATATGAAATTTAATTTATAGCATTGTATTAAATTTTGCTTTTTTCATTATTTAAATTCACTTCGACTCAAATTGTGTTGTAGGCGGTATAAGGGCCCATGCCGTTTCCAGCATTATCGTTGTGTTCACACTTATTTAAAATCATCTTTACAAGCAATTCCAAAAATTGAGAAATCGATTTCTCATACAAGAGTATACCATTCAAATTATTGGTAGCATATTAATAACATACAAATTGCAATCGAATATTCAAATTAAATAAATCTTTTGAGTTTATTTAGCTAGTCTCAAACAAACGAGATATTAGATGGAATTAGCTTGCAATCTAAAGCTTATTTCATAAAAAAAAACTCGCAACGTAACATATTTATTGGTTTCAATATGTTAATTTTCATCGACTAAACTTTATTATTTCTATCACATTTTGACTCGATAATTAACCTGTTTGACATAACTTTTGATTTAACTCATTTAGCTGTCTGTCAAAATCCAACTGCATTAACTGCTCTTTCGGGACTTGCACGGTAGGAACATTTTCACAATTTTCGGCCGTTAACTTGAAACCCGACGGTCTCCAAGTAGCTGGTTGCGTAGTCCGCGATTTGAGTGTTGTTCTCTCTTCTGATGTGGCTTGAACCCAAGGACTTCACGTAGCTTTTAAAGCTTAAGCTCTTGGGTCTTCGTATAGCCTATCATTTGTATTGAGACAGAAGCTCGTCAGTTACGTGGCTTGGCTTGAGTGCCTGTGGTGCTCATGTAGAGTGGTGATAATTTTTGATGATGCTGCTATCGTGCAAATTACGATTATATTATTGGCAGCATATTATATATATATATATATATACATATATACATATGCATATATATATATATATATATATATATATATATATATATATATATAACATACAAATTGCAATATTTAGATTAAATATATCTTTACAGTTTATTTAGCTAGACTCAAACCTCAAGTTGTTAGATAGATTTTTTTAACTCATCCACCAATTAATTTGATTTTCTATAAGTCTCAAACCGATTTCTCAATGTACATGTGAGACCAACACTAATTCCGCTCCTCTCGATACCATTTAAACTTTTTGAGGCTGAAAATGACCATGTCTTTAAATATTCTTGCATGGATCGTTTAGAGCAAACCAAAATTTTAATTATTATTATAATTATGAATACTAAATATAATCACTTTATTTCAATATATTATCAACTAATTAATTTAATTTATAGTAAATAAGTATGTAATTTATAAAACAAATTGACATACAAAAATACTTGCAGCTTATTTCTAGAAGCATTTAAATTACTTTGAATTTTACGAGTAACAACAAAATTGATTTGACTTTAATTTAAACTCCTGGCTGTACGTTACTCAATTTTATAAATCACTAGATTCTAATTTTTTCTACCGTTTCTCGACGTGTCGCGTTCTAAAACTTGAATCAATCGCGTTCGGTAACTTGATTCAATCGCGTTCGGAAACTTGAATCAATCGCGTTCGGTAACTTGATTCAATCGCGTTCGAAAATTAGAATCAATCGCGTTCTATAATTTGATTCAATCACGTTCGATAATTTGATTCAATCGCGTTCGATAATTTGATTCAATCGCGTTCGGTAACTTGATTCAATCGCGTTCGAAAATTTGCATCAATCGCGTTCGAAAATTTGAATCAATCGCGTTCGATAATTTGATTCAATCGCTTTCGGAAACTTGAATCAATCGCGTTCCAAAACTTGAATCAATCGCGTTCGGAAACTTGATTCAATCGCGTTCGGAAACGTGAATCAATCGCGTTGGAAAACTTGAAACAACCAGTTTCCATAACTTGATCGTGTTCGGATATTTGTATTATTTACGTACAATAACTTGAATCAATTGCGTTCGGTAATGATTAAACCTCGTTTTGAAACTGAAATCAATCGCGTTCGAAAATTTGAATCAATCTCGTGCGGTAATTTGATTCTATCGCGTTCGAAAACCTGAATCAGCCGCGTTCCGAAACTTAAAAAACCGCGTACGCGATTTGCACCCTGAAACGAATGCAGTTCCATTCTACAACCATGAAGGAAGATAGAGGCGGAGTCGTTACAGGGGCAATGTAAGTATTTTCAACCAACCAAACATTCATATTTAGTACATCAAATTTTTTTTGTAAACAAAATATCTGATATCAAATTTCTGTTGTTACAGGTGTTACAGTGCCACTTTTAGCTTTTTATTTACAAACTGCAATTTAAAATGAAGTGATTAGTCCGCGTTCTTTAACCACGTTAGGATTCCGCGAGTGTTAATAGTTTCAAGTTAGGGTGTAGTATTGCTTTGTATGCAAACTAAATTCAGTGCTTTACATGGGCTGGAGATGGAATGGGGGAGCACCGCTGAAGAAAACAGAAGACATCAACGGGGTGTTCTCCTAACGTGAGTGATCCCCGCAACAAGTAGTGAGTGCTTTTTGAATTACGGGTCGCGATCGCGTTGCGCAAGTAGGTCAGATCAAGTTAGGATGTCTAATAAAACTTCTCTTTCGGCCTAATCCATTTCTTTTCAGGTTCCCTGTATGTATTTAGATTATGCTAGGGACGGGAATTTAGTTGCGCCGAAAAAAAACGAATCGTTACGCTAAAAGCACCTTAGATATTAATATTTGTTTATTGAATTACAATATTTGTATTCAATTTCATAGGCGGATTATCTAATGGTGTCGTCGCTATTATTTTATATTACATTTATGTCTCCTGTTTGTATTGTACTTATTTCGGCAAAAATGGCAGTGTTTTGAATTAAACTAGTTTTCAATCGAAATCATTAACTCTTAACTTATTTCATTCAAGATTCTCAATGTAACATACTTTTGTGTTCAATTGGTTCTTTTACATCAACATAACTTTGTTATTTCTATTAAATTTTCAATAAATAATCAATTTTTTTGACATATTATAACTTTGTTTTGAAATCTTGCTGCCTGCCATCCATGCCTGTATCTACTTGTATATTTGCTTGCCGGCAACAACATTTTCAGAATTGTTCGGCCGTTAACTTGAAATCCGATGGTCTCCAAGAAGCCGGTTACGTAGTCCGCGATTTGAGTTTTGTTCTTTCTCTCTTGATGTGGCTTGAACCTAAAGACTTCGGGTAGCTTTTAAAGCTCAAGCCCTTGGGTCTTCGTGTAGCCGATCATTTGTATTGAGACAAAAGCTCGTCAGCTGCGTGGCTAGGCTTGAGCCTGAGGTGCTCATGCAGAGTGGTGATCATTTTTGACGATGGCTGCTGCCGTGTAAAAGGTTCTATTATGTGCATTCTTACTACACCAAACCAATAACTCGCGAAACAGTTAATGCTTACGTTAGCATTAACGACAATAGAAAACAATCCCGTCATTCCAAACTCATCAATTCCATTTTTCAGGCTACCCATTAAACATATTCCTTTCCTGCTTAACCAATCCTTTCCCACTCGATGAATTGGTGCCTTGTAGTGGCGAGTGGGCTTAATCACATGTACATTGAGAATTTCGTTTATTTAATCGTATAGTCAATATTTTTTTGAATATGAAAAAGTTATTTTTAAATTAATTGTCAGTTGACTTACTTTAGGCAAGAAATTATTAAGGAAAACTACTTAAATATAATATTGCTCAGTCTGATATGTAACATATTGTATCTTCTTATAGCTCTATGTGGATGCATAACTTTTCTATTATTTTTGAATACTAAAGGAACAACATCAATCTGTCTATGCTAAAGTATTATTATTTATTACAGCTTAAATTAGTTTAGTAGTTGGTTACAATTGTATGATGTAATATGCTGGCAAACATTTTAAAATTATATTCAATTTATATTAAGTGATCATCGATAAATAAAAATCAATGGTATGTGTACCATCGCATTTAAATTCACATCGGTTCAAATTGTGCTGTAGGTAGTATAAGGGCCCATACTGTTTCCAGTATTGCCGTTCGTGTTCACCTTTCATTAAAAAAGCAATTTATGGTAAATTCCTAAAATTTGAGAACTCTTATTACTCGAGTATGCAATCTACATTATTAGTAGCATATTATATACATACACATTGTAATCAAATATTCAAATTAATTAAGTCTTTTGAGTTTATGTAGCTAGACTAGAAAATACTAGATATAATTAGCTTACAATCTAAATCATTAACTCTTAACTTATTTCCTAAAAAATTTCAATATAACATATTTTTTGCTTACAATATGTTAATTGTCATTGACTAAACTTTACCATTTCTACTTCATTTTTACTCAATTATTAATTTGTTTGATATAACTTTTGTTTTAAATCATTTTGCTGTTTGCCAATCAAACTACATTTATTGCTCTTTTAGGGCTTGCACAGCACAAAGTTTTTTGAGAATTTTCTGCCATTAACTTGAAATCCGAAAGTCTCCAAATAGCCGGTTACGTAGTCCGCGATTTGAGCATTGTTCTCTCTCTTGATGTGGCTTGAACCCAAGAACTTCGGGTAGCTTTTAAAGCTCAAGCTCTTGGGTCTTCGTATAGCCTATCATTTGTATTGAGACAAAAGCTCGTCAGTTATGTGTGTTGGCTTGAGACTAAGGTGCTCATGCAGAGTGGTGATTATTTTGGACAATGCTGCTGTCGTGCAATAGGCTCTATTATGAGTATACAACTTAAATTGTTAATGTATCTTTTGAGTTTATTTAGCTAGACTCAAACTTCTAGTAAGTAGATAGAATTTTCTATTAATCCACCAATTCTTTAGATTTTCTATAATTCTCTAACCGATTTCTCAATGTACATGTGAGACCAAAACCAATTCCGCTCCGCTCGATACCATTTAAATTTTCTAAGGCTGGAAATTGCCATGTCTTTAAACATTCTTGTATGGATCGTTCGGAGCAAACCATAATAATTCAATAGCAAATATAGTCACTTCAATTCAATACATTCTCAACTAATTAATTTAATTCATTTAATATGTATGTAATTTATAAAAGCAAATTGACATACACAAATACTTGCAACTTATTTTTAAAAGCATTTAAATTACTTTTAATTTTACGAGTAACAACAAAATTGGTTTGACTTTCATTTAAACTCCTGGCTGTTACTACGTTACTCAATTTTATAAATCACTGATTCTAATTTTTCCTACCGTTTGTCGACGTGTCGCGTTCCAAAACTTGAATCAATCGCGTTCGGTAACTTGATTCAATCGCGTTCGAAAATTTGAATTAATCGCGTTCGATAATTTAATTCAATTGCGTTCGGAAACTTGAATCAATCGCGTTCGGAAACTTGAATCAACCGCGTTCGGTAACTTGATTCAATCGCGTTCGGTATCTTGTTTCAAACGCGTTCGGTAACTTAATTCAATCGCGTTCGAAAATTTGAATCAATCGCGTTCGGTAACTTGATTCAATCGCGTTCGAAAATTTGAATCAATCGCGTTCGGTAACTAGATTCAATCGCGTTCGAAAATTTGAATAAATCGCGATCGATAATTTGATTCAATCGCGTTCGAAAACTTGAATCAACCGCGTTCCGAAACATAAAAACCCGCGTACGCGATTTGCACCCTGAAACGAATGCAGTTCCATTCTACAACCATGAAGGAAGATAGAGGCGGAGTCGTTACAGGGGCAATGTAAGTATTTTCGACCAACCAAACATTCATAATTAGTACGTCCATTTTTGTATGTAAACCAAATATCTGATATCAAATTTCTTTTGTTGCAGGTGTTACAGTGCCAGTTTTAACTTTTTATTTGCGAACCGTAATTAAAATGAAGTGATTAGTCCGCGTTCCTTAACCACGTTAGGATTCCGCGAGTGTTAATAGTTTCAAGTTAGGGTGTAGTATTGCTTTGTATGCAAACTAAATTCAGTGCTTTACATGGGCTGGAGATGGAATGGGGGAGCACCGCTGAAGAAAACAGAAGACATCAACGGGGTGTTCTCCTAACGTGAGTGATCCCCGCAACGAAGTAGTGAGTGCTTTTTGTATTACGGGTCGCGATCGCGTTGCGCAAGTAGGTCAGATCAAGTTAGGATGTCTAATAAAACTTCTCTTTCAGCCTAATCCATTGCTTCAGGTTCCCTGTATGTATTTAGATTATGCTAGGGACGGGAATTTAGTTGCGCCGACAAAACCGAATCGTTACGCTAAAAACACCTTAGATATTAATATTTGTTTATTGAATTACAATATTTGTATTCAATTTCATAGGCGGATTATCTAATGGTGTCGTCGCTATTATTTTATATTACATTTATTTATCCTGTTTGTATTGTACTTATTTTGGCAAAAATGGCAGTGTTTTGAATTAAACTAGTTTTCAATCGAAATCATTAACTCTTAACTTATTTCATTCAAGATTATAAATGTAACATACTTTTGTGATCAATTGGTTCTTTTACATCAACATAACTTTGTTATTTCTATTAATTTTTCAATAAATAATCAATTTGTTTGACATATCATAACTTTGTTTTAAAATCTTGCTGCCTGCCATTGATGCCTGTATCTACTTGTCTATTTGCTTGCCGGCAACAACATTTTCAGAATTGTTCGGCCGTTAACTTGAAATCCGATGGTCTCCAAGAAGCCGGTTACGTAGTCCGCGATTTGAGTTTTGTTCTTTCTCTCTTGATGTGGCTTGAACCTAAGGACTTCGGGTAGCTTTTAAAGCTCAAGCCCTTGGGTCTTCGTGTAGCCGATCATTTGTATTGAGACAAAAGCTCGTCAGCTGCGTGGCTAGGCTTGAGCCTGAGGTGCTCATGCAGAGTGGTGATCATTTTCGATGATGGCTGCTGCCGTGTAAAAGGTTCTATTATGTGCATTCTTACTACACCAAACCAATAACTCGCGAAACAGTTAATGCTTACGTTAGCATTGGCGACAATAGAAAACAATCCTCTCATTCCAAACTCATCAATTCCATTTTTCAGGCTACCCATTAAACATATTCCTTTCCTGCTTAACCAATCCTTTCCCACTCGATGAATTGGTGCCTTGTAGTGGCGAGTGGGCTTAATCACATGTACATTGAGAATTTCGTTTATTTAATCGTATAGTCAATATTTTTTTGAATATGAAAAAGTTATTTTTAAATTAATTGTCAGTTGACTTACTTTAGGCAAGAAATTAGTAAGGAAAACTACTTAAATATAATATTGCTCAGTCTGATATGTAACATATTGTATCTTCTTATAGCTCTATGTGGCTGCATAACTTTTCTATTATTTTTGAATACTAAAGGAACAACATCAATCTGTCTATGCTAAAGTATTATTATTTATTACAGCTTAAATTAATTTAGTAGTTGGTTACAATTGTATGATGTAATATGCTGGCAAACATTTTAAAATTATATTCAATTTATATTAAGTGATAATCGATAAATAAAAATCTATGGTATGTGTAGCATCGCATTTAAATTCACATCGGTTCAAATTGTGCTGTAGGTAGTATAAGGGCCCATACTATTTCCAGCATTGCCGTTGTGTTCACCTTTCATTAAAAAAGCAATTTATGGTAAATTCCTAAAATTGCATAACTCTTATTACTCGAGTATGCAATCTACACTATTGGTAGCATATTATATACATACACATTGTAATCAAATATTCAAATTAATTAAGTCTTTTGAGTTAATGTAGCTAGACAAGAAAATACTAGATATAATTAGCTTACAATCTGAATCATTACCTCTTAACTTATTTCTTAAAAAAATTCAATATAACATATTTTTTGCTTGCAATTTGTTAATTGTCATCGATCGAACTTTACCATTTCTACTACATTTTTACTCAATAATTAATTTGTTTGATATAACTTTTGTTTTAAATCATTTTGCTGTTTGCCAATCAAACTGCATTTATTGCTATTTTAGGGCTTGCACAGCATAAAGGGTTTTGAGAATTTTCTGCCATTAACTTGAAATCCGAAGGTCTCCAAATAGCCGGTTACGTAGTCCGCGATTTGAGTATTGTTCTCTCTCTTGATGTGGCTTGAACCTAAGAACTTCGGGTAGCTTTTAAAGCTCAAGCTCTTGGGTCTTCGTATAGCCTATCATTTGTATTGAGACAAAAGCTCGTCAGTTATGTGTGTTGGCTTGAGGCTAAGGTGCTCATGCAGAGTGGTGATTATTTTGGACAATGCTGCTGTCGTGCAATAGGCTCTATTATGAGTATACAACTTAAATTATTAATGTATCTTTTGAGTTTATTTAGCTAGACTCAAACTTCTAGTAAGTAGATAGAATTTTCTATTAATCCACCAATTCTTTAGATTTTCTATAATTCTCAAACCAATTTCTCAATCTCAATGTACATGTGAGACCAAAACCAATTCCACTCCGCTCGATACCATTTAAATTTTCTAAGGCTGGAAATTGCCATGTCTTTAAACATTCTTGCATGGATCGTTCGGAGCAAACCATAATAATTCAATAGCAAATACAGTCACTTCATTTCAATACATTCTCCACTAATTAATTTAATTCATAGTAAATATGTATGTAATTTATAAAAGCAAATTGACTAACACAAATACTTGCAACTTATTTTTAAAAGCATTTAAATTACTTTGAATTTTACGAGTAACAACAAAATTGATTTGACTTCAATTTAATCTCCTGACTGTTGTACGTTACTCAATTTTATAAATCACTGTTTCTAATTTCTTCTACCGTTTCTCGACGTGTCGCGTTCCAAAACTTGAATCAATCGCGTTCGGTAACTTGATTCAATCGCGTTCGGTAACTTGATTCAATCGCGTGCGGTAACTTGATTCAATCGCGTTCGGTAACTTGATTCAATCGCGTTCGAAAATTGGAATCAATAGCGTTCGATAATTTGATTCAATCGCATTCGGAAACTTGAATCAATCGCGTTCCAAAACTTGAATCAATCGCGTTCGGTAACTTGATTCAATCGCGTTCGGTAACTTGATTCAATCGCGTTCGGTAACTTGATTCAATCGCGTTCAGTAACTTGATTCAATCGCGTTCGAAAATTGGAATCAATGGCGTTCGATAATTTGATTCAATCGCATTCGGAAACTTGAATCAATCGCGTTCGGTAACTTGATTCAATCGCGTTCGGTAACTTGATTCAGTCGCGTTCGGTAACTTGATTCAATCGCGTTCGAAAATTTGAATCAATCGCGTTCGATAATTTGATTCAATCGCATTCGGAAACTTGAATCAATCGCGTTCGGTAACTTGATTCAATCGCGTTCGGTAACTTGATTCAATTGCGTTCGAAAATTTGAATCAATCGCGTTCGATAATTTGATTCAATCGCGTTCGGAAACTTGAATCAATCGCATTCGGAAACTTGAATTAACCGCATTCGGAAACTTGAATTAACCGCTTTTCATAACTTGATCGTGTTCTGATATTTGTATCATTCACGTATAATAACTTGAATCAATCGCGTTCGGTAATGATTCGATCTCGTTTTGAAACTTAAATCAATCGCGTTCGGAAATTTGAATCAATCTCGTGCGGTAATTTGATTCTATCGCGTTCGAAAACCTGAATCAGCCGCGTTCCGAAACTTAAAAAACCGCGTACGCGATTTGCACCCTGAAACGAATGCACTTCCATTCTACAACCATGAAGGAAGATAGAGGCGGAGTCGTTACAGGGGCAATGTAAGTATTTTCGACCAACCAAACATTCATAATTAGTACGTCAATTTTTGTATGTAAACCAAATATCTGATATCAAATTTCTTTTGTTGCAGGTGTTACAGTGCCAGTTTTAGCTTTTTATTTGCGAACCGTAATTAAAATGAAGTGATTAGTCCGCGTTCTTTAACCACGTTAGGATTCCGCGAGAGTTAATAGTTTCAAGTTAGGCTGTAGTATTGCTTTGTATGCAAACTAAATTCAGTGCTTTACATGGGCTGGAGATGGAATGGGGGAGCACCGCTGAAGAAAACAATAGACATCAACGGGGTGTTCTCCTAACGTGAGTGATCCCCGCAACGAAGTAGTGAGTGCTTTTTGAATTACGGGTCGCGATCGCGTTGCGCAAGTAGGTCAGATCAAGTTAGGATGTCTAATAAAACTTCTCTTTCAGCCTAGTCCATTGCTTTTCAGGTTCCCTGTATGTATTTAGATTATGCTAGGGACGGGAATTTAGTTGCGCCGACAAAACCGAATCGTTACGCTAAAAACACCTTAGATATTAATATTTGTTTATTGAATTACAATATTTGTATTCAATTTCATAGGCGGATTATCTAATGGTGTCGTCGCTATTATTTTATATTACATTTATTTATCCTGTTTGTATTGTACTTATTTTGGCAAAAATGGCAGTGTTTTGAATTAAACTAGTTTTCAATCGAAATCATTAACTCTTAACTTATTTCATTCAAGATTATCAATGTAACATACTTTTGTGATCAATTGGTTCTTTTACATCAACATAACTTTTTTCTATTAAATTTTCAATAAATAATCAATTTGTTTGACATATCACAACTTTGTTTTAAAATCTTGCTGCCTGCCATTGATGCCTGTATCTACTTGTCTATTTGCTTGCGGGCAACAACATTTTCAGAATTGTTCGGCCGTTAACTTGAAATCCGATGGTCTCCAAGAAGCCGGTTACGTAGTCCGCGATTTGAGTTTTGTTCTTTCTCTCTTGATGTGGCTTGAACCTAAGGACTTCGGGTAGCTTTTAAAGCTCAAGCTCTTGGGTTTTCGTGTAGCCGATCATTTGTATTGAGACAAAAGCTCGTCAGCTGCGTGGCTAGGCTTGAGCCTGAGGTGCTCATGCAGAGTGGTGATCATTTTTGACGATGGCTGCTGCCGTGTAAAAGGTTCTATTATGTGCATTCTTACTACACCAAACCAATAACTCGCGAAACAGTTAATACTTACGTTAGCATTAACGACAATAGAAAACAATCCCGTCATTCCAAACTCATCAATTCCATTTTTCAGGCTACCCATTAAACATATTCCTTTCCTGCTTAACCAATCCTTTCCCACTCGATGAATTGGTGCCTTGTAGTGGCGAGTGGGCTTAATCACATGTACATTGAGAATTTCGTTTATTTAATAGTATAGTCAATATTTTTTTGAATATGAAAAAGTAATTTTTAAATTAATTGTCAGTTGACTTACTTTAGGCAAGAAATTATTAAGGAAAACTACTTAAATATAATATTGCTCAGTCTGATATGTAACATATTGTATCTTCTTATAGCTCTATGTGGCTGCATAACTTTTCTATTATTTTTGAATACTAAAGGAACAACATCAATCTGTCTATGCTAAAGTATTATTATTTATTACAGCTTAAATTAGTTTAGTAGTTGGTTACAATTGTATGATGTAATATGCTGGCAAACATTTTAAAATTATATTCAATTTATATTAAGTGATCATCGATAAATAAAAATCAATGGTATGTGTACCATCGCATTTAAATTCACATCGGTTCAAATTGTGCTGTAGGTAGTATAAGGGCCCATACTATTTCCAGTATTGCCGTTCGTGTTCACCTTTCATTAAAAAAGCAATTTATGGTAAATTCCTAAAATTTGAGAACTCTTATTACTCGAGTATGCAATCTACACTATTGGTAGCATATTATATACATACACATTGTAATCAAATATTCAAATTAATTAAGTCTTTTGAGTTTATGTAGCTAGACTAGAAAATACTAGATATAATTAGCTTACAATCTAAATCATTAACTCTTAACTTATTTCCTAAAAAATTTCAATATAACATATTTTTTGCTTACAATATGTTAATTGTCATTGACTAAACTTTACCATTTCTACTTCATTTTTACTCAATTATTAATTTGTTTGATATAACTTTTGTTTTAAATCATTTTGCTGTTTGCCAATCAAACTACATTTATTGCTCTTTTAGGGCTTGCACAGCACAAAGTTTTTTGAGAATTTTCTGCCATTAACTTGAAATCCGAAAGTCTCCAAATAGCCGGTTACGTAGTCCGCGATTTGAGCATTGTTCTCTCTCTTGATGTGGCTTGAACCCAAGAACTTCGGGTAGCTTTTAAAGCTCAAGCTCTTGGGTCTTCGTATAGCCTATCATTTGTATTGAGACAAAAGCTCGTCAGTTATGTGTGTTGGCTTGAGACTAAGGTGCTCATGCAGAGTGGTGATTATTTTGGACAATGCTGCTGTCGTGCAATAGGCTCTATTATGAGTATACAACTTAAATTGTTAATGTATCTTTTGAGTTTATTTAGCTAGACTCAAACTTCTAGTAAGTAGATAGAATTTTCTATTAATCCACCAATTCTTTAGATTTTCTATAATTCTCTAACCGATTTCTCAATGTACATGTGAGACCAAAACCAATTCCGCTCCGCTCGATACCATTTAAATTTTCTAAGGCTGGAAATTGCCATGTCTTTAAACATTCTTGTATGGATCGTTCGGAGCAAACCATAATAATTCAATAGCAAATATAGTCACTTCAATTCAATACATTCTCAACTAATTAATTTAATTCATTTAATATGTATGTAATTTATAAAAGCAAATTGACATACACAAATACTTGCAATTTATTTTTAAAAGCATTTTAATTTACTTTGAATTTTACGAGTAACAACAAAATTGATTTGACTTTCATTTAAACTCCTGGCTGTTACTACGTTACTCAATTTTATAAATCACTGATTCTAATTTTTCCTACCGTTTGTCGACGTGTCGCGTTCCAAAACTTGAATCAATCGCGTTCGGTAACTTGATTCAATCGCGTTCGAAAATTTGAATTAATCGCGTTCGTAATTTTAATTCAATTGCGTTCGGAAACTTGAATCAATCGCGTTCGAAAATTTGAATCAATAGCGTTCGATAATTTGATTCAATCGCATTCGGAAACTTGAATCAATCGCGTTCGGTAACTTGATTCAATCGCGTTCGAAAATTAGAATCAATCGCGTTCGATAATTTGATTCAATCACGTTCGAAAATTTGAATCAATAGCGTTCGATAATTTGATTCAATCGCATTCGGAAACTTGAATCAATCGCGTTCGGTAACTTGATTCAATCGCGTTCGGTAACTTGATTCAATCGCGTTCGAAAATTTGAATCAATCGCGTTCGGTAACTAGATTCAATCGCGTTCGAAAATTTGAATCAATCGCGATCGATAATTTGATTCAATCGCGTTCGAAAACTTGAATCAACCGCGTTCCGAAACTTAAAAACCCGCGTACGCGATTTGCACCCTGAAACGAATGCAGTTCCATTCTATAACCATGAAGGAAGATAGAGGCGGAGTCGTTACAGGGGCAATGTAAGTATTTTCGACCAACCAAACATTCATAATTAGTACGTCAATTTTTGTATGTAAACCAAATATCTGATATCAAATTTCTTTTGTTGCAGGTGTTACAGTGCCAGTTTTAGCTTTTTATTTGCGAACCGTAATTAAAATGAAGTGATTAGTCCGCGTTCTTTAACCACGTTAGGATTCCGCGAGTGTTAATAGTTTCAAGTTAGGGTGTAGTATTGCTTTGTATGCAAACTAAATTCAGTGCTTTACATGGGCTGGAGATGGAATGGGGGAGCACCGCTGAAGAAAACAGAAGTAATCAACGGGGTGTTCTCCTAACGTGAGTGATCCCCGCAACGAAGTAGTGAGTGCTTTTTGAATTACGGGTCGCGATCGCGTTGCGCAAGTAGGTCAGATCAAGTTAGGATGTCTATTAAAACTTCTCTTTCAGCCTAATCCATTGCATTTCAGGTTCCCTGTATGTATTTAGATTATGCTAGGGACGGGAATTTAGTTGCGCCGACAAAACCGAATCGTTACGCTAAAAACACCTTAGATATTAATATTTGTTTATTGAATTACAATATTTGTATTCAATTTCATAGGCGGATTATCTAATGGTGTCGTCGCTATTATTTTATATTACATTTATTTATCCTGTTTGTATTGTACTTATTTTGGCAAAAATGGCAGTGTTTTGAATTAAACTAGTTTTCAATCGAAATCATTAACTCTTAACTTATTTCATTCAAGATTATCAATGTAACATACTTTTGTGATCAATTGGTTCTTTTACATCAACATAACTTTGTTATTTCTATTAATTTTTCAATAAATAATCAATTTGTTTGACATATCATAACTTTGTTTTAAAATCTTGCTGCCTGCCATTGATGCCTGTATCTACTTGTCTATTTGCTTGCCGGCAACAACATTTTCAGAATTGTTCGGCCGTTAACTTGAAATCCGATGGTCTCCAAGAAGCCGGTTACGTAGTCCGCGATTTGAGTTTTGTTCTTTCTCTCTTGTGTACTTCGGGTAGCTTTTAAAGTTCAAGCCCTTGGGTCTTCGTGTAGCCGATCATTTGTATTGAGACAAAAGCTCGTCAGCTGCGTGGCTAGGCTTGAGCCTGAGGTGCTCATGCAGAGTGGTGATCATTTTTGACGATGGCCGCTGCCGTGTAAAAGGTTGAATTATGTGCATTCTTATCAGACCAAACCAATAACTCGCGAAACAGTTAATGCTTACGTTAGCATTGGCGACAATAGAAAACAATCCTCTCATTCCAAACTCATCAATTCCATTTTTCAGGCTACCTTAACCATTTTCCTTTCCTGCTTAACCAATCCTTTCCCGCTCGATGAATTGGTGCCTTGTAGTGGCGAGCGGGCTTAATCACATGTACATTGAGAATTTCATCTTTTTAAAGAAATAATAAATTTATTTTTGAATATGAAAAAGTTATTTTTATTACCTCCCATGAATGAAAAATCTAGTTAGAAATAATTATGTTTGGTCTGATATCTTTTGTAATAGCGTATCTGTTTAATTTATTTCATTCTATTTATGGAGACTTTAAATACATATATTTTCTAATACTATTTACCACATAACTCACTAAATATAATATTTGAGTTATTTTTGAAATTTAAGAAGGAATAACATCAATTTGAGTATGTTAAAGTAACAATCTATTACAGCTTAAATTCATTTAATATTTAGTTACAGTTGTATGATATAATATGCTAGCAAACATTATCAAATTATTTTCAATTTATTTGATGTGCTAATTGATAAATAGAAATCAATGGTACTAATAGAATTTTATTTCTACTTTCTTTCATTATTTAAATACACATCGGCTCAATTTGTGTTGTAGGCGGTATAAGGGCCCATATCATTTCCAGCATTGCCGTTGTGTTCGCCATTTATTAAAAAAATACTTTAAAAGTCAATTCCTAAAATTGTAAATCTCTTTACACGAGTATACATTTCAAATTATTAGCAGTATATTAAATATCATAGAAATTGTAAACGAATATTCAAATTAAATAAATATGTTGAGTTTATTTAGCTAGACTCGAACCACAGATTTCTTAAATAGAATTAGCTTACAATCAAAATGATTAACTCGTAACTCATTTCATTAAAAAAAATTCAACGTAACGTATTTGTTGGTTTCAATATTTAAATTTTCATGAACTAAACTTTATTATTTCTATTACATTTTTACTCAATTATTAACTTGTTTGGCATAACATTGATTTCAAATTATTCAACTGCATGATAATCACATTACATTTACTTCTCTCTCAAGGTTTGCATGGCAAAAAACATTTTCATAATTTTCAGCCGTTCAACTTGAAATCCGATGGTCTCCAAGTAGCCAGTTGCGTAGTCCGCGATTTGAGTTTTGTTCTTTCTGTTTTGATGTGGCTTAAACCTAAGAACTTCGGGAAGCTTTTAAATCTCAAGCTCTTGGGTCTTCATATAGCCGATCATATGTATTGAGGCAAAAGCTCGTCAGTTACGTGGCTTGGCTTGAGCCTGAGGTGCTCATGTAGAGTGGTTATAATTTCTGACGATACTGCTGTCATGCAAATTTTTTTATGCGATTCTACAATTCAGATTATTGGCAGCATATTATCTAATATACAAATTACAATCGAGTAGTCAAATTAAATAAATGTAAATAAATGAGTTTATTTAGCTAGACTCAAATCACAACGTTATTAAATAGAATTTTATGTTCATCCGCCAATTCATTTAATTTTTCTCAAGCCGATTTCTAAGCGTACATGTGAGACCAAAACCAATTCCGCTACTCTCGATACCATTAGGTTTATGCTGAAAATTGCCATGTCTTGCATGGATCGTTTGGAGCATACCGTAATTATTCAATACCAAATTTAGTCACTTTATTTCAAATAATTTTGAACTCATTTATTTGATATATAATAAATAATCATATAATTTATAAACAAAATTGAGTTACCATAATAATTTTTATACATTTTTAATTTTTTTTTTTACTTTACGAGTAACAACAAAATTGTTTGACATTAATTTAAATTTCTAACTATTGTATATTACTCAATTTTATAACTCACTAATTCTATTTTTCCTACTGGTTTCGACGTCTCGTGTTCTGAAAATTGAATCAATTACGTTCAGTAACTTGATTCAAACGCGTTCGGAAATTTGAATCAATCACGTTCGGAAATTTGAATCAATCACGTTCGGAAATTTGTATCAATCACGTTCGGAAATTTGAATCAATCACGTTCGGAAATTTGAATCAATCACGTTCGGAAATTTGAATCAATCACGTTCGGAAATTTGAATCAATCACGTTCGGAAATTTGAATCAATCACGTTCGAAAACGTGAATCAATCGCGATGCTTAACTTGATTCAATTGCGCTTCGTTGAGCCTGAGGTGCTCATGCAGAGTGGTGATCATTTTTGACGATGGCTGCTGCCGTGTAAAAGGTTGAATTATGTATGCAAAACTATTAGTTTTTTTTTTATGAAAAATTTAATTTAAATATAATTTAGAATATATGTATTTAACTTCACAACCATTTCATATTCATTAATAATTCCCTCCTTGTCATTAATACATTTTGTTAAAATATTAACATATATTTCAATTGCCATTGAAATGCACTCCACGCATTATTTTAATTGCTTATTTCATTGAAACTAATATACTTCGTATGCTTTTATACAGTCTATATCTACGCTTAAACCATGGCGAAAATATCCAGCAATATAAAATACATAATAAAATTAGCCGGTTATATGGCATTAATGCCCTTCTATAACGATAAAACTCAAAAATTTAGAGCATCAAAAATATACGTTTTCTTAAAATTGCTAATCATTATATCGGTCTCCATTTGCATGTATACGTTTAATTCTGCAACATCTAAATTAGAACTATACTATCTTGATGTAGTTATTTTGATTGGAGGCAGTTTAAAACGGTTAACTTCAATAGTAATGATGTATATAGGAGGAAATCTGAATGCTCTTAACTATCAGCTAATGTTTAGTAAGCTTAATAAAATCGACAGTATTTTGCAATCCGTTTTCGATATAAAAATACCTAATAAAAATGCGTGTTTACACATTTTTGTGGATTTCTGTTTGTGTGCGTCAGTGACTTTAACACATTATTGGCTATCGTATTTTGATGGTGAAGAAACTATAATTAATATGATTTTGCTATACATTCATAATAATTTGTGGAATTATTATATTTTTGTGGCCATATTTATTCAAATTTATTTAATGACGTGCATTACAATTCGTTTACGGATTGTTAATCGTTTAATTCGCAACTTAAGGAGGAGATTTGTTAATAATTGTACAGATGTAGAGGAAAAGAGACTCAATTATGTTATTTATTTACATAATGCTCTTTGTGATTTATCAGATTTATTTAATAGTATGTTCGGACTGAATTTAGTACTTCAATTTATATATTTAATCTACGTCATGTTGGGTACTTCTACACTTATTATTAGATTGAATGTAGTAACGTCTTTCAACATCCTACTGCCAAGATTGATGTGGCTAGGTTATGCAACTGTATGTTAGTATTGTGTGATGTATATATGTATAATGAATTCTGAAATTAATTTTAGATTTTATTAGTTTCCTTGGTGCATTCTGGTAATAATTTAGCGAAAGAAGGAACAAATACTATACGTGAAACTTATAGAGCTTTGCATAATTATAAATGCACTCCAGAAACTCGTACGTTATTGATAATATTAGGACAACAGGCTCAGGATAGACGTCCTATAATTAACACAGCAGGATTTATCGTTATGGACTACAGTATGCTGTTTACTATTATAAATTTATTTGCTACTTATGTTATAGTAATTATTCAATTCATAAATAAGAAATAAATTTAGTCATCAGTAATATAATAGCATAAATGTAAGAATGCAATCACCTTAAGACGCTTAATTTATGAATACACGTATTATACAAACAACAAAAATTAGGTTACTAATAAAGCAAATGAATAGTAAAAACATTATATACACGTGTGTTTTTGGAAATAAAATATATCTTATCTATCTAGGAAAAAACGTTTTTTCGTGTTGTCAGCTTATAATTTTATGAACTGCCTTATATATTTGTATATTTATTTACGATACACACAACAATAGTACATATTTTATAATTAAAAATCTGTGTCTCATTCACACAAAATATCTGAACATCAGAAATAATATTAACACTTAAAATGTATTCAAAACGTAATATAACCTAACACATTACGTTTTGTATACATTTTTACAGAGTGGTAATGTTATTTCTGATGTCCGGATATTTTGTGTGCATGAGAAACAGATTTTTAATTATAATATCTATACTAATCTCAAAAATTCACACTGCGACGGAAATCGAATCTTGTCATCAGCTATATCCTCCGTGGTGTGGTTGGTAACACGATGGCCGCGAAACCCGAAGACTCGACTAGATCGATTACCACCGAATTGTGAATGTTTGAAATTAGATTATTGTTTTCAATATATTAATATAGAAAGTATAATCAAATTAGTCGGCTATGTTCTATATTAGCACGTAAAATTTAAAAAAAAAAAACCTTTATTGGCATTTCCCTCACTGCCCTTCCACATCACAAACCTCAACAAAAATATACAAAAATAAAAATAAAAATACAATATAAATAAAAGTACTACTCCGCCAAAAATTACAAATTACCCCCATCTATCGCCACTCCCTTTGCCCTTGCCACTTTCCTCTCCCACGTCAGCCTCCTGCAGATTTTCACGCCTTCCCCATCCTCGCATAACCATTCATTCAGCTTTCTGCAGTCTCCCACCCACTCTGCTTTCACACCCTCACATTCTTCGCTAAGGTGCCACCACGTGTCGCTTCCCTTACTACACAGCGCACACGCGGTGTACCCTAAACCCATCCACACTTTCCTCCCTCTCTCGTCTGACCCACACCTCGCTCTTGCCATGCATACCTTGTCCTCCCTGCTCCACTCAACCCTGGCTCAGTAACTAGGGAGTCTCCCACTCACTTGCCACTCTACGTAGCCAGGGTTGTAAGAGCTCTCATTCATTCTAGTCTGCCGTTCTTGCCACTCAATATCTCTCAATCTCTCTCTTACCTCAGTTCCTAGGCTTCCCATTTCTCTCGGCTTCTCCTCTACCCACACCTCAGACATACCCACTCTTTCATACATCCTTCCTCTATCCTTTCTCCAACCACTCTCCGTCCTACTCTTACACCTCATCCATACCTCCCGCACCAGTCTTTCCTCACCCAATTCCTGCAATCTTTCTTCAAACTTCACAACCCTTACACACGACTCCCACCACATACTCATACGATTCGTCTCCTGCAACAGCACAGCTCTCGGTGTCGACCTTTCGAGACCCAGCAGACTCTTCAGGAGCACACCTTGCTCTCTCTCTATCACATCCCACTCACGCAATCCCCACACTTCCACTCCATACAACAGAATAGGTTTTACACACGCATCCCAGATCTTGCACGCCATTACGAGGTTACCGCCCCACAACCTCTCCCATTTCCTTCTCGCTATTCCCCAAGCTATTCTCGCTTTCGCTTGCATACTTTCCACATGCACCCTAAATCCTCCTCCACTGTCAAACCAGAAACCCAAATATTTAAAGACATTCACTCTCTCAATCATCCTTCCCTTCCATTTCAGCTCTTCCACTCTACTGACCCCTATTCCTACTACCCCTATTCCTAAACATCATCCATTTAGTCTTCTCCACATTCACTACTAGCCCTCTCCTGTCAATGTACCTTCCCATTCTTTCCAACATCTCTTGCATCTCTTCCGCTCTCTTGGCTACTAATACTATGTCATCCGCATATGCCAACATCCACACCTTGGTTCTCCCCACCACGACCCCTCCAGCCTGTCCTCTCCTCAGCACCGCCTCCAACTCGCTTGTGTATAGGTTGAACAGGAGAGGGCTTAGCGGGCACCCTTGCCTTACACCCACATTCACCTTAAACTTCTCAGACACTTCTCCATTCACTCTCGATTTTGCCCACGTCTCTTTATATATACTTCTCACCCACTCCACTCCTTCCACTTCCATACCCAATCTATCCGTACATTCCACCAGTTTCCCCCTAGGAACTGAGTCATACGCCGCTTTCAAATCCACAAACACCGCATACACTCTCCACACTTCCTCCAACATTCTCGCAAGCGTGAAAATCTGCTCCCTCGTCCCTCTTCCCTTTCTGAAACCCCCCTGGCATTCCGGCAGCAGCCCTTTTCTATCCACTTCCCTCGCTAGTCTATTTTTCACAATTGTCATCATCGCTTTGTATCCCGCATTCATAACGGTAATACCCCTATAATTATTTACGACCGATGCTGCTCCCCCTTTGTGTACCGGGACCACCACCCCCACACGCCACTCTTCCGGCAGTTCTTCCTCACCACCCCAGACTCTATTCAAAACCTCCAGTAACTTATCTTTTCCTTCCTCTGTTAATCTTTTGAAGGCCTCTGCCTTCAGCCCATCTTCCCCCGCCGCCTTTCCCAGTTTCAGCTGCCCTATGGCCACGTCGACCTCTTCCCGCGAAAACGCCTCCCTTCCTACCACCGGTCTCGGACTCCCTAAATCCACCTCTGACCCCGCCATCTCTCTACAGCTCTTCTCCCACTCTGCCAGCTCTATGCTAACGTTGCCCTTTTTTACGCTTCCCCTTAGAATTTCCCACAACCCTTTCTCCGTCACAAACTCCCTCAACCTCGTTTCTACCTTCTGCAACTCCTCTATCTTCTTCCTCTCGCAGGTTCTCTCGAACTCCCTCTTCGCCTGATTGGCCCTTTCCACTTCACCTCTCCCATTTCTCCACTTCGTCATTGCTCTTCGCCAGCTCGACTTCTTCACCCTACATTCCTCGTCAAACCAACTCTCCCTCTGCCCCCCACTCTTCTTCTTCTCCAATGCAGCCACCATCACTCTCTCCAACTGGAGCATCGAATGCACATCCTCCCACTTGACGCGTTTTAGCTTTTTCTCATATGCATCCAAATCCGGCTCGCTCCATCCAAACCTCTGCTGCCCCTTCCTCTGTTCTCCCTTCCCAACGTTCCTCACCCTAACGACCACCTCCACCGGTACATGATCCGACCCTCCTACGTAAAATAATATATGTATGCAAAACTTTTAGTTGGAAAAATGTAATTCAAATGTATATAAGTGTGAATCCACCCCTTAGCAATCTAGATATCTAGATTAGATCTCATCAGTGTATCTCAGCTAGTGAGGGTGAATTCACACAATATCTCGTGGTTATATACAAAAATGATACAACTAACCCCCTAGGAGGGTTAGTTGTATTATTTTTAATTCAATTGTAATTTAGAATGTATATTTTGAAATTCACAACCTTTTTATATATTCGTTTCTGACTCCATCCTTGTCATTAATACATTTTGTTAAAATATTCACAAATACATTAATCACTATTGAAATGCACTCCACACATTATTTTAATTACCTATTTCATTGAAACTAATAATATTTGTATACAGTCTGTATCTATGCTTAAGCCATGGCGAACATACCCGGCAATATAAAACACATAATAAAACTAGCTGGCTACATGGCAATAATGCCATTTTATAATGAGAAAACTCAAGAATTTAGAGCATCTAAAGTTTACGTATATCTAAAAATGCTACTATTAATATCATTAATCATTTTATTGCATGTGTTATATGCTGCAACACCTGAAAAAAAATACCCATATCTTCATATAGTAATTTTTATGTTAAGAATGATTAAAAAAGTAATATCATTAATAATGATGCATATAGGAGGAAATCTAAATGCACTTCACTATCAGCTTGTGTTTAGTAAGCTTTATAAAATCGACAATATTTTACAAACAGTTTTCGATATAAAAGTACAAAATAAATGTATGTACTTGTACTTTTTTATGAACATCTGTTTATGTTTATCAGTGACTTTATCAAATTATGGTTTTGGGGATAAAGACGTTGATCAAAGTATATCTCATGTTATTTTGCTATATATTTGTAATAATTTGTGGAATTATTATATTGTTGTGGCCATATTTATACAAATTTATTTACTGGGGTGCATTAAAATTCGTTTAAAGGTTGTCAATAATTTAATTTGCACCTTAAGCAAGAGATTTGTAAATAACTGTGCATCTGCACAGGATGGCCGCTTCAGTTATGTTATTTACTTACATAATGCTGTCTGCGATTTATCAGATTTGTTTAATAGGATGTTCGGAGTTCATTTAGTGCTTCAGAGTTTGTATTTAATCTTCACTATTTTTTGCACTTCAGCAGTCATTATTGCATGGAATACAATATCTTTCGAGATTCTACTACCAAACTTAATGTGGACAGGATATTCGGGTGTATGTTAGTTTTATGTGAGGTATATACGTGTATGTAATACTTAAATTTTAGATTTTATTAGTTTCCTTGCTGCATTCTGGTAATAATTTAGCGAAAGAAGGAACACACACGATAAGAGTAACTTATAGAGCTTTGCATAATTTTAAATGCACTCCAGAACTTCGTACTTTATGTATGATGTTAGGACATCAGGCTCAGGACAGACGTCCTATAATTAACATAGGAGGATTTATCAATATGGACCACAGTATGCTGTTTATTTTGATTAATTTATTTACTTCGTATATTATTGTAATCTTTCAATTTATAAATAACAAATAAATTTGGTTCGGAGTGTCATCAGTCATCAGCAATAAACAGGATGGCATCAAAATAAGAATGCTATAACGCCTAAGTTATCAGTGCACGTATTATACAAACATCATAAATTATGTGTATTATGTATGACTTGTAGTAATCAAAAGTAAAAACATGTAGTTTTGAAAATAAAATATATCTATCCATCTATCTAGGAGAAAGTATTGTGTATAGTATTGTGTTTGAAAGTGATATTTCTTGCATTGAGAGGTAGTTGATTTTAAAACAATACACTTGCCAGGCGGCTTGGTGAGTGATGATAACGCCGCTATCTAGGACCGGTATGAAGATATCCATCCATACAACTTTTGGCCGCCGCGGGACCGCGCGCTTTAATTCTCCGAGCATTGTGGCTTAATGAAATAAGCCAAAAAATATTTTGTTCGTAAATTCGTTCATTTATCTGTTGTGAATAATAATAAATTAAGTAATTTTTTTTTACTTAATAATTGTCGCTGAAGTGAACACATATTTCTTATAATACTAACTGTGGTTTTTCAAAATGTGCCCCAGACCTTTCAAAATTAAAAGTCTCGCTGTAACAAAAGTTGTATGGATGGATATCTTCACACCGGTCTATCTGGGCGGTTGAAGCTGCCGTTGTCCGAAGACTATATGATTGATCCACCACCTTTCTTACAGTACATTCTTGTCGAAAGTTACTTATCTTCTATTATCCTTTAGGTGGATCATATCCAGATTGGTGTTTGCGTTCGGAGGTGCTTATTTGATGGTGGCACTACTCGGCATGTCACAACATTGGAATTTTCCTGAATTGCACAGATAAATCTCTGTATTTCCGCATATATGCATCCATCTCTAAACCTAGTTGACTAGGAAAACAGCCATGCAGTGCATTTTCTTTCCACTTTGTTATTCTTTATCCCACATCAATTACTAGCTAAATTAAGCGGTTATAGTCTCCTCCAACTATTTCCCGGTCCAGAGCCTATCACTCGTGAAGTCGCGGCCCGATCGTCTATTGCAGTGATTCTCAAAGTGAGGGTCGCAAAAAATATTTGGAGGTCGCAGAAAAAATTGATAACAGATCATTCAGGATGTTTTTCTACATATACCTATTCTTCAAGATGTCCTTTGAAATTTCAAAGTGCAAGTGGGTCAAAGAGTTTGAGAAACACTGGTCTAGTGAATCCGAAATATTTTTTCGTTTGCTTCTTGTCTCCGTTATATTGATGTGCTTGCTTAGCTGACTCTAGTATCCATTGTTGGTGCCTATGTTGTTGCTCAGCCTTTTCAAGCTCTGAGACTCAGGAGAAAGGAATTGTCAGGCTCTTCAGTCTAGAGGCGACTACCTTCCCCGTTATATTATAATTATAATTATTATTATTTTATTATACACCAACATAAACATAAAGAATACTTTATTGATAAACTGTATGATTACAATAATATTATTATAGCAAAGATATTTGATAGCATAAATAACTCAACATTGAAAAATATTTTTATTTCATTAAAGATTATAATTATATCATTTTATTAGAAACCACCAAAAGCTATTTCTTATTAATAAACTGAATGATTGCAATATAATTGTTAACAATAATATTTAAAAAGGTGAATAACATAGTATAATCAACATTGAAGAAACCTGCAGCAGATATTATTGGACGCCTATCTTGTGCCTGTTGTGCCAACGTCAATAACACCCTACGAATATCAGGACTGTTTATATAATGACCTAGAGCCTTGTAAGTTGCCCGAATCATTTCATATCCTTCTTTGGAGATATTTTCACCAGAGATTGTTAATGAAATTGCTAAAACCTATAAAACAATATTGTTATACATATTAAATATACGGTATGATATTCATTAAACCATACCAATGTATAAATTACCCAAGGCACGATACCGAACACGACCATATATTTTTGATTATCTGTTAGCAGATATCTTAAGAACCAAAAGAGGGTACTCGTCGTGAAAAAAACTATTTCAATAAATATTGATACACCAAATAAATTATTAAATGTATTAGCTATATCACACATAACATTATGTAAATATGTTATATATTTAAAGTAGTCCAGTTTATCATTTAAGGATTTAAATTGAAATGTGTTATGTTTTATCAATCTATTCAAAGCACACAAACGAAGCCTTATACATTCCAATAAATAACATTGAATAAAAACGGCAACAGTGATATAATGATTTAAACCAAATCCAGAAAAATAAAATACAACCATCGTAATAAATTTTTCATTGCGAAATTTTTGCACTACAATAAGATTATACCAAGATATAATAATCATTAAAGTATACTGAATACAGAATTTCCAATAGACGTTTTTCAACGGGGCTACTTTTATTCTGTAGAATTTCTCCATGATATAATCGAAACGCTTAAAATTTAACAACATTTCTTGGTACTGTCCAATATTTTTGTTGGTCAAAACAATCATAGTTAATACAATTACCACTTTCTGGAATCTTATTAGTTTTAAAAGTAACGCAATAAACGAAGATTGCAGCAACTGTTCATAAATTATAGTTGATAAAATAGATATTGAAAGTATTAAAGTAAATTTAAAAAATAAATAGTATTTAAAAACTACAAATTTATTGTTGATGTAATTATAAAACGGAATTACGCCCAAACAACCTCCGAAATTTAGAATGTATTTTATGTTTGAGATTATTAACGTCATGACGGTTCTGTATATAGAACTCAAATGGTCATTTGAATGTTATATTCGTATTGATTATGTTTATAAGTAATTAAAATAATATTTTGAATATGTAGTTGTGTTTAATGGATATATTTGATGGATTGAAATTGATTAAGTATCTATTTTTATTTAAAGTTATTGGGTTTTCTGTTTACTTTAGCTTTTAACTTTTCACCCCTATTATATGACTATAACATTAACGTAAACATTTTAATTATGCAAAATTCACATATAAATTACCTTTTAAAAAGCTAATTGCAATAAAATTGTTAACAATAATATTTAAAAAGGCGAATAACATAGTATAATCAACATTGAAGAAACCTACAGCAGAAATTGTTGGACGCCTGTCTTGTGCCTGTTGCACAGCAGCTTTTAGCATTTCACCCCTATTATATGACTATAATATTATCGTAAAAATTTTAATTATACAAAATTCATAAATAAATTACCTTTTAAAAAGCTAAAGTAAACAGAAAACCCAATAACATTAAATTTAAAAATTGGCCATTTATTTGTGAATTTTGTATAATTAAAATGTTTACGATATTGTTATAGATATATAATAAGGGTGAAAAGTTATTTTGTGCTATAAGTTGTATTTTAATCATGTATTAAATTTTGAAATTTTATCTTAATAAATAGTCAACTTTTATTTAAATATTTTCATGATGAATAGTGTCAAGAGATATTTACGTTTCATACATGTATATATATATATATACTTTTATGACTACCCAAACTCGAATATAAAGATCACTGATGCATTTATCGATAATATTTAACATACATTCATAATACACGCATCAGTATATAAAAGCTATGTTAATAAATTGTATAATTAGTCAAAGTATCTATATAATTATTTATTTATATTCTTATTAAGTATACAATTAGATAAAATGGCAACAACAATTATTTGTGATTATAAAACTGTATGATTACAATAAAATAATTAACAATAATATTTAATAAAGTAAATAAGATATTAAGATTAAGATTAAAGAATCCTGCAGCAGATATTACAAGATCTCTATCTTGTGCCTGTTGAGCTAACCTCAATAACATATAACGAATTTCAGGATTGTTTCTATAATGACCCACAACTTTATAAGTTATTGGCACCATTCTATTTCCTTCTTTAGATACGTTGTGACAAAAAGTGGTTAAAGTAGATGCTAAAACCTAAAATGTAATATTAACACAATAAACAAATTCAATGTATGACATTAATTAAACAGTACCACCGTATAAATTAACCAAGCACACAATCCAATTATATCATAAATGTTTTTATGCATTGCCAGGAACTTTGTTAACGCCATTAAAATACAGAATATGAAATAAGTTATTTGTCCCAATATATATACACCATATAAATCATTAAAAGTATTAACTAAATCAGATATAACATTTTGTAAATAGATAATGCAATTGAAATAGTTAAGTTTATCCCTCAATGTTACAAATTCCAAGTTATTCCGAATTATCAAACTATTTAAAGCATATAAACGAATGCGTATACATGCCAAAAAGTAGCATTCAATAAAAACGGCAATATGGATATGGTGATTAAGAACATATCCACGAAAATAAGTCAAGATTATATGAATAATACTATTACCAACTTCAGCACCATGGGTAAAATAATGAATATACGAAGTCACGATAATCATAAATATATAATATATCCAGAATTGTAAGTAGACGTGTTTCAAAGGAGGCACTGTTAATTTATACACAGCTTTCATAAAATAATCGAAACGGTTGAAGTTTGAAAACATTTTCTGGAAATTATCAACGTTTTTGTTGGTTAAATAAATCATTGTTAGTACAACTATCAATTTCTGCAGTTTTAGTAGGTTCAAAACTATGGGTATCAACTGAGAAACTATGAACAGATCATAAAACATAAAAAATATTGTTAATATTAACGTAAATTGAAAGTAGAAATAGAGTTTGAAAACTTTAAATTTCTTTGTTGTGTAATTATAAAATGGAATTATGTTGAGATAACTTGCGAAAATAAGTATGTATTTGATTTTGGTTATTACTAACGTCATGTTGGTTCTAAGTGTAGGTGACTTATGGTCTATTTATATTGATTATATGTGTATAAGTAATAATTAAAACGATACTTTTAAAAAGTGGTCGATTATTAAACGTTGTATTCCATATAGCGAATGTATTATTTAACTGTTTCTATTAAAATAATTGACTATAAAATTTATGTTTATTAAATTTTAAAAAAGATGCCATCGCTCGCTCCTACTTTCTCTCTCATGCCCAAGGACTATATACAAGAAGACCTCGCATATTCTGTCGACTAATGCGGTAAAAGAAAAAAAATGTTATCGGGCCAGATCGGGCTTGCATATTGCGTACAACACGATCGGGGGAAAAAGACCTTTATTAGGCATAGCTGACATAAAAATACATACAACTCCCTTTTACTATTATTTTAAGAACCACAAAATATTTCAATGATCTCTAATCGCCGAATTAACAACACGCTTTCAAATAATTACAGTCAACTTTGACCATACACAAAAAAATATTGGCTTCCATTTTTTCTTGTGGTCCTTTCTTAAACTACTAATGTAATCATTTATAAATAATATGGTGAAATTTTTTTATAAACATTGTGCCTAATAAATCTGTAATAAACCATCGACAGAAAATGTTTTTGAGAACTCAAATACACTTTAAAAATCAAAATTAAAAAATTCAAATTCCTGATACACCACAATATAAGACTATCAATTGTCGTTATATTAGCAATAAAGGGCATAATAGCTGTACTATTGAAAGTGTGGGCTACAGTTAAAAAAATATATTTTGACTTTTATCACCGATAAAAATAGTTTTTTTCTAAACAAAATGTATGCCCTTTTTGTAATTGTTGCACTGATACATTATGGACAATTAATCTTAATTTTAACAACAACAAAATCGTTCAATGATTTCTAATCGCCGAAATAACAACGCGCTCTCATATAATTACAGTCAATTTTGACTACACAAAACACAATATTGGCTTCAATTTTTTCTTGGGGTTTTTTGTTAAACTACTAATGTAATCATTTATTAAAAAAATGGTGAAGTTTGTTTATAAAAATTGAGCCTCATAAATCTGTAATAAAACATCTACCCAAAATGTTTTTGAGAATTCAATTAAATACTTTTTTGTAATTACTCTTGTTAATATTAATAATTTCTGAAAATTGCAACTCGCCTACATATTTTCTACTAGTTTATATAAAGTCATAAATACAACTCCAACTTTAAAATTCATTAAATAAAAGTAAAAATCTCTGAAATACCGGAGTAAGTGCTAATTGATTGTTGTTAAAATCTAAACATAATTCACGCAATTTCAATTTTGAAAGGTCTGAGGCACATTTAAAAACACAATTAGTATTATAAGAAATATGTGTTCTCTTCAGCGACAATTATTAAGTAAAAAAAAAAATCACTCAATATATTGTTCACAACACATAAATGAACAAATTTGCGAACAAGATATTTGTTTGCTTATTTCATTGCGCCACAATGCCCGGAGAAATACAGCGCAACGCGCGCGGTCTCGCAGTGGACGGAAGTTGTATGGGTGGATATCTTCACACCAGTCTATCTGAGCGGTTGAACCTGTTGTTGACCGAAGACTATATGAATTATCCACCACTTTTTTTACAGTACAGTCTTGTCGAAAGTTATTTATGTTCCATTATCCTTTAAGGTCGTTTTAGACAAGACAATTTCTTGACAATCTAAATTACCTTGTATCATACAGCAAATTATTTGAATTATTGAATTGGATGGTAGATCGAATGGAAAAATATAACGCGTTCTATTTGCCAAGGACAAATTGTATGGGAGGAGGATATATGAATTTATTTCTTGAACAAGTTTTGAGCTAAGAAATTGTCTTGTCTAAAACGACCATTAGATAGATCATATCCAGACTGGTGTTTGCGTTTGGGGGTGCTTATTTGACGGTGGCACCACTCGCCATGTCACAACATTGGAATCTTCCTGAATTACACAGATAAATCTCTGTATTTCCGCATATATGCCATCCATCTCTTAACCTAGTTGACTAAGAAAACAGCTTTTTCTTTTCACTTTGTTATTTTATATCCTACATTTGCATCAGTTACTAGCTAATTTGTTCTTAAATTGAGCGGTTACAGTCTCCTCCAACTAGAACTAGAAACAGCAGAGCATATAATATGCCTCTGCCCAGCTCTAGTAAACACTAGGCATCTAATACTAGGGGAGTGCTGGCCTAGTATGACCAGCATTGGCAACTCCTCACCCGCCAGAGTTTTGCAGCTCGCACGCAAAATTTCAATGGTGGGACGAGTGAGCAGCCTTAAAGGGAGGTTTCACAATGGGCCCATGTTGAGATTTAAGTGTCTGTAGCTATGCTACTCTCCAGCCCACTATTCAGAACTATCTAGAACTATCCAGAACTATTCAGAACTATCCAGAACTATCCAGAACTATCCTGAACTATCCAGAACTATACAGAACTATACAGAACTATACAGAACTATACAGAACTATACAGAACTATACAGAACTATCCAAAACTATCCAGAACTGTCCAGAACTATCTAGACCTATCCAAAACTATTCCCCGGTACAGAGCATATCATCCATGAAGACACGGCCCCATCGTCTATTGCAGTGAATCTCAAAGTAGGGGTCACGAAAAATATTTGGGGGCTCGTAGAAAAAATTTATATCAGAAAATATTGATCATTCGGGATGTTTTTCTACATATACCTATTCTTCGGGGGGTCCTTTGAAATTTCAAAGTGCATGTGGGTCAAAGGGTTTCAGAAACACTGGTCTAGTACATCCGAAGTAATTTTTCGTTTGCTTCAGGTCTCCGTTGTATTGATGGGCTTGCGGTTAGCTGACTCTAGTATCCATTGTTGGTGACTCTGTTGTTGTTCTGACCTTTCATGCTCTGAGACTCGGGAAAAAAAGGAATTGTCAGGGTCTTCAGTCTAAGGGCGACTGCCTTCTCCGTTATATTATAATAATAATAATTATTTTATTATACACCAACATAAACATAAAGAATACTCTATTGACAGACTGTATGATTACAATAATATTATTAGCAAAGATATTTGAAAGCATAAATAACTTAGTAAAATCAACATTGAAAAATATTTTTATTTCTATCATTAAAGATGATAATTATTTCATTTTATTAGAAACTACAAAAAGCTATTTCTTATTAATAAACTGAATGATTGCAATATAATTGTTAACAATAATATTTAAAAAGGTGAATAACATAGTATAATCAACATTGAAGAAACCTGCAGCAGATATTATTGGACGCCTATCTTGTGCCTGTTGTGCCAACGTCAATAACACCCTACGAATATCAGGACTGTTTATATAATGACCTAGAGCTTTGTAAGTTACCCGAATCATTTCATATCCTTCTTTGGAGATATTTCACCAGAGATTGTTAATGAAATTGCTAAAACCTATAAAACAATATTGTTATACATATTAAATATACGGTATGATATTCATTAAACCATACCAATGTATAAATTATCCAAGGCACGATACCGAACACGACCATATATTTTTGATTATCTGTTAGCAGATATCTTAAGAACCAAAAGAGGGTACTCGTCGTGAAAAAAACTATTTCAATAAATATTGATACACCAAATAAATTATTAAATGTATTAGCTATATCACACATAACATTATGTAAATATGTTATAGATTTAAAGTAGTCCAGTTTATCATTTAAGGATTTAAATTGAAATGTGTTATGTTTCATCAATCTATTCAAAGCACACAAACGAAGCCTTATACATTCCAATAAATAATATTGAATAAAAACGGCAACAGTGATATAATGATCTAAACCAAATCCAGAAAAATAAAATACAATCATCGTAATAAATTTTTCATTGCGAAATTTTTGCACAACAATAAGATTATACCAAGATATAATAATCATTAAAGTATACTGAATACAGAATTTCCAATAGACATTTTTCAACGGGGCTACTTTTATTTTGTAGAATTTCTCCATGATATAATCGAAACGCTTAAAATTTAACAACATTTCTTGGTACTGTCCAATATTTTTGTTGGTCAAAACAATCATAGTTAATACAATTACCACTTTCTGGAATCTTATTAGTTTTAAAAGTAAAGCAATAAACGAAGATTGCAGCAACTGTTCATAAATTATAGTTGATAAAATAGATATTGAAAGTATTAAAGTAAATTTAAAAAATAAATAGTATTTAAAAACTACAAATTTATTGTTGATGTAATTATAAAACGGAATTACGCCCAAACAACCTCCGAAATTTATAATGTATTTTATGTTTGAGATTATTAACGTCATGACGGTTCTGTATATAGAACTCAAATGGTCATTTGAATGTTATATTCGTATTGAGTATGTTTATAAGTAATTAAAATAATATTTTGAATATGTAGTTGTGTTTAATGGATATATTTGATGGATTGAAATTGATTAAGTATCTATTTCTATTTAAAGTTATTGGGTTTTCTGTTTACTTTAGCTTTTAACTTTTCACCCCTATTATATGACTATAACATTAACGTAAAAATTATAATTATGCAACATTCACATATAAATTACCTTTTAAAAAGCTAATTGCAATAAAATTGTTAACAATAATATTTAAAAAGGCGAATAACATAGTATAATCAACATTGAAGAAACCTGCAGCAGAAATTGTTGGACGCCTGTCTTGTGCCTATTGCACAGCAGCTTTTAACTTTTCACCCGTATTATATGTCTATAACATTAACGTAAAAATTTTAATTATACAAAATTCACAAATAAATTACCTTTTAAAAAGCTTAAATAAACAGAAAACCCAATAACATTGAATTAAAAAAATGGCCATTTATTTGTGAATTTTGTATAATTAATATGTTTACGATATTGTTATAGATATATAATAAGGGTGAAAAGTTATTTTGTGCTGTAAGTTGTATTTTAATCATGCATTAAATTTTAAAATTTTATCTTAATAAATAATCAACTTTTATTTAAATATTTTCATGATGAATAGTGTCAAGAGATATAGATGTAATATGTATATATATATATATATATATATATATATATATATATATATATATATATAGATAATGTACTTTTATGACTACCGATGCATTTATCGATAATATTTAACATACATTCATAATACACGCATGAGTATATAAAAGCTACGTTAATAAATTGTATAATTAGTCAAAGTATCTATATCATTATTTATTTATATTCTTATTGAGTATACCATTAGATAAAATGGCAACAACAATTATTTGTGATTATAAAACTGTATGATTACAATAAAATAATTAACAATAATATTTAATAAAGTAAATAAGATATTAAGATTAAGATTAAAGAATCCTGCAGCAGATATTACAAGATCTCTATCTTGTGCCTGTTGAGCTAACCTCAATAACATATAACGAATTTCAGGATTGTTTCTATAATGACCCACAACTTTATAAGTTATTGGCACCATTCTATTTCCTTCTTTAGATACGTTGTGACAAAAAGTGGTTAAAGTAGATGCTAAAACCTAAAATGTAATATTAACACAATAAACAAATTCAATGTATGACATTAATTAAACAGTACCACCGTATAAATTAACCAAGCACACAATCCAATTATATCATAAATGTTTTTATGCATTGCCAGGAACTTTGTTAACGCCATTAAAATACAGAATATGAAATAAGTTATTTGTCCCAATATATATACACCATATAAATCATTAAAAGTATTAACTAAATCAGATATAACATTTTGTAAATAGATAATGCAATTGAAATAGTTAAGTTTATCCCTCAATGTTACAAATTCCAAGTTATTCCGAATTATCAAACTATTTAAAGTATATAAACGAATGCGTATACATGCCAAAAAGTAGCATTCAATAAAAACGGCAATATGGATATGGTGATTAAGAACATATCCACGAAAATAAGTCAAGATTATATGAATAATACTATTACCAACTTCAGCACCATGGGTAAAATAATGAATATACGAAGTCACGATAATCATAAATATATAATATATCCAGAATTGTAAGTAGACGTGTTTCAAAGGAGGCACTGTTAGTTTATACACAGCTTTCATAAAATAATCGAAACGGTTGAAGTTTGAAAACATTTTCTGGAAATTATCAACGTTTTTGTTGGTTAAATAAATCATTGTTAGTACAACTATCAATTTCTGCAGTTTTAGTAGGTTCAAAACTATGGGTATCAACTGAGAAACTATGAACAGATCATAAAACATGTTTAATAAGAAAAATATTGTTAATATTAACGTAAATTGAAAGTAGAAATAGAGTTTGAAAACTTTAAATTTCTTTGTTGTGTAATTATAAAATGGAATTATGTTGAGATAACTTGCGAAAATAAGTATGTATTTAATTTTGGTTATTACTAACGTCATGTTCGTTCTAAGTGTAGGTGACTTATGGTCTATTTATATTGATTATATGTGTATAAGTAATAATTAAAACGATACTTTTAAAAAGTGGTCGATTATTAAACGTTGTATTCCATATAGCGAATGTATTATTTAACTGTTTCTATTAAAATAATTGACTATAAAATTTATATTTGATATTAAATTTTAAAAAGTTGCCGTCGCTCGCTCCTACTTTCTCTCCCTACGTACGACAGGATCCGGGAAAAGAAAAGATCTTTATTAGGCATAGCCAACATAAAAATACACACAGCTCCCGTTTATTATATTATATGTATATATATATATATATATATATATATATATATATATATATATATTATTTGAAATATTGAATTGAACGGTAGATCTAATGGAAAAATATAACGCGTTCTATTTGTCAAGGACAAATTGTATGGGAGGAGGGTATATGAATTCATTTCTTGAACAACTTTTGAGCTAAGAAATTGTCTTGTCTGAAACTACCTAAGTTAGTTATGTTTTTATTACATTTATTTATATTATATATGACATATAATTGTTTATTTAAGAAACTAATGTATCTGATAACAGTAAAAATTTACATATCATCTTCAGTAAATGTACAATTATAGATTACTGGATATATTAACACAACTACACCCTACATTGTGTGATATTACCATTACTCATATATAAATAAGTTTAAAACATATAATCAATACAGCTATTACTAAATTGCATCTAAACTGTCACAGTCGAACTATACCTAGAGCTATCATGACGTTAGTAATATCAAGAATTAAATATATTATAAATTTCGGAAGTCTATTAGGCTTAATTCCGTCTTATAACTACAACAAGAAGTATTTTATGGGTGTCAAATTTTATGTGTACCTTAAACTTACACTTGTACTATCAATATTTATAATACCAAATATTTTAAAATCATACACAATTTCTCCGTTGGTCAACATAAGACTGCTTATATTACAATTAACAAAAGTAATAATTGTAGTGACAATGATTTATCAAACTACCAAAAAAATAGAAGATTATCAAGCACTGTCTTCAAACTTCGACCGTTTTGATAATATCATGAAAACCGTCTACAAAATAGAAGTACCACATAATAAAAACGTCTATTTGAGTTTCTGCGTTCAATATATTATATTTATTATCATATCTATATATGCGAATTTTTATTTGAATGCTTATGCAAGTGATAATTGGATTATAATAATTATGAATTACTGGCGCGTCTTCATAGCTAATCACTATATCACTGTTGCCCTTTATATTCAATGCTATTTTTTAGGGTGTATACGTACGCGAATTAATATATTGAACAAGTTGCTTATTCGTAATAATTTGCAAACTTTAAATGAAGTGGGCTACTTCAATTTTATTATCCATTTACATAATATTGTGTGTGATATAGCTAACACATTTAATAATTTATTTGGTGTATACATATTGCTTCAAATTTTATACGTCTTGTCTTCTGTTTTGTTATTGTTAATAAGGATAATGATAATTCGTGATGGAGGTTACGCTGATGCAATAGCAATAACTTTATGGACAATTTATTTATTGGTAAGATTTAATGAATACTAAATATTTTGTATTATTAAAATTATATTTTAGTTTTTGGCAGTTTTACTAGCTGTTTCTAGTCAAAGTGTGTTGGATGAAGGGAATAAAATGATACGAATAACGTTTACAGCTTTAGGTCATTATAGACGTAATCCGGAAGTTAGTACTTTATTGTTGATAATAGCACAACAGGTACAGGATAGGCGAGCAGTAATATCCGCTGCAGGATTTTTCAATGTTGATTTTACTATGTTATTTACATTTTTAAATATTACTGTTAGTTATAGTATTGTAATCATACAATTTCTTAATAATAAATAATTGTACGGATATATGAATTGTAATAATTCATAAATAAAATGTTTAAATTAGTATAACGCTAGTATTAAGCTAATAAAAAAATAATATGAATAACTGTTAATGCTTTGGGTCTTTATAGACATTCTAGACATTTGTCGTTATCTTCAATACTATCCACATATTTTAGCTGCAAGGAAATACAATAATTGTTTCTATCAATGCCTTCTAAAGTTCCACGTTAATTATCAAGATAACTATTTGGATCTTATGTTGAATAAGATAGGAGAGAACGCAACCCTGCCGAATAATTTAAATTTGATATATATCAAATTTAAATTATTTCAACGTCATCCATTTTTTGAATTAATAATTTCCTATAAATACCTTTTGTATGCTGCATCTAGATCGATAGCTATTTCACATACTCCGTGCCCTGATGAAGTAGCTAATTAAGCTACAAAATATTGGCAAAAGGAAGTAAAGTGTACTTCTAGTAAAAATAGCGTTTTAATTGCTGCAATACCCTAATAAAATAGAAAAATATAATAATTATACAGCAAAATAAATATTTATTACAAATACATATTTATGTACAAATACAAATTTGTGTAAGCCATCGATTACACTTAATAATATAAAGTTCAATTACGTTTATTATAACGTTTATAATACGGTGCGTACATAAACATGCCATCAATTCAATTATGAAATCAATACAAATTTTTACTGCATACTGGTTCAGACCATTAGTACATCATGTCTTTCATAGCCGATGATATAAAATACATAATCCTCTACGCGAGTTACTTAGGGATTTTCCCTTTTTACAACAGTAGTACGAAAGAATTTAAAATATATAAAATATATTCGTTTATACAATTGTTTGGTTTGATTTTTCTATTTATCTACTTGAATATAATATTAAAGTCAAGCAATGGTGCCAGAACGGCTTTAGTGCAATCTGTATTCCTTACAACTAAGTTTATGAAATTTCTAACAACTCTGGTAATAATTTTCACAACCTACCAGTGCTCAGACCGCTATAAGCTTATATTCAGAATGTTTGATGAGGTTGATAAAATCCTAAATAACGTCTATAAAATAAAAGTGCCCGGTGTACGCTTTATATACCCTCGTTTTGTTACAATATATTCTGTTTTAATGACTATTTCTTTAATTGATTACTACTCTTGGTATATTGCCTACGATGGATTAACTGTATCATCTTTTTTTAAGTATTTTAGAGGTTACTTGTATAACCATTACATTTTTATAGCACTTTTTATTCAATGCTATTTATTAGTATGCATTAAGATACGTTTAAGGATTTTGAATAATTTGATATCGAGTACCATTAATAGTCGGATTGCCTTCAAACACCTATTAAATAGTAATAGAAATAAATTGATAAATGTAACATATTTGCATAATGTCGTTTGTGAAATCGCTAATATTTTAAATGATATTTCTGGGATACCTATACTGTTTTGTTTAGTATATTACGTGTCTTGTATTTTATGTTCAATTACAGTTTTGATGATGGATATACATGATCAAAATCTATTATCAATGTTGCTTTGGGTTTTAATTTCAATGGTTTGTATAGCTATAACATATGGCTGTTTACCAAATTAAATTAAATTTAGTTTCAGGGATTTATATTGGCAGTCGCTTGCGAACGTGCTGCTAATGAAGCTAAAAATACTATAAGAGTAGCTTATGCATCGTTATGTAGCTGTGCTTATGAAAATGATATCAGGAAGCAACTAGTTCTTCTTGCACGGCAAGCTCAGGATAGACGCCCTACTTTTACAGCAGCAGGGTTTTTCAATGTTGATTGTACTATGATTTTTATGTTTATTAATTTAATTACCACTTACTCTATTGTAATAATACAATTTATTGATAAATAGTTCCACTCAAATATACCATTTAATAAATAAAATAGGCTATCCTAGCACTTTATACGATGTGGCAACATTTGTGTAACCAGTACTTCCCAAGTAAGTGAGTGAGAATTTTATATTAGCCAAATATATTACTAGAATTATAATAAAATCTAAATACAATTTTTTTAATTCATTTATTTAACTCTTAGAGGATCCACAATCTGCCCAGAGGCAATAAGTGTTTTTTTGTGGCAAGTGGGTAATCACTTCAGTAAGTTCTCTCCTTTAATAAGTAATCTAAATCGCAAATCTAGATCTTAACTGTCCCAGATCAACAGATCAACATTAGCAGTATTTAGAATATTTGGCATACCGCAAGGGTGGTTATAGGGTAACCACCCTTGCGGTATGCGAACATATAAATTAAACAGAAACACTTATTCTACCCATAAAAAAAACAACGATGATTAATCGATGAGCAGGTGAAGGACGGCAACGTCGAAGCTCTGAAAAAAATGTGGGGAGTGGTAGAAGATATGGAAGAGGAACTTAAGAAATCTCGAGAGGAGAGCCACAAATGGAGGAGACTTTTAAGAGAGGAGAGAGAAGAATCACGGATAGAGAGAGACGAGTTGAAAAAGGAAAGAAAGGAGTGGCAACTGATGATGGACGGATGGAGGGAAATGCAGAGGGAATGGAGACGGGAGAGAAAGGAGATGATGGGGAAGATAGACCAGCTGGTAAAAATGGGGGAGAGTAGGAACGAACCGGAGGGGAAAGCAGCGCCCGAGTGGGTAAAGGAGGTGAAAAGGAAAGTGGCCACGATAGAAAAGAGAGAGGAAGAGAGACAAATAAATGAGAGGAAAAACAATGTAGTGGTGTCGGGGATAGGAAAGGAAGGGGTGGAGGGAGTTATACAGAAGCTGGATGTTAGTATGCAGGTGCGGAGAGAGGTGGAGCTGGGGAGAAAGGGGGACCGAATGCTGCTAGAGCTGGCCAGTTGGGACGAGAAAATGCAGATAATGAGGTCTAAACACAAATTGAAGGGGACAAACATATATATATAGACGATGATTTAACCGTAGCGGAGAGGGACGTTCAGAAGAAAATAAGGAAGAGGGCCAAGGAGGAAGGAGCGAAATGTGTAGAAGTGAGAGTGGGCTACCGAAAAATGAATGTGGCAGGCGAGTGGTGGATCTGGCAGGGCGATGGTCTGGCAAAAAAGTGCTGAAGGGGGTGAGGACGACGAGCCAGGAGTATGGGGTGGATGGAAGAGGTGACGAGGGCAACTGCAGGGTGGGCTTCTGAAACACTGCAGGTCTAAAGAAAAAAGTGCTGGGAGGAGTGTGGGTAAAAGAACTAGAGGATTGGTTGGGCTCAAAGGACATAGTGGGCTAGTAGAGACGTGACTGGCAGAAGAGGAATGGGGGCAGGTAGAGTGCTGTATGCCGACAGGATGGGACTGGATGACTCAGGGAGCGAAGAAGGAAGCTAAGATGGGTAGAGCGAAAGGAGGAATCCTATTGGGGGTGAGGAAGATAGTGGGAAAATGGAACAGAGAGACGCTAAGAGAAGCTACAGGACTCGTAATAGGGAAGGTGGAAATGCATAGAAGTGCGGTGTGGGTGGAAGCAGTGTACTGTAACAAAAACCGGGTGGAATTAATGGAGGTAATAGACGAACTGGATACGGCAACAGATATGTGGATCATCGGGGGCGATTGGAATGTGAGGGTGGGGGAGCTGGAAGGAAGGATCGGAGAAGACGGTGACTGGAGAAAAAGGTGCTCCCAGGATAAAGTGACTAACCAGGAGGGTAGAGAATGGATGCAATGGGTGAGAAAGTCAGGATGGGATGTGCTCAACGGTTGCTGTGAAGGGGACTGGGAAGGGAAAAAAAAGTTCTGCGGACAAGGAAGAGGCTCGGTTTTGGACTACGTGGTGGTCAAAGGGATCGAAAGGGAAGAGTTGGTGTGCTTCAAGGTGGAAAACGTAGGAGGGTCGGAACATGTACCGGTGGAGGTGGTCGTTAGGGTGAGGAACGTTGGGAAGGGAGAACAGAGGAAGGGGCAGCAGAGGTTTGGATGGAGCGAGCCGGATTTGGATGCATATGAGAAAAAGCTAAAACGTGTCAAGTGGGAGGATGTGCATTCGATGCTCCAGTTGGAGAGAGTGATGGTGGCTGCATTGGAGAAGAAGAAGAGTGGAGGGCAGAGGGAGAGTTGGTTTGACGAGGAATGTAGGGTGAAGAAGTCGAGCTGGCGAAGTGGAGAAATGGAAGACGTGAAGTGGAAAGGGCCAATCAGGCAAAGAGGGAGTTCGAGAGAACCTGCGAGAGGAAGAAGATAGAGGAGTTGCAGAAGGTAGAAACGAGGTTGAAGGAGTGTGTGACAGAGAAAGGGTTGTGGGAAATTCTGAGGGGAAGCGTAAAAAAGGGCAACGTTAGCATAGAGCTGGCAGAGTGGGAGAAGAGCTGTAGAGAGATGGCGGGGTCAGAGGTGGATTTAGGGAGTCCGAGACCGGTGGTAGGAAGGGAGGCGTTTTCGCGGGAAGAGGTCGACGTGGCCATAGAGCAGCTGAAACTGGGAAAGGCGGCGGGGGAAGATGGGCTGAAGGCAGAGGCCTTCAAAAGATTAACAGAGGAAGGAAAAGATAAGTTACTGGAGGTTTTGAATAGAGTCTGGAGTGGTGAGGAAGAACTGCCGGAAGAGTGGCGTGTGGGGGTGGTGGTCCCGGTACACAAAGGGGGAGCAGCATCGGTCGTAAATAATTATAGGGGTATTACCGTTATGAATGCGGGATACAAAGCGATGATGACAATTGTGAAAAATAGACTAGCGAGGGAAGTGGATAGAAAAGGGCTGCTGCCGGAATGCCAGGGGGGTTTCAGAAAGGGAAGAGGGACGTGGGAGCAGATTTTCACGCTTGCGAGAATGGTGAAGGAAGCGTTGGAGTGCAAAGGGAGAGTGTATGCGGTGTTTGTGGATTTGAAAGCGGCGTATGACTCAGTTCCTAGGGGGAAACTGGTGGAATGTATGGATAGATTGGGTATGGAAGTGGAAGGAGTGGAGTGGGTGAGAAGTATATATAAAGAGACGTGGGCAAAATCGAGAGTGAATGGAGAAGTGTCTGAGAAGTTTAGAAGTTTAGGGTGAATGTGGGTGTAAGGCAAGGGTGCCCGCTAAGCCCCCTCCTGTTCAATCTATACACAAGCGAGTTGGAGGCGGTGCTGAGGAGAGGACAGGCTGGAGGGGTCGTGGTGGGGAGAACCAAGGTGTGGATGCTGGCATATGCGGATGACATAGTATTAGTAGCCAAGAGAGTGGAAGAGATGCAAGAGATGTTGGAAAGAATGGGAAGGTACATGGATAGGAGAGGGTTAGTAGTGAATGCGGAGATGACTAAATGGATGATGTTTAGGAATAGGGGTAGAAGGGGTAGAGTGGAAGAGCTGAAATGGAAGGAAAGGATGATTGAGAGAGTGAATGTCTTTAAATATTTGGGTTTCTGGTTTGACAGTGGAGGAGGATTTAGGGTGCATGTGGAAAGTATGCAAGCGAAAGCGAGAATGACTTGGGGAATAGCGAGAAGGAAATGGGAGAGGTTGTGGGGCGGTAACCTCGTAATGGCGTGCAAGATCTGGGATGCGTGTGTAAAACCTATTCTGTTGTATGGAGTGGAAGTGTGGGGATTGCGTGAGTGGAATGTGATAGAGAGAGAGCAAGGTGTGCTCCTGAAGAGTCTGCTGGGTCTCGAAAGGTCGACACCGAGAGCAGTGCTGTTGCAGGAGACGAATCGTATGAGCATGTGGTGGGAGTCGTGTGTAAGGGTTGTAAAGTTTGAAGAAAGATTTCAGGAATTGGGTGAGGAAAGACTGGTGCGGGAGGTATGGATGAGGTGTAAGAGTAGGACGGAGAGTGGTTGAAGAAAGTATAGAGGAAGGATGTATGAAAGAGTGGGTATGTCTGAGGTGTGGGTAGAGGAGAAGCTGAGAGAAATGGTAAGCCTAGGAACTGAGGTAAGAGAGAGATTGAGAGATATTGAGTGGCAAGAACGGCAGACTAGAATGAATGAGAGCTCTTACAACCCTGGCTACGTAGAGTGGCAAGTGAGTGGGAGACTCCCGAGTTACTTAGCCAGGGGTGAGTGGAGCAGGGAGGAAAAGGTATGCATGGCAAGAGCGAGGTGTGGGTCAGACGAGAGAGGGAGGAAAGTGTGGATGGGTTTAGGGTACACCGCGTGTGCGCTGTGTAGTAAGGGAAGCGACACGTGGTGGCACCTTAGCGAAGAATGTGAGGGTGTGAAAGCAGAGTGGGTGGGAGACTGCAGAAAGCTGAATGAATGGTTATGCGAGGATGGGGAAGGCGTGAAAATCTGCAGGAGGCTGACGTGGGAGAGGAAAGTGGCAAGGGCAAAGGGAGCGGCGATAGATGGGGGTAATTAGTAATTTTTTGCGGAGTAGTACTTTTATTTATATTGTATTTATATTTTTATTTTTGTATATTTTTGTTGAGGTTTGTGATGTGGAGGGGCAGTGAGGGAAATGCCAATAAAGGTCTTTTTTGTATCAATCGATGATCGTACACTTAAACTAGCTTGATTTTATCATTATTGACACCCATTTGTTATTTTTGTTTAAACAACATTATAATCCGACTACCCATCACAGGTGTAATCAAATATTATAATCACTTCAATACAGAGCTATTGATGTGGCGATTATAATGTATTGTATGTATTTATAGTATAGTAGAAAATACCATAGCACTCCAAACATGTCCAATATCAATGCAGTCATGAAATATTACAAATATTTCGGTATAACCCCGCAACTAAATACAAAAACTCAACTGTTAATATCAAATCCGCTATACTTGTATATTTTACAAGTTCTAATTTTGATTGCAATGGCTATATTTACATTCTACGGTCAATATGAATATATATCTGCAAACGTACCAACTTATTTGTTACATACAGCCTCTATGACCGCATCGATTTGGTTAATTGTATTAACATTATTAGCACCAAGAAGAGATTTACAATTAATACAAAAGTTAATCAACAATTTCCAGTATGTAGACAGAGTGCTGACAAATACATACAAAAAGAAACTATCCAAAATGTATATTCGTGAGCAAATGATTGTAGTAACTTCGTTTTTTATGGCATTGTTATTCGGTGATGTATATGTTTGGTGTTATATAGTTGAAGACGATTGTCAGTACAGATATTATATACAAGATATTTTGTATCTGTATTTCATGGCAATACTGACTCTGTATTTTTATAATTTGTTAAAAATGTTGGAAAACCGCTATGCACTTTTCAATATAATTGTGGAGGATACTGATTTTCGTTGGCTGCAAAATTGTTCGGTTGAAAGGATTACGAATTTACACACAAGTATTTCCGAGCTCGTTCTGACTTTTAATGATTTGCATGGGTGGAAAATATTTCTTTTGATATGTGTTATTGTTGTGCACCTTCTGATACCTATTAATTCAATACTGAAGGAGATATTTGTGTGGCAATTTGTTAATATCTTCATTGAATTGATATGGACATCTGCTAGAACTGTAAGTGAAAGCGAGTTATTTTTTAACTACCTAAAATCAGTCATAATTCACTCTGATGGTTACAGTAGTAGAGAGGATGAATAAATTCATTAATGCATGTAATAAATTATTTAAATGTTTTAATTAAATACAACCAAAAAACTGTTGTTGGATTATCGATATCCGCATTTTTTATATCAAGATTATCGATATTCTACTACAGTGTTTCTCATCTGCAAGGGGGTCGCGGATGAAAAAGTTTGCACATGAACATTTCCAAGAACCCCCTTGTGCGAGTTGTGGGCGACCACTAGCTATCATGTTCGTATCAAACAAATAAAAACTCAATTCACTACTGTGCCTTTTTATAATTAATTATACTGTGCCTTTTTATAATTAATTATAAATTTATTATTATTAAAGAATTTGTACGTTTGCCGAGAATTACATGTTTACGGTTTGAAGAATCTTGTTAGACTGTTTAGACTGTCCTGTGAGGGTGGTTTCGTAGCAACACCCTTAAAAATTAGGTATGAGCAGAAAAACATCCCGAATGATCTGTAATTAATTTTTTTAGCGACAACCCAAATATTTTTCGCGACCCCCACTTTGGGTATAACTGTTCTACTGTATGTACAATTTCATTAAATATTATAAATTAAAGTCTATGTAAATTCAAGAAAACTTACTACACTAATAAATTACTATTTCTAACAGTTATATTTTTTAGGGCTTGGGAATTATAATAGCTATAAGATGTCAACAAATTATGAACGCAGCTAAAACCACAATGACAGTCACTCATAATGCATTAATAAATTACTCGAATATTCCCATGTTACATAAGAAACTGCAACTTTTAGTTCAGCAGGTTAAAGACAGCCAACCACAGTTTACAGCGGCAGGATTTTTCAGCGTGGATTACACCATGCTCTTTACGTTCGTCAACCTTATTACAACGTATATAATTGTTCTCATACAATTTTCATTTCCAGCCCCGAATAAAAATCAAATATTGTAAATATAATATATTAGTTATTGTATTGGACCTTTAGGTCCTTCTACCGTGTGTTCGTGTATGAGTAGTATGAGAGTGCTAGGATGCATCAAAAAGTGTCGCTAATTGTATCCCAACGTCAAATGGTACCGACTGTGTTTAGCACCCTCGGTTTACAAAAGGGCTGGTTCTAATCCCTGCCCGGGTCATTCGAACCCAGGCCATCCTTTCGTAAACCGAGGGTGCTAAGCACTGCACTACATCGGCGGGTGTAATTATTTTATAGTAGTTTATTTTATTGTAGTTATTCAGTTTTATAATAGCAGTGATAATAAATTGGTGTCTAGATCTCTCGTATTTTAGTAGTAAAGGGTGTTTCATTTCGAGGTGTAGAACTTTGAATTTAAATAAAACACGGAAATATAATTTTAATGGCCATGAATGTGACTTTTTTTGAAAGATAATTTTATGCCATTAATGTTTAAATATGATTTCGGACATGTGGCTGCCGCGCTTGTCGCGGAAATGGCATAACCTGGAAGTCAAATTTGCCATCACATTTCTGGTCGTATTTCAAGAATAACGCGTGGAATGTCTTCAATAGACGAGATGTAATGGTTTGGGGGGTATGTGAAGTCAACATACCCCCAAACCATTACATCCAAACAAAAGTTACCGTTTGGTGTGATTTATGGGCCGAAGGAATCATCGGACCACATTATGCTGGTGAAAACGCTACAGTCAACGTAGACCGGTATAGAGGAATTATTACTAATTTTAGTGTGCCTCGAATGGATGATATTGAATCCAACAAGACGGGGCCACATGCCATACAACGCGCGATAGAATTAATTTACATATTTATACAAAACCACATAAAAAACCTCGTTTGTAATGTCAAAACGACCGCTTTTATAGGCACCGCTTCCTGGGAAACCAGGGCTTGAGAGGTCAGCTACATCATTCTCATCTTTTGAAACCAAATCCACATTTTCATTTTCAGATAGACTATCAATACTTTTTAATGGCACTCTCTTTTTTTCTTGGCATTTAATGTCTTGAACACTGATTTTGACTTTTGTCTCTCTCGAATTTTATCTTTTTCTGAAGTATCTGTAGCTATGTGAGACGACCTAGGTTTCTTCCGTTTTGTTGGCCTAACTTTTTTCTGGTAGATTTAGAGTTAGATTGAATTTGCTCCGAAGTTACAATGGACTTAATAGTCATACTAGTTTGATTGAACTAAAACAGCTGAGCTCATTTCTCTTTTAAGATGAGGTGTTATTTTCCCCAATATCAGTAGTAGTTTCCAATCAATTTGGACCTGTGCGATCCATTACATAGGATACGCAAGTTATCATTTTCGTTAAATACACCTCTACCTAGAGGGCAAATTCCTGATTTCTTGAAGCCACTAGTTATGTTGATAGTGGTGAATGGTCTAATACCAACACATTCTGCAACATTATAAATATCAACTCTTTTTCCAACGTTGTTCACAAGCCAAGCATTTACTCCTTGGTTGCAATACGTCTTCAACGGAAAATAGATGGTAATATCAAGCAGTTGTAGTCTATGAGAAGTGTGAGATGGAAACATTACAATCACGACACCAGCGTTAGATGCTAAGTCTAAGGTTTTAAATGATATGTCAGATTCATGATTCAATTATAAGCGTGTGTTGCTTATAACTCAATCATGAATCTGACATATCATTTTAAACCTTAGACTTAGCATCTAACGCTGGAGTCGTGATTGTAATGTTTCCACGTCACACTTCTCATAGACTACAACTGCTTGATATTACCATCTATTTTCCGTTGAAGACGTATTGCAACCAAGGAGTAAATGCTTGGCAGCATCTAACGCTGGAGTCGTGATAGTAATGTTTCCACCTCACACTTCTCATCTTCTTTAGATGGTAGTGTTATATGATGGTCCTTATTTTTTTAAACTCTTCAGTGGGCCAACCCGGTTAGTCCGATTGTCCTTTAGGGCGCTCCCTTTAACATCTAATCATTATAAACCAAGGTATGATTTCCTCAAGCACTGATACAAGCTATTAGCTCCCAATGCTCTGTAGAGGTCACGTTACCAGTCTGGTTTGCACCTTTAGATGCGACAACTTTTTGAAGATTTTGTACTGTGTCACACTAGTCTCATTTTACATTGAAAACCCTACAAACTTCTATTATCTCATCAACACACTTTTGAACCCTGCTGTAAGAAGTGAAAATAAGACTGGGAATATTAATTATTATGACAGGGAGCTTTTTTTAATATTGGAGGATGTTCTGTATATAAAATGTTTAATTAACAACAATATAAATATTAATTAATCATAAAACTGTAACATTCAAAATTCTCCATTTCATAAACCCATCCTACTGTTGTATATCATTTATTTTCCAAAGCCACCCCTGCAATTAGGACTAGCCTCAATAACTTGGTCACTCTCAGCCCATTGTTTGGCTGTTTTGGCTACTATAGATAAAGCATGGACACCATGTTGCAATTCTTCTTTCAGTACTTCATTTACTAATCTATGCCTCTAGAAAGATAATAGAATTGTTAGTTTAAAAGAATCATAAAAGAAATGTGGGATATCTGATGTGGAATTTATAATATTTGTACTATAGATAAAGCATGGACACCAGGTTACAATTCTTCTTTCAGTACTTCATTTACTAATCTATGCCTCTAGAAAGATAATAGAATTGTTAGTTCAAAAGAATCATAAAAGAAATGTGGGATATCTGATGTGGTATTTATAATATTTGTACTATAGATAAAGCATTGATACCATGTTACAATACTTCTTTCAGTACTTCATTTACTAATCTATGCCTATAGAAATATAATAGAATTGTTAGTTTCAAAGAATCATAAAAGAGATGTGGGATATCTGATGTGGTATTTATAATATTTGTACTATAGATAAAGCATTGATACCATGTTACAATACTTCTTTCAGTACTTCATTTACTAATCTATGCCTATAGAAATATAATAGAATTGTTAGTTTAAAAGAATCATAAAAGGAATGTGGGATATCTGATGTGGTATTTATAATATTTGTACTATAGATGAAGCATGGACACCATGTTATAATTCTTCTTTCAGTACTTCATTTACTAATCTATGCCTCTAGAAAGATAATAGAATTGTTAGTTTAAAAGAATCATAAAAGAAATGTGGGATATCTGATGTGGGATTTATAATATTTGTACTATAGATAAAGCATGGACACCAGGTTACAATTCTTCTTTCAGTACTTCATTTACTAATCTATGCCTCTATAAAGATAATAGAATTGTTAGTTTAAAAGAATCATAAAAGAAATGTGGGATATCTGATGTGGTATTTATAATATTTGTACTATAGATAAAGCATGGATACCTTGTTACAATTCTTCTTTCAGTAATTCATTGACTAATCTATATCTCTAGAAAGATAATAGAAATGTTAGTTTAAAAGAATCATAAAAGAAATGTGGGATATCTGATGTGGTATTTATAATATTTGTACTATAGATAAAGCATGGACACCAGGTTACAATTCTTCTTTCAGAACTTCCTTTACTAATCTATGCCTCTATAAAGATAATAGAATTGTTAGTTTAAAAGAATCATAAAAGAAATGTGGGATATCTGATGTGGGATTTATAATATTTGTACTATAGATAAAGCATGGACACCAGGTTACAATTCTTCTTTCAGTACTTCATTTACTAATATATGCCTATAGAAATATAATAGAATTGTTAGTTTAAAAGAGTCATAAAAGAAATGTAGGATATCTAATGTAGTATTTATAATATTTGTACTATAGATAAAGCATGGACACCATGTTACAATTCTTCTGTCAGTACTTCATTTACTAATCTATGCCTCTAGAAAGATAATAGAATTGTTAGTTTAAAAGAATCATAAAAGAAATGTGGGATATCTGATGTGGTATTTATAATATTTGTACTATAGATAAAGCATGGATACCTTGTTACAATTCTTCTTTCAGTAATTCATTGACTAATCTATATCTCTAGAAAGATAATAGAAATGTTAGTTTAAAAGAATCATAAAAGAAATGTGGGATATCTGATGTGGTATTTATAATATTTGTACTATAGATAAAGCATGGACACCAGGTTACAATTCTTCTTTCAGAACTTCATTTACTAATCTATGCCTCTATAAAGATAATAGAATTGTTAGTTTAAAAGAATCATAAAAGAAATGTGGGATATCTGATGTGGGATTTATAATATTTGTACTATAGATAAAGCATGGACACCAGGTTACAATTCTTCTTTCAGTACTTCATTTACTAATATATGCCTATAGAAATATAATAGAATTGTTAGTTTAAAAGAGTCATAAAAGAAATGTAGGATATCTAATGTAGTATTTATAATATTTGTACTATAGATAAAGCATGGACACCATGTTACAATTCTTCTGTCAGTACTTCATTTACTAATCTATGCCTCTAGAAAGATAATAGAATTGTTAGTTTAAAAGAATCATAAAAGAAATGTGGGATATCTGATGTGGTATTTATAATATTTGTACTATAGATAAAGCATGGATACCTTGTTACAATTCTTCTTTCAGTAATTCATTGACTAATCTATATCTCTAGAAAGATAATAGAAATGTTAGTTTAAAAGAATCATAAAAGAAATGTGGGATATCTGATGTGGTATTTATAATATTTGTACTATAGATAAAGCATGGACACCAGGTTACAATTCTTCTTTCAGAACTTCATTTACTAATCTATGCCTCTATAAAGATAATAGAATTGTTAGTTTAAAAGAATCATAAAAGAAATGTGGGATATCTGATGTGGGATTTATAATATTTGTACTATAGATAAAGCATGGACACCAGGTTACAATTCTTCTTTCAGTACTTCATTTACTAATCTATGCCTATAGAAATATAATAGAATTGTTAGTTTAAAAGAATCATAAAAGAAATGTGGGATATCTGCTGTGGTATTTATAATATTTGTACTATAGATAAAGCATGGACACCAGGTTACAATTCTTCTGTCAGAACTTCATTTACTAATCTATGCCTCTATAAAGATAATAGAATTGTTAGTTTAAAAGAATCATAAAAGAAATGTGGGATATCTGATGTGGTATTTATAATATTTGTACTATAGATAAAGCATGGATACCTTGTTACAATTCTTCTTTCAGTAATTCATTGACTAATCTATATCTCTAGAAAGATAATAGAAATGTTAGTTTAAAAGAATCATAAAAGAAATGTGGGATATCTGATGTGGTATTTATAATATTTGTACTATAGATAAAGCATGGACACCAGGTTACAATTCTTCTTTCAGTACTTCATTTACTAATCTATGCCTATAGAAATATAATAGAATTGTTAGTTTAAAAGAATCATAAAAGAAATGTGGGATATCTGCTGTGGTATTTATAATATTTGTACTATAGATAAAGCATGGACACCAGGTTACAATTCTTCTTTCAGTACTTCATTTACTAATCTATGCCTCTATAAAGATAATAGAATTGTTAGTTTAAAAGAGTCATAAAAGAAATGTAGGATATCTAATGTAGTATTTATAATATTTGTACAATAGATAAAGCATGGACACCATGTTACAATTCTTCTGTCAGTACTTCATTTACTAATCTATGCCTCTAGAAAGATAATAGAATTGTTAGTTTAAAAGAATCATAAAAGAAATGTGGGATATCTGATGTGGTATTTATAATATTTGTACTATAGATAAAGCATGGACACCAGGTTACAATTCTTCTGTCAGAACTTCATTTACTAATCTATGCCTCTATAAAGATAATAGAATTGTTAGTTTAAAAGAATCATAAAAGAAATGTGGGATATCTGATGTGGTATTTATAATATTTGTACTATAGATAAAGCATGGATACCTTGTTACAATTCTTCTTTCAGTAATTCATTGACTAATCTATATCTCTAGAAAGATAATAGAAATGTTAGTTTAAAAGAATCATAAAAGAAATGTGGGATATCTGATGTGGTATTTATAATATTTGTACTATAGATAAAGCATGGATACCTTGTTACAATTCTTCTTTCAGTAATTCATTGACTAATCTATATCTCTAGAAAGATAATAGAAATGTTAGTTTAAAAGAATCATAAAAGAAATGTGGGATATCTGATGTGGTATTTATAATATTTGTACTATAGATAAAGCATGGACACCAGGTTACAATTCTTCTTTCAGAACTTCATTTACTAATCTATGCCTCTATAAAGATAATAGAATTGTTAGTTTAAAAGAATCATAAAAGAAATGTGGGATATCTGATGTGGGATTTATAATATTTGTACTATAGATAAAGCATGGACACCAGGTTACAATTCTTCTTTCAGTACTTCATTTACTAATATATGCCTATAGAAATATAATAGAATTGTTAGTTTAAAAGAGTCATAAAAGAAATGTAGGATATCTAATGTAGTATTTATAATATTTGTACTATAGATAAAGCATGGACACCATGTTACAATTCTTCTGTCAGTACTTCATTTACTAATCTATGCCTCTAGAAAGATAATAGAATTGTTAGTTTAAAAGAATCATAAAAGAAATGTGGGATATCTGATGTGGTATTTATAATATTTGTACTATAGATAAAGCATGGATACCTTGTTACAATTCTTCTTTCAGTAATTCATTGACTAATCTATATCTCTAGAAAGATAATAGAAATGTTAGTTTAAAAGAATCATAAAAGAAATGTGGGATATCTGATGTGGTATTTATAATATTTGTACTATAGATAAAGCATGGATACCTTGTTACAATTCTTCTTTCAGTAATTCATTGACTAATCTATATCTCTAGAAAGATAATAGAAATGTTAGTTTAAAAGAATCATAAAAGAAATGTGGGATATCTGATGTGGTATTTATAATATTTGTACTATAGATAAAGCATGGACACCAGGTTACAATTCTTCTTTCAGAACTTCATTTACTAATCTATGCCTCTATAAAGATAATAGAATTGTTAGTTTAAAAGAATCATAAAAGAAATGTGGGATATCTGATGTGGGATTTATAATATTTGTACTATAGATAAAGCATGGACACCAGGTTACAATTCTTCTTTCAGTACTTCATTTACTAATATATGCCTATAGAAATATAATAGAATTGTTAGTTTAAAAGAGTCATAAAAGAAATGTAGGATATCTAATGTAGTATTTATAATATTTGTACTATAGATAAAGCATGGACACCATGTTACAATTCTTCTGTCAGTACTTCATTTACTAATCTATGCCTCTAGAAAGATAATAGAATTGTTAGTTTAAAAGAATCATAAAAGAAATGTGGGATATCTGATGTGGTATTTATAATATTTGTACTATAGATAAAGCATGGATACCTTGTTACAATTCTTCTTTCAGTAATTCATTGACTAATCTATATCTCTAGAAAGATAATAGAAATGTTAGTTTAAAAGAATCATAAAAGAAATGTGGGATATCTGATGTGGTATTTATAATATTTGTACTATAGATAAAGCATGGATACCTTGTTACAATTCTTCTTTCAGTAATTCATTGACTAATCTATATCTCTAGAAAGATAATAGAAATGTTAGTTTAAAAGAATCATAAAAGAAATGTGGGATATCTGATGTGGTATTTATAATATTTGTACTATAGATAAAGCATGGACACCAGGTTACAATTCTTCTTTCAGAACTTCATTTACTAATCTATGCCTCTATAAAGATAATAGAATTGTTAGTTTAAAAGAATCATAAAAGAAATGTGGGATATCTGATGTGGGATTTATAATATTTGTACTATAGATAAAGCATGGACACCAGGTTACAATTCTTCTTTCAGTACTTCATTTACTAATCTATGCCTATAGAAATATAATAGAATTGTTAGTTTAAAAGAATCATAAAAGAAATGTGGGATATCTGATGTGGTATTTATAATATTTGTACTATAGATAAAGCATGGACACCAGGTTACAATTCTTCTGTCAGAACTTCATTTACTAATCTATGCCTCTATAAAGATAATAGAATTGTTAGTTTAAAAGAATCATAAAAGAAATGTGGGATATCTGATGTGGTATTTATAATATTTGTACTATAGATAAAGCATGGATACCTTGTTACAATTCTTCTTTCAGTAATTCATTGACTAATCTATATCTCTAGAAAGATAATAGAAATGTTAGTTTAAAAGAATCATAAAAGAAATGTGGGATATCTGATGTGGTATTTATAATATTTGTACTATAGATAAAGCATGGACACCAGGTTACAATTCTTCTTTCAGTACTTCATTTACTAATCTATGCCTCTATAAAGATAATAGAATTGTTAGTTTAAAAGAGTCATAAAAGAAATGTAGGATATCTAATGTAGTATTTATAATATTTGTACAATAGATAAAGCATGGACACCATGTTACAATTCTTCTGTCAGTACTTCATTTACTAATCTATGCCTCTAGAAAGATAATAGAATTGTTAGTTTAAAAGAATCATAAAAGAAATGTGGGATATCTGATGTGGTATTTATAATATTTGTACTATAGATAAAGCATGGACACCAGGTTACAATTCTTCTGTCAGAACTTCATTTACTAATCTATGCCTCTATAAAGATAATAGAATTGTTAGTTTAAAAGAATCATAAAAGAAATGTGGGATATCTGATGTGGTATTTATAATATTTGTACTATAGATAAAGCATGGATACCTTGTTACAATTCTTCTTTCAGTAATTCATTGACTAATCTATATCTCTAGAAAGATAATAGAAATGTTAGTTTAAAAGAATCATAAAAGAAATGTGGGATATCTGATGTGGTATTTATAATATTTGTACTATAGATAAAGCATGGATACCTTGTTACAATTCTTCTTTCAGTAATTCATTGACTAATCTATATCTCTAGAAAGATAATAGAAATGTTAGTTTAAAAGAATCATAAAAGAAATGTGGGATATCTGATGTGGTATTTATAATATTTGTACTATAGATAAAGCATGGACACCAGGTTACAATTCTTCTGTCAGAACTTCATTTACTAATCTATGCCTCTATAAAGATAATAGAATTGTTAGTTTAAAAGAATCATAAAAGAAATGTGGGATATCTGATGTGGTATTTATAATATTTGTACTATAGATAAAGCATGGATACCTTGTTACAATTCTTCTTTCAGTAATTCATTGACTAATCTATATCTCTAGAAAGATAATAGAAATGTTAGTTTAAAAGAATCATAAAAGAAATGTGGGATATCTGATGTGGTATTTATAATATTTGTACTATAGATAAAGCATGGATACCTTGTTACAATTCTTCTTTCAGTAATTCATTGACTAATCTATATCTCTAGAAAGATAATAGAAATGTTAGTTTAAAAGAATCATAAAAGAAATGTGGGATATCTGATGTGGTATTTATAATATTTGTACTATAGATAAAGCATGGACACCAGGTTACAATTCTTCTGTCAGAACTTCATTTACTAATCTATGCCTCTATAAAGATAATAGAATTGTTAGTTTAAAAGAATCATAAAAGAAATGTGGGATATCTGATGTGGTATTTATAATATTTGTACTATAGATAAAGCATGGATACCTTGTTACAATTCTTCTTTCAGTAATTCATTGACTAATCTATATCTCTAGAAAGATAATAGAAATGTTAGTTTAAAAGAATCATAAAAGAAATGTGGGATATCTGATGTGGTATTTATAATATTTGTACTATAGATAAAGCATGGATACCTTGTTACAATTCTTCTTTCAGTAATTCATTGACTAATCTATATCTCTAGAAAGATAATAGAAATGTTAGTTTAAAAGAATCATAAAAGAAATGTGGGATATCTGATGTGGTATTTATAATATTTGTACTATAGATAAAGCATGGATACCTTGTTACAATTCTTCTTTCAGTAATTCATTGACTAATCTATATCTCTAGAAAGATAATAGAAATGTTAGTTTAAAAGAATCATAAAAGAAATGTGGGATATCTGATGTGGTATTTATAATATTTGTACTATAGATAAAGCATGGATACCTTGTTACAATTCTTCTTTCAGTAATTCATTGACTAATCTATATCTCTAGAAAGATAATAGAAATGTTAGTTTAAAAGAATCATAAAAGAAATGTGGGATATCTGATGTGGTATTTATAATATTTGTACTATAGATAAAGCATGGACACCAGGTTACAATTCTTCTGTCAGAACTTCATTTACTAATCTATGCCTCTATAAAGATAATAGAATTGTTAGTTTAAAAGAATCATAAAAGAAATGTGGGATATCTGATGTGGTATTTATAATATTTGTACTATAGATAAAGCATGGATACCTTGTTACAATTCTTCTTTCAGTAATTCATTGACTAATCTATATCTCTAGAAAGATAATAGAAATGTTAGTTTAAAAGAATCATAAAAGAAATGTGGGATATCTGATGTGGTATTTATAATATTTGTACTATAGATAAAGCATGGACACCAGGTTACAATTCTTCTGTCAGAACTTCATTTACTAATCTATGCCTCTATAAAGATAATAGAATTGTTAGTTTAAAAGAATCATAAAAGAAATGTGGGATATCTGATGTGGTATTTATAATATTTGTACTATAGATAAAGCATGGATACCTTGTTACAATTCTTCTTTCAGTAATTCATTGACTAATCTATATCTCTAGAAAGATAATAGAAATGTTAGTTTAAAAGAATCATAAAAGAAATGTGGGATATCTGATGTGGTATTTATAATATTTGTACTATAGATAAAGCATGGATACCTTGTTACAATTCTTCTTTCAGTAATTCATTGACTAATCTATATCTCTAGAAAGATAATAGAAATGTTAGTTTAAAAGAATCATAAAAGAAATGTGGGATATCTGATGTGGTATTTATAATATTTGTACTATAGATAAAGCATGGACACCAGGTTACAATTCTTCTGTCAGAACTTCATTTACTAATCTATGCCTCTATAAAGATAATAGAATTGTTAGTTTAAAAGAATCATAAAAGAAATGTGGGATATCTGATGTGGTATTTATAATATTTGTACTATAGATAAAGCATGGATACCTTGTTACAATTCTTCTTTCAGTAATTCATTGACTAATCTATATCTCTAGAAAGATAATAGAAATGTTAGTTTAAAAGAATCATAAAAGAAATGTGGGATATCTGATGTGGTATTTATAATATTTGTACTATAGATAAAGCATGGATACCTTGTTACAATTCTTCTTTCAGTAATTCATTGACTAATCTATATCTCTAGAAAGATAATAGAAATGTTAGTTTAAAAGAATCATAAAAGAAATGTGGGATATCTGATGTGGTATTTATAATATTTGTACTATAGATAAAGCATGGACACCAGGTTACAATTCTTCTGTCAGAACTTCATTTACTAATCTATGCCTCTATAAAGATAATAGAATTGTTAGTTTAAAAGAATCATAAAAGAAATGTGGGATATCTGATGTGGTATTTATAATATTTGTACTATAGATAAAGCATGGATACCTTGTTACAATTCTTCTTTCAGTAATTCATTGACTAATCTATATCTCTAGAAAGATAATAGAAATGTTAGTTTAAAAGAATCATAAAAGAAATGTGGGATATCTGATGTGGTATTTATAATATTTGTACTATAGATAAAGCATGGATACCTTGTTACAATTCTTCTTTCAGTAATTCATTGACTAATCTATATCTCTAGAAAGATAATAGAAATGTTAGTTTAAAAGAATCATAAAAGAAATGTGGGATATCTGATGTGGTATTTATAATATTTGTACTATAGATAAAGCATGGATACCTTGTTACAATTCTTCTTTCAGTAATTCATTGACTAATCTATATCTCTAGAAAGATAATAGAAATGTTAGTTTAAAAGAATCATAAAAGAAATGTGGGATATCTGATGTGGTATTTATAATATTTGTACTATAGATAAAGCATGGACACCAGGTTACAATTCTTCTTTCAGTACTTCATTTACTAATCTATGCCTCTATAAAGATAATAGAATTGTTAGTTTAAAAGAGTCATAAAAGAAATGTAGGATATCTAATGTAGTATTTATAATATTTGTACAATAGATAAAGCATGGACACCATGTTACAATTCTTCTGTCAGTACTTCATTTACTAATCTATGCCTCTAGAAAGATAATAGAATTGTTAGTTTAAAAGAATCATAAAAGAAATGTGGGATATCTGATGTGGTATTTATAATATTTGTACTATAGATAAAGCATGGACACCAGGTTACAATTCTTCTGTCAGAACTTCATTTACTAATCTATGCCTCTATAAAGATAATAGAATTGTTAGTTTAAAAGAATCATAAAAGAAATGTGGGATATCTGATGTGGTATTTATAATATTTGTACTATAGATAAAGCATGGATACCTTGTTACAATTCTTCTTTCAGTAATTCATTGACTAATCTATATCTCTAGAAAGATAATAGAAATGTTAGTTTAAAAGAATCATAAAAGAAATGTGGGATATCTGATGTGGTATTTATAATATTTGTACTATAGATAAAGCATGGACACCAGGTTACAATTCTTCTTTCAGAACTTCATTTACTAATCTATGCCTCTATAAAGATAATAGAATTGTTAGTTTAAAAGAATCATAAAAGAAATGTGGGATATCTGATGTGGGATTTATAATATTTGTACTATAGATAAAGCATGGACACCAGGTTACAATTCTTCTTTCAGTACTTCATTTACTAATATATGCCTATAGAAATATAATAGAATTGTTAGTTTAAAAGAGTCATAAAAGAAATGTAGGATATCTAATGTAGTATTTATAATATTTGTACTATAGATAAAGCATGGACACCATGTTACAATTCTTCTGTCAGTACTTCATTTACTAATCTATGCCTCTAGAAAGATAATAGAATTGTTAGTTTAAAAGAATCATAAAAGAAATGTGGGATATCTGATGTGGTATTTATAATATTTGTACTATAGATAAAGCATGGATACCTTGTTACAATTCTTCTTTCAGTAATTCATTGACTAATCTATATCTCTAGAAAGATAATAGAAATGTTAGTTTAAAAGAATCATAAAAGAAATGTGGGATATCTGATGTGGTATTTATAATATTTGTACTATAGATAAAGCATGGATACCTTGTTACAATTCTTCTTTCAGTAATTCATTGACTAATCTATATCTCTAGAAAGATAATAGAAATGTTAGTTTAAAAGAATCATAAAAGAAATGTGGGATATCTGATGTGGTATTTATAATATTTGTACTATAGATAAAGCATGGACACCAGGTTACAATTCTTCTTTCAGAACTTCATTTACTAATCTATGCCTCTATAAAGATAATAGAATTGTTAGTTTAAAAGAATCATAAAAGAAATGTGGGATATCTGATGTGGGATTTATAATATTTGTACTATAGATAAAGCATGGACACCAGGTTACAATTCTTCTTTCAGTACTTCATTTACTAATCTATGCCTATAGAAATATAATAGAATTGTTAGTTTAAAAGAATCATAAAAGAAATGTGGGATATCTGATGTGGTATTTATAATATTTGTACTATAGATAAAGCATGGACACCAGGTTACAATTCTTCTTTCAGTACTTCATTTACTAATCTATGCCTATAGAAATATAATAGAATTGTTAGTTTAAAAGAATCATAAAAGAAATGTGGGATATCTGATGTGGTATTTATAATATTTGTACTATAGATAAAGCATGGACACCAGGTTACAATTCTTCTGTCAGAACTTCATTTACTAATCTATGCCTCTATAAAGATAATAGAATTGTTAGTTTAAAAGAATCATAAAAGAAATGTGGGATATCTGATGTGGTATTTATAATATTTGTACTATAGATAAAGCATGGATACCTTGTTACAATTCTTCTTTCAGTAATTCATTGACTAATCTATATCTCTAGAAAGATAATAGAAATGTTAGTTTAAAAGAATCATAAAAGAAATGTGGGATATCTGATGTGGTATTTATAATATTTGTACTATAGATAAAGCATGGACACCAGGTTACAATTCTTCTTTCAGTACTTCATTTACTAATCTATGCCTATAGAAATATAATAGAATTGTTAGTTTAAAAGAATCATAAAAGAAATGTGGGATATCTGCTGTGGTATTTATAATATTTGTACTATAGATAAAGCATGGACACCAGGTTACAATTCTTCTTTCAGTACTTCATTTACTAATCTATGCCTCTATAAAGATAATAGAATTGTTAGTTTAAAAGAGTCATAAAAGAAATGTAGGATATCTAATGTAGTATTTATAATATTTGTACAATAGATAAAGCATGGACACCATGTTACAATTCTTCTGTCAGTACTTCATTTACTAATCTATGCCTCTAGAAAGATAATAGAATTGTTAGTTTAAAAGAATCATAAAAGAAATGTGGGATATCTGATGTGGTATTTATAATATTTGTACTATAGATAAAGCATGGACACCAGGTTACAATTCTTCTGTCAGAACTTCATTTACTAATCTATGCCTCTATAAAGATAATAGAATTGTTAGTTTAAAAGAATCATAAAAGAAATGTGGGATATCTGATGTGGTATTTATAATATTTGTACTATAGATAAAGCATGGATACCTTGTTACAATTCTTCTTTCAGTAATTCATTGACTAATCTATATCTCTAGAAAGATAATAGAAATGTTAGTTTAAAAGAATCATAAAAGAAATGTGGGATATCTGATGTGGTATTTATAATATTTGTACTATAGATAAAGCATGGATACCTTGTTACAATTCTTCTTTCAGTAATTCATTGACTAATCTATATCTCTAGAAAGATAATAGAAATGTTAGTTTAAAAGAATCATAAAAGAAATGTGGGATATCTGATGTGGTATTTATAATATTTGTACTATAGATAAAGCATGGACACCAGGTTACAATTCTTCTTTCAGTACTTCATTTACTAATCTATGCCTCTATAAAGATAATAGAATTGTTAGTTTAAAAGAGTCATAAAAGAAATGTAGGATATCTAATGTAGTATTTATAATATTTGTACAATAGATAAAGCATGGACACCATGTTACAATTCTTCTGTCAGTACTTCATTTACTAATCTATGCCTCTAGAAAGATAATAGAATTGTTAGTTTAAAAGAATCATAAAAGAAATGTGGGATATCTGATGTGGTATTTATAATATTTGTACTATAGATAAAGCATGGACACCATGTTATAATTCTTCTTTCAGTACTTAGTTTACTAATCTATGCCTCTAGAAAGATAATAGAATTGTTAGTTTAAAAGAATCATAAAAGAAATGTAGGATATCTGATGTGGTATTTAAAATATTTGTAAAGCTATCTAAGAGTTGGGGTGCTAATAACTTACATTTTGTTGCAACTAAAATATAGAATCATATTAGATGGGATTAAAAGACAGATGTAGGGGAGGAAGTCAGACTGTATTGATGGAATGAAGATATGTATATCCAGATAAATTATTGGGTGATAAATATTGAAGGAAGATTGAAGCAAATTCTGACAATACTAGGAATGATAGTATTATTGACTTGTAAGGTGCCTATATGAAAAATTGGATAATTTGTCATATAGGCACCTTACATAAACATACATATTCTCTTCATTCCATCATTACATGTACTACTGATGGTACATTACATTGTTGCAGGGGGTACAAAAGAAATTTCAAGCAATTTTTGATGTAGAACTTTCAAAAATATAAATTAAATCTAGCAAAACTTATGTCTGAAGTTAATGAAGATAAACATATTAGGTTTTAGCTTTATCAACTTCAAATCAAAATCAATGATTGTTTGAATGAAATAAGCTCACCCATCACATTGGTAGTTGTATTAGTTATTATAATAACTAATATATATTATTATCAAGTACTATAGTACTTGTTAATAATATATATATATATATATATATATATATATATATATATATATATATATATATATAAAAGAAATGTAGAATATCTAATGTGGTATTAATATTAATAATTCTAACCAAATAGATCAAATATTATATGGTACAAATTAAAAAACATTGTACTGCTTAAATAAATGTACCGCCATGATGATATTTTGTAATTTAATACAAGTCAAAAAATATGGCCATATTCAGAAACTATGTTTTGTCATAATCTTATGACAAAACATAGTTAGTTATATGTTTTGTCATAAGATTATGACAAAACATAGTTAGTTTCTGAATATGCCCATATTTTTTGACTTGTATTAAATTACAAAATATCATCATGGGGGGGTAGAAACTATGTTTTGTCATAATCTTATGACAAAACATAGTTAGTTATATGTTTTGTCATAAGGGTATGACAAAACATAGTTAGTTTCTGAATAAGCCCATATTTTTTAACTTGTATTAAATTACAAAATATCATCATGGGGGTACATTTATTTAAGCAGTACAATGTTTCTAACCAAGACATACATGATTTAGTAATTTTGACAAGAAATATGGGTTATTAATTTATTTTATAGGTCTGCATGTTGGAAAATATGTTATACAACACTGATTGTGACAATATTCACTTTTCTATTTCCATGTAATTTCTAGGAGTAAAGATAGTATTATGGTAGCTAATTTACAACTGTCCAATCCTGTGTAACTAAAAACAACAGGACTCACTTTAATTGTAAGTTATAATTACTCACCTTTATTAATGGTAGATCAACAAATTTGTCAGACACCACAATCACTTTAAAGTGAGTCTCTGCACCTTTTGGGACATTATGCATGTAGGATTCATTTATTACTTCCAAATGCTTAGTTTCCAATTGGGTTGATAGTTTTGTTTCTATGGATGTTGCTATTGGTGTTGCCATTGTAGATTTTTTAATAAATGTTACTGCAATGTTGCTACTATAAGCGCTTTTGTAGATACGCACAGGTTTAATTAAATTACTATACATTTATAGCAATATTTTTGTACCTCTGATTTAGTTAGGTTAGAAACTGTGTTTACAAATATATAAAATAATGTATGTAACCAACATTACTGTTAATTATATAGACTGCCCCTAAAGCACCTAAAGTATGGAATAAATTCGATAAAACATTTATTTAGGAATTTTGCAAACACGTCAATTTTTTAATTTAAATTGACAACTTTTAATGAAATTGTCAATTTTTTTCGACCATTTTTGAATGTGAAATGACAACCCCATTTTTTTATTACGAATAAAAGATAAGAAACAGAAAAATACATGCTGATGCCATCAAGATCACCTTCTATGAAATAATATTTCAACAGAGTGCTGGAGATATCAACACAAAGTCAATCTTATAAAACATATAACCCCCTTAACAATCTACATCTATATCTACAATGTAATCTACCATCAGTGGAACATGTAATGATGGAATGAAGAGAATATGTATGTTTATTTGGATAATTTGTCATATAGGCACTTTACACAGTCAATAATACTATCATTCCTAGTATTGTCAGAATTTGCTTCAATCTTCCTTCAATATTTATCACCCAATAATTTATCTGGATATACATATCTTCATTCCATCAATACAGTCTGACTTCCTCCCCTAGATCTGTCTTTTAATCCTATCTTTCTAGAGGCATAGATTAGTAAATGAAGTACTGAAAGAATAATTGTAACCTGGTGTCCATGCTTTATCTATAGTACAAATATTATAAATACTACATTAGATATCCTACATTTATTTTATAACTCTTTTAAACTAACAATTCTATTATCTTTCTAGAGGTAAAGATTAGTAAATGAAGTACTGAAAGAAGAATTATAACATGGTGTCCATGCTCTATCTATAGTACAAATATTATAAATACCACATCAGATATCCCACAATGCTTTTATGATTCTTTTACACTAACATTTCTATTATCTTTCTAGAGGTATAGATTAGTCAGTCAATGAATTACTGAAAGAAGAATTGTAACAAGGTATCCATGCTTTATCTATAGTACAAATATTATAAATACCACATCAGATATCCCAACTTTCTTTTATGATTCTTTTAAACTAACATTTCTATTATCTTTCTAGAGGTATAGATTAGTCAATGAATTACTGAAAGAAGAATTGTAACATTGTCCATTTTTTAATTTAAATTGACAATTTTTAATGAAATTGTCAACTTTTTTCGACCATTTTTGAATGTGAAATGACAACCCCATTTTTTATTACGAATAAAAGATAAGAAACAGAAACATACATGCTGATGCCATCAAGATCACCGGGTAGTGCATTCTATGAAATAATATTTCAACAGAGTGCTTGAGATCAATCTTATAAAACATATAACCCCCTTAACAATCTACATATCTAGATCTAATATATATATATATATATATATATATATATATATATATATATATATATATATATATATATCGTGTTAAAAAATGAAACCCATCTTTGAAATGATGTATCTCAGTAAATATTGGATAGAAAATAATATTGATAAATAATTGAAGAGATTTAAGGCTATACAACTTTGTATATAGACATTTCCATAAAAAAGAACCATGGGTTATATAAGCAAACAAACTGAAAAAAATCCGGAAATGTATGGCCATCCCCAAGTTTCCACAGGTCCTTGGAGGTCGGAAACTCGGATTCCACACCCTACGCCAACCACGAATAATATCCTAAAATTTCATTTACTTCGGAATTTTGTCCAGGTAGAATGTACTTGCCGACTGGACTACCAGGACTTTCGTTTATTTCAGCGATTCCGTTGGTTTTTCTGGAAACCACATGACTGAAAATCTGTAGTTGACGTAAAATATTGGAGCCTTATAGGCAATTATTGTAGGGAAAAACACGAGCTTCATATGCAGCTCTATTCGAATATATCAGCACACCTGAAATGAGAAACATCATATTGACGACCTTAACCCAGCAATAAAAGAATAGACGGCCAACGTTTTCAGCAGCAGGCTTTTTCTATATAGACCACACTATGTTATTCATTTGCAACTTCTTATATTGTAATTATTCAGTTTCACAATAGTAATGTTTTCACCTAGGCGTGTCAGGTTCATAATAAGGCACTCTACTTACGATATGTCTGTTATAATTAATTACTTAATTCCTTTAAGAGTGTAATATATTACTGAATTGGGTAATAACGATTCTAATTTATTTAAACTGTCACGCAATCTAATTAATCTATACAATTCTTTTTTACAGACAGTCGAGTTGTTTATTTGTAACATAAGTGACATATAGTACAGTATAATATAATAATATAGGGCAATATTGATCATTAAAATGCAATACAATGTAGTACAAAACAGTACGCTACAGTAAAATATAGTAAAACACAGTAAAATACAGTAATATACAGTAATATACAGTAATATACATTAATATACAATAATATACAGTAATATACAGTAATATACAGTAATATACAGTAATATACAGTAATATAAAGTAATATACAGTAATTTACAGTAATATACAGTTAAATTTAGTTAAATACAGTTAAATACAGTTAAATATAGTTAAATACAGTTAAATACAGTTAAATACAGTTAAATACAGTTAAATACAGTTAAATACAGTTAAATACAGTTAAATACAGTTAAATACAGTTAAATACAGTTAAATACAGTTAAATACAGTTAAATACAGTTAAATACAGTTAAATACAGTTAAATACAGTTAAATACAGTTAAATACAGTTAAATACAGTTAAATACAGTGAAATACAGTTAAATACAGTTAAATACAGTTAAATACAGTTAAATACAGTTAAATACAGTTAAATATAGTTAAATATAGTTAATTATAGTTAAATACAGTAAAATATTGTACAGTACAGTAAAATAATAATAGTAAAGTAGTCAATATTTAAAATAATAAAACAATTTAATTTACAGTAACTAACAATAATAACAAACTGTCATGACGCTCGCCGCCCAAAATATCAAGTACATAATAACCTACTCGAGTTATCTAGGAATTGTACCATTTTACAATGATAATGAGTTTAGAAGAAGTCGAAGCTATAGTTACACCATTATAGCCGCTATAGCATTATTGTTTATGTATTTGCATTTCATGACTTCAGTTAGTGAAGACACGGTACCCTTAAATATGGCACAAGGACTGTTTTGGATAACCAAAATTGAGAAATTGTTAATAACTATAATATTAATTTATACAACGTGTGAATGGAATGCTTTTAAATATCAAGAAATGTTTGAAAAATTCAACAATATCGACAGTATTTATAAAACGTATTTTAAAATAAATGTGGCTCGCTGCCGTTATGCACACATCTATTTTTTATTGGGGTATTGTTCAATAATGACCCTGTTGGTTTTGGATAATTTGCTTTGGAATGTTAGCGGTGCACATTTCATACACTATTTTCGAACATATGTCTATACGCATTATATTTACGTTTCTGTTTTTATTAGATGCTACTTACTGAACTGCATGGAAGTTCGTTTTAAGATTTTAAATAAACTACTACGGGCAATAAATTGTTCGGTTTTATTAAAGCCAGTACAGGACGAGATTAATAAAATTAGTTCTCTAACGTATGTGCATAATGATCTATGTGATATATCAAGTTTGTTTAATGAAATGTTTGGGACTGATATATTATTCAGTATTGGTTATTTTACGTCGACCATACTGTCTTCATTAACAATTGCTTTATGGAATATAGAGATACTAAATGCATTGTCAATGTATCTCTGGGTATATTTTGCAATGGTGAGTTGTATAATAAAGATCAGTTGCTGAAATAATATAAGAAATAAGGAAATCATTTTAGATAAGGCATAGTTTTTATAGTATTACACTATTCAACAGACATTTTGGTGCCTTCTAGTTCTTGAGATACATTATATTGGTCAATTAATAATACACATAATGTTTCGATGAAATTGGCAAGTGATGTGTCTTGAATTTTCCCGCGTTGAGAATTGACCAAAAGTAAACTTCCCTCCTATCGTTGATTGAAGTATTGTATTATAAATACTTCAATCAACGCTCCTATGGAGAACGTTGTATCATTTGAAGTAATATTCGTTTATTTCGCTCAATTAATAACTCAAAGCGGGAAAATCCAAGAAACATATTTTTCTCGTTAAAAAGAGTGGTATAGTAGCCACTCTTTTTAACGATAAAAATATGTTTCTTGGATTTTCCCGCATTGAGACGTTATTAATTGAGGAAAATAAACGAATATTACTTCAAAGGATACAACGTCCTCCCTAGCATAATAGGCTCAAATGTTATATTATGACCAAAATAATCTTTATTAATAGTTATTTCTGTAATATTTATTATTTCTTGTTAATTTTTGTATGTCATCATAACACATCTTAAGATATTTTCTGTTTTCTAAAATTACAGGCACAAGGAATTTTACTGGCATATCGTTGTGAAATGGTTGTTAGAGAAGGCAAAGTTGCTATTAAAAGATCCCATAATGCCTTATGCAGTTATACTCATATACCGGTAGTGAGAGATGCAATATTTCTACTGGCGCGCCAAGTTGAAGATAGAAGACCAACATTTACAGCCGCTGGTTTCTTTCAAATCGATTTATCAATGCTTTTTACATTTACCACCTTAATTACTACATACTTTACTGTAATTATTCAGTTTTATTATAGCTTTGATAAATGAGTTAAATATATGAGTTTTTAAACTCCAAAAAAGTCTTTCGTAGTTATATGACTGGTGTTTGGGCAAAAGGGCTTAAGTCATAATTTTTACGAAAATAAGGATTTTATCTCTTTTTACCCAAAACAATTGGTACAAACACACATCTTGCATGCAAATAAAGCAAAAGTATAACTATATAAATAATAAATCGACCAAAATATTTAAGGCATAACATCAAAAGTAATTATCAAGTAGATATTTTTTCATTGTAGTAGATCTTATGTACATAATAGTTGGCCACCACTGCTATATAGAATACAATAGAAATTTTATGAAAAACAAAAAGCTAAGAGACACGAAAGAAACCCAAACACTAATAATATGAAAAACATAAATGAATAGCCAGAAAACGAAAAGGCAATGAAAAGATATATAATGACCAAATCAGTTACTAAAAAACAATTTGCTGCATTTGATCAACTTTTTAAGCAATATATTGTCTTTAATAACTAGCTTATGCATTTCCATACGTATCCATCTACAGAATTAAAATACTTCAACATGAAATGCAATTAAATCGCGAGAATCGCTTTATTTTATATTTACGTGCTATATAATACCATAATACTGTCATCAGAAAATACCAATACCAATATAATATAACTATTATTGCATGTTATAGACACGCATTCAATTATTTTAATTAAATATTATAATCAATAAACTTCAACAGCACACAATCATTTTAAGTAACAAGCTCATGAATTTAGTAGTATAAACGCAGCGAATTCTAATTATCTAAAACAAAATAAATATTCGAAAACCATGACACTGTTAGCAGATAACATGAAATTAATAATAGCATATGCTGGTTACATGGGAGTTTTACCATTTTATAATAAAAATCGTAATGAATTTAAATATAACTCCACGTACTCCTACTTAAAAGTGACTGTAATTACTGCTATATTTATATACTTAAACGTATTTATGAAAGTTGAGTACATTTCGGAAACGGGTTGGATGCATGAATTTTATTTAGTAAATAAAATTCTGTGTTTCACTATAGTGGTATACAGAATATTCAGCAATGCTAAATGGAATGCAGGAAAATATCAAATGATGCTACTCAAATTTAAAGAATTTGATAATATTTTAAAGACGCGTTATAAAATTAATGTATATCCTTTAAAAGTGCCATGCATATTTTTTTATGCTGGATATTTCATGCTTATAATCATATCACTTATTGATCATATTTTGTGGAATGTTGTGGCAGACGAAACGAGCGGCATCATGTCATCTGTCTTATACATCCGAGGGTATTTAATGACACATTATATTTATATTATGTCCTGTTTTGAGTGCTATTTTTTAATGAGCATCAAGAGGCGAATAAATGTTTTAAATACATTTATTTATTCTGACAACCGTAACTGTGGGGTATTACGACAGTCAGTTATTGCTCTAATTAATAAGTATAATAATAGCATCGATTTGCATAATATTATTATGGATATATCAGATATATTTAACGATATATTTGGAGTTGGTATTATGCTTCATTTAGTTCAGATTTTGATATGCATTTTGGGATGTTTGGGAATGGTATTGCTGGATATGCAAACTGTTAATAAAATACCTGTTTTTGGTTGGATGATATATTCATTGGTATGTTTTAAAAGTCCTTAAAATGTATGTTACATCTGAATATTTTTAGTTATTTGCAGTAATTTTATCAATTTGCTGCCAAATCGTTGTTAGGGAAGGTAAAGTTACAATCCGAGCTTCGTATGCAGCTTTACACGAATATATCAGTACACCAAAAATAAGAAATATTTTATTGACCTTAACTCAGCAAGCAACGGATAGACGACCAAGTTTTTCAGCAGCTGGATTTTTCTATGTTGACTACACTATGTTATTTACGTTTTTCAACTTAATTACAACTTATTTTATTGTGATTATTCAGTTTCACAATAGTAATGTTTTTATATAAAAGATATTTATTTGACTAATAGGTAATAGTGATTTTTCTATGCAAGTGAATGCATTAATAATAAATTGTGCACTATGTAATTTAGTACAATTATTATATTACAATAATAAAACGTACATGTGCGCACTATTAAATCTATCATACAATTAACCAATTATTCAAATTATAATGTAATAAATATAATAATCCTTAGTTTACATATATAAGTCCATATGATTAGTATAGCTCGAAATAATCTATATTACACAATGCGCTTCGCTGCAGAAGTTAAAACATTTCTAAAAATCGGTAGCTACATAGCAGTCCTTCCAAAATTCAATAAAATCACAGCAAGATTTAGTGCTGCCAATCGTATCTATAACTATATTGTAATTGGTTTATTAGTGTCACCAACTCTATACTCATGGCAAGGAAAATCCAATTTAGATTTTATAGTAATGAACAACACCAGTTACTTTCTAAACATGATCAGACTGTTTATAATGCTCGTTTCAAATTTAATAATAGTGATCAAATCAGTTACTAAAAAACAATTTGCTGCATTTGATAAACTTTTCAAGCAATATATTGTCTTTGATAACTGGGTTATGCATTTCCATACGTATCCATCTACTCAATTAAAATACTTCAACATAAAATGCATATTGAGTTTTGTGGTGTTAACAACTTTATTACTCTGGGATATTTATGAAACTGCTGTGACATTCAATATAACTGATTTTCGTTTTATCATCCACGATTATGTTATGGCATACTATACGTTGTATATTACACTTTTACATTATGTTATTCTATACGGGATTGATAGCAGATTTACAGTTTTAAATGGTGTCGCAATTAAGTTGATTTCGGGAGCTGAACATCTACAAGTGCGGTTGAATAGTTTGATTAACTTGCATCTTATGATTTGTGACATGGTCAATGCTTTTAATGATATTTTTGGGGATTACATATTTTTTGTAATATTGTGGAATGCTGTTAATGTTTTGATAATGGTGCAGGTATATATAGAAGCGGTATATGCGTTTGATGTTTTTACGAACGTGTTCTTATTTTCATGGATAATGTATTCATTGGTAAGTATTAGAGTTAGTTTAGTTAGTATATTAGATAGTACATGAATATATATATATATATATATATATATATATATATATATATATATTCATGTACTGTCTTCATAATAATTTGTCATGAAATAAATGATATATGCACTATATGTCCTTTGAATTATCTCTATATTAATGGTAGTGTATGTGTAGTGTGTGTAGTGTAGTGTAGTATTATCAGTGATTATGCTTCCGGTGAATCAGTTTATACCACAGGAAGTTAACCAGAACAATGCAACGTTTTTCCACCGAGTCAGATGACAGAAAACGAGGCTATTTTAAATCTACTGGAATGTCAATGGCATCCTCAACAAGAAAGATGAAGTAGAGGTCTTCCTAAATCTACAACACATTCATGTGTGCCTTAGCTCTGAAACTCGCCTAACAAACCAGTCTTATGTAAAAATAAGAGGTTATAAAGTTTATCTCACCACCCATCCGGAAAATCGAGCTAAAGGTGGTAGTGCTGTAATCATCAAAGAATCCATAAACCGCAATGAACAATGTCATCTACAGCGTGAAGACATCCAGCTCACCAAAACAGTCTACCAAACAGAACATAATAGTTGATGCAGTCTACTGCCCTCCCAAGCATAACCTCAAGGTTGAGGAATTCAAAACACTCGTGCAACATCCCGGTGAAAGATGTATCATAGGCGGTGACTACAATGCTAAACATGTAGACTGGGGATCAAGGCTGACAACAACAAAAGGTAGTGAATTAAGAAAAGCTATTCGTGCGACAGGTTGTAACTTCCATTCGACAGGAAAGCCCACCTACTGGCCAACCGACCCAAATAAAATCCCTGATATGCTTGATTTCTTCATCTCAGGAAAAGTGTCACCGAATTTCATAGAAACTGAGGAAAGTTTCGACCTAGACTCCGATCACTCATCTGTTATCTTAACTTTGAGTGAAAGAATCACCAAGAATGAAGCTCGCCTAATGCTTGTCAATAAAACCACTGATTGGGTGAGTTTCAAACTTGAACTTAATGATCGAATTAATTTAAATGTTGCATTAAAGTCAAAGGGACAATTAGAAGAAGAAGTGGAAAAAATCACAAAGTTACTACAAACAGTAACTTGTATTAACACTAAGAAAATGTCCCGGATCACTAAAGGGTTAAACTACTCAATCAAAATCAGAGAACTTGCCAGAGAGAAAAGAGTGGCTCGACGAAGATGGCAACATACTAGAAACCTAGCCGACAAGACGATTCTAAACAACAAAACATAATATCTGAAAAGAGAAATCAAGAAAATCAATTACTACTTATCTACAAAGCCTCGATTCTAATGAAGAAACCGATTATTCACTATGGAAGGCAACCAAGAAAATCAAACGACCTATAATATCAATTCCACCCAATAGAAAAGATCGAGAACCGTGGGCTAGGAGTAACAAACAAAAGGCTGATATTTACCTAGCTAACATCTTTACGCCAAATCAAGTGGAGGAAGAGTTCGTTCTTGAAACAACGTATAACCCAATATCAGAAGAAATCACCCACGTTACACCAACAAAAAATAGCTGAAGAAATAAGAACAAATCTTAATCCAAAAAAGCACCTGGCTTTGATCTTATAACCGGTGAAATCCTAAAACAATGACCAAGGAAAGGATTAGTCATGCTGGACTACCTCTTTAATGCAGCCTTCCGCCTAAAACATGTACATGATAGTTAGGTAATTATGTTACCAAAACCAGGAAAGTCGCCATACGACGAAAAATCATACAGGCCCATTACATTGTTGCCAATTATATCGAAATTATTTGAAAAACTTCTTAAAAGAATGAAAAAGATAATAGAAAACAGTAAAAAAAAAAAAAGACCTTTATTGGCATTTCCCTCACTGCCCCTCCACATCACAAACCTCAACAAAAATATACAAAAATAAAAATACAATATAAATAAAAGTACTACTCCGCCAAAAATTACAAATTACCCCCATCTATCGCCGTTCCCTTTGCCCTTGCCACTTTCCTCTCCTACGTCAGCCTCCTGCAGATTTTCACGCCTTCCCCATCCTCGCATAACCATTCATTCAGCTCTCTGCAGTCTCCCACCCACTCTGCTTTCACACCCTCACATTTTTCGCTAAGGTGCCACCACGTGTCGCTTCCCTTACTACACAGCGCACACGCGGTGTACCCTAGACCCATCCACACTTTCCTCCCTCTCTCGTCTGACCCACACCTCGCTCTTGCCATGCATACCTTGCCCTCCCTGCTCCACTCAACCCTAGCTAAGTAACTCGGGAGTCTCCCACTCACTTGCCACTCTACGTAGCCAGGGTTGTAAGAGCTCTCATTCATTCTAGTCTGCCGTTCTTGCCACTCAATATCTCTCAATCTCTCTCTTACCTCAGTTCCTAGGCTTCCCATTTCTCTCAGCTTCTCCTCTACCCTCACCTCAGACATACCCACTCTTTCATACATCCTTCCTCTATCCTTTCTCCAACCACTCTCCGTCCTACTCTTACACCTCATCCATACCTCCCGCACCAGTTTTTCCTCACCCAATTCCTGCAATCTTTCTTCAAACTTCAAAACCCTTACACACGACTCCCACCACATACTCATACGATTCGTCTCCTGCAACAGCACTGCTCTCGGTGTCGACCTTTCGAGACCCAGCAGACTCTTCAGGAACACACCTTGCTCTCTCTCTATCACATCCCACTCACGCAATCCCCACACTTCCACTCCATACAACAGAATAGGTTTTACACACGCACGCCATTACGAGGTTACCGCCCCACAATCTCTCCCATTTCCTGCTCGCTATTCCCCAAGCCATTCTCGCTTTCGCTTGCATACTTTCCACATGCACCCTAAATCCTCCTCCACTGTCAAACCAGAAACCCAAATATTTAAAGACATTCACTCTCTCAATCATCCTTCCCTTCCATTTCAGCTCTTCCACTCTACCCCTTCTACCCCTATTCCTAAACATCATCCATTTAGTCTTCTCCACATTCACTACTAGCCCTCTCCTCTCCATGTACCTTCCCATTCTTTTCAACATCTCTTGCATCTCTTCCACTCTCTTGGCTACTAATACTATGTCATCCGCATATGCCAGCATCCGCACCTTGGTTCTCCCCACCACGACCCCTCCAGCCTGTTCTCTCCTCAGCACCGCCTCCAACTCGCTTGTGTATAGATTGAACAGGAGGGGGCTTAGCGGACACCCTTGCCTTACACCCACATTCACCCTAAACTTCTCAGACACTTATCCATTCACTCTCGATTTTGCCCACGTCTCTTTATATATACTTCTCACCCACTCCACACTTTCATCTTCCATCCCCAATCTATCCATACACTCCACGAGCTTTCCTCTAGGAACTGTATCATACGCCGCTTTCAAATCCACAAGGTGAGAACTTGCATATAACTTTGAGTTTTTTTAGGGGATGATCACCCCAATATTTTTAAATAACAATGACTGTCGAGTTATTTAAAAGGCAATGAAAAAAGAAACATAAACCAAAATCCGATATCTAAAGATCACTTAAGAGTCATAAAAACTACATTCTTAGATAGTTTAGAACTTGCATAAAACGTTGAGTTTTTTTAGGGGATGATCACCGCAATATTTCTCAATATTAACGCCTGTCGATTTATTTTAAAGGTAATGAAAAAATGAAAAAAGAAACACATAAACCAAAATCCGATATCTTAATTCTTTCAAGAATTATAAGGAGTTGACTACCAAATGGGAAAATTTAAAGATTTTTTTGCACGTTTATTATAACAAATGTTCAAATTGTCCACCTTCTTCAGTTTCGCAATAACTCAAACGCTTGTACATTGCATTTTGAACCAACAGGAGCATATTTATAGTGATATCGGTGATTTTTTCAAGTATGTACTTTCCAAATCTTCATATTGATTCTGGTTTTGTTGTATACTTTTCCAAAAACCCTAAAAGAAAAAATCGAGTGGTGTTTCATCAGGAGATCATGGTGGCCACTTAATTTGACCTCTTCTACCAATCCAACGGTTTGGAAACGTGCGGATTTAAAAGTTTCGGACTGCGCGAATAAAACGTGGAGGAGCACCATCTTTTTGGAACCACTTATTGTCAATACAATTAGGGCATACAGCTCGTACACTTGGAACCACTTGGTTTTCAAACAGTTGCAGATATCTGTTTGTGTTCATTGATAAAAAATTGACCAATTACAGTATATCTCATAATACCAGCTCATGCATTCATTTTTAGCGGACTCTCAGTATGATCTTCTCATATTAAACGTGGATTTTCCTCGGCCCAAAAATGACAATTGTGCCTATTAACCCTACTATTCAAATCGAAAGTAGCGACATCAGAAAAAACAACATTCAAAAGAAATTGTCTGTCAACATCACAGAAATCCAACCTCCTTTTATGTCACCGTCGTTCAATTCCTCAAATGGGTGAAACATATAGAGTAAATAGTAATTTCTTTTCAAAATTTTGTGGACAGAACTTTTACCAATTTCATGTACCTGACACGCTTTTAATAAGGAACTTGAAGGTTCTTCAATAAAAGACAGTAACACTGTTTCGATTTTTTTCTGGAGTTGTTACAGATTTTGGTCTGCCAGTTATCGGAAGATCTGCTTGAAATCTTTGAACAGTTCATTCGACTGTTGTTTTAGAAATCGGTGGTCGTTGATGACAAAAATCATTGAAGACGTGCCTCACTTCATCATAAGATCACTGTTGATTTAGAAATCGGTGGTCGTTGATGAATCAAATCATTGAAGACGTGCCGCACTTCATCGTAAGATCTTGTTTTATCCCCAAAGACTTGAATCATTAAAAAAGTGATTCTTTTTCTTTGTTGTCAGTTTTAGCGACACGGCGGTTGGTGCTAACTGCACTACATCGCCTTATTGAGGTTATTGCTAGTATCGTTTCAAAATTAACAAATAATGTTAAAATAATAATAAATCACGTTTTCGGATTATTTAGCTATTAATATAATTCCAGTAATTTGCGCGCTGGAAAATATAATATTGAATTGCTTAATAATATAAATGATAAATTATATACATGTTTTTGGAGATTTTATATAAATTGAGCGATTATATAAATAACTAGCATCATGTGAATTATTTAATAATAATACAATGCATCCAAAATTACCATTAATTATTCAGATACAAAATAATTCCTTTAATACAAAATAACTTCCTCTTCAGTTAATCAGAATATTTATAACAGTACAATTCAATTTACTACTGAAAATCATCAGTTATATAGCAATGTTGGACAAATATTATACGTATTTAATGAAAATTACTGTATAAAATATTATTTACAAGCAATTTATTACTAATAGTACGAAAAAAATTGCTCCACAGATAAACAGAATGTTTATAACCGTAAAAATTAATGTTCTACTAAAAATCTGCAATTATATAGCAATATTCCCCAAATATGACATGTATTCAAATAAATGTATGAAACCAAATCAAAACAAACATATATTCGTATTAATACTAATGGTATTAGCAACAATATATTCAGTATATGGAAAATTCGTACTAACCTACTCAGCGATCGACAACACAAGCTTAATATTAAACATTTCACGCGTTGTTATTATGTCAAGCGCCAATATAGTAATGGTGTATAAAACAACCACTAAAAATACTATTAAAGTTCTACAAAACATTTTTAAAAACTTTAAACTATTAGATACATGTTTTTTAAAGCATCACAATTTTATTGTTTCTGACTTTAAACATATCTATGCAAAAATAACATTTGTTCATATAATGCTAGTGTCTATTGTAAGTTTCGACTTATATGAAGCTACCATCATTTTTGGATTCGCCGATTCACGCTATTATGTCTACGAGTATGTTTTAGTGTACTACAACCTTAATCTGGCTATATTGCAAAGCATTCTGTTAGGTGGCATCGATTATAGAATAAAGGTGTTTAATATTATCACATCGAAAATGGAATGGACTCGGAGAGATCCGGAGATGAAATTTAACAGTTTGATCAATTTGCATAACGTGATTTGTGATATGGTTGAAGCAGTTGATGGTCTATTTGGATTTTTTATGATACATATGGTTTTAGTAACTACCGCCACAGTTTTAATTATCATTCAACTTTATATTGAGATTTATTACGACTTAGAAACGACAATTCTGTTGGTTTGTTGGATTACTTTCACGGCCGTAAGTATATTTTTATTCCTTGTATCTTCATCCCTGTAATTGGAATATTACTCTGTTGGACAAATAAAGCTGATTATTATTATTATTATTTAGTTCGCGTGTATTTATGTATAGATTTATGTTGGGAGAATCCGTTCAATATTGTGAGCTAGTTTTGATTGCATATGACTATTAGTCTTCCTCCTTTGTTGTTAGTTGTAGTTCTTCGCCGTACTTTCCTACTACCTCGGCAGCATCTCTGCTCTACTGTGCTATTAATGTCTCCGAGGAGTATGACCTCACGCTAACCCCCATTTTTTGTAATTTCTTCATTCAGCTAATGCATCATAATTGAGTAATATTCTCATGGCAGTGACTACTGTGTATCTTCGTATACACTTATTGTCCTTGATTACGGGTTTTTTTTTTGTTTACGGTGAGTACAGCCCCCGCCTCTGGGCTGTGTGCACTGCGGCCCTTCACGGGCCTATTGTGGCTCATACAACATACATGATATGCTTAGTCGGATAAATTCTTTGTGGAAAAATTTCCCGACTAGCGGTGGATTCGAACCACCAACGTTCCGTACGCAATGGCTTTAGACCATCGCCTTAGACCACTGCGCCACGGATCGCTTAGACCACTGCGCCACGGACCGCCTCTTGATTACGGGTTGCTTCCCATGTTCTTATATATCTCCTGTGGATTATTAGTAGAGTTGTCAACCGTCCTATTGGGAAGACAATTCTCCTTTTGGCTATAATATCCATTCATTCTCCCTAAAATGTCCTTTTTCTAGGATAAATAAACGACTTTTTACTTTGTTTTTTATCATACTTCAGTTACATTTCATGTTACTTATTCCCTTTTTTTTTATGTTTGATATACGGCTTCTATACCTCACCTTGACCAAATAGAGGTCGGAGTCCCATTGGTGTCTGGCATCTATCTCTGATCTGGTTCCTGTGAAACTATAAGGACACCCATTTAAGCTTGTGAATCTTTTTGCTTTTGAAGATAGTATTAACCATCATCATGTATCAAAGAATGCAACGTGAATGAACATTGATCTATTGATCCAGTTTCGTATGTAACAGCCGGTGCGCTATGCATGCCAATGGTTTTGACAAAAGTTGTCGCATTGAAGTCCCCCAAGAGTTCTTTAGAAATTGTCTTGTCTAAAACGACCTTTAAGGTCGTTTTAGACAAGAGAATTTCTTAGCTCAAAAGTTGTTCAAGAAATAAATTCATATATCCTCCTTCCATACAATTTGTCCGTACGCGTTATATTTTTCCATTCGATCTACCATCCAATTCAATATTTCAAATAATTTGCTGTGTGATACGAGACTATTTAGATAGTCTCGCATCTTGACTAACTTTTGTAAAAGAAATTGTCTTGTCTAAAACGATCTTTAGACTACGCCTATAACAATAAATCGATCCTGACACAGTTTTAAAATAAAATCTTATGTACACAAAAGTTGGCCATCCCTGGTCTAGGGTATATTTGCTAAGGTCTATTTTAAAATTAACATATTTTATATAATAATAGATATTATGATTACTTGTTCAGGTAATTTAGCTATTAATATAATTTGACCAATTTCCAATGCCGCATAATATTACAATTTCCATGAATATTGTATTGCCTAATAACACAAATAATACATAAAATACTGGTTCATATTTTTTCAATATATAGCTATTAAAATAAATTGAGCGATTTCCCATTATATAATAAAATTGCATGTCATCATCACCATGAATATTAGAATAAATTCAACAGTAATTACCATTATATATTCAGAAGTAAAATAATTCCCACAATACGTAATAAATTCGATTGCAGTTAATCAGAATTTTATAGCAGTACAAATCAAATAACTAACATTGGCAGTTATTTAGTTATATTCTAGCAACATAATACGTATTCAATATTACTTTTTTACCTGGCTAAGTAACTCGGGAGTCTCCCACTCACTTGCCACTCTACGTAGCCAGGGTTGTAAGAGCTCTCATTCATTCTAGCCTGCCGTTCTTGCCACTCAATATCTCTCAATCTCTCTCTTACCTCAGTTCCTAGGCTTCCCATTTCTCTCAGCTTCTCCTCTACCCACACCTCAGACATACCCACTCTTTCATACATCCTTCCTCTATCCTTTCTCCAACCACTCTCCGTCCTACTCTTAGACCTCATCCATACCTCCCGCATCAGTCTTTCCTCACCCAATTCCTGCAATCTTTCTTCAAACTTCACAACCCTTACACACGACTCCCACCACATACTCATACGATTCGTCTCCTGCAACAGCACTGCGCTCGGTGTCGACCTTTCGAGACCCAGCAGACTCTTCAGGAGCACACCTTGCTCTCTCTCTCTATCACATCCCACTCACGCAATCCCCACACTTCCACTCCATACAACAGAATAGGTTTTACACACGCATCCCAGATCTTGCACGCCATTACGAGGTTACCGCCCCACAACCTCTCCCGTTTCCTTCTCGCTATTCCCCAAGCCATTCTCGCTTTCGCTTGCATACTTTCCACATGTACCCTAAATCCTCCTCCACTGTCAAACCAGAAACCCAAATATTTAAAGACATTCACTCTCTCAATCATCCTTCCCTTCCATTTCAGCTCTTCCACTCTACCCCTTCTACCCCTATTCCTAAACATCATCCATTTAGTCTTCTCCACATTCACTACTAGCCCTCTCCTATCCATGTACCTTCCCATTCTTTCCAATATCTCTTGCATCTCTTCCACTCTGTTGGCTACTAATACTATGTCATCCGCATATGCCAGCATCCACACCTTGGTTCTCCCCACCACGACCCCTCCAGCCTGTCCTCTCCTCAGCACCGCCTCCAACTCGCTTGTGCATAGATTGAACAGGAGGGGGCTTAGCGGGCACCCTTGCCTTACATCCACATTCACCCTAAACTTCTCAGACACTATCCATACACTCCACGAGCTTTCCTCTAGGAACTGAATCATACGCCGCTTTCAAATCCACAAACACCGCATACACTCTTCCTTTGCACTCCAACGCTTCCTCCACCATTCTCGCAAGCGTGAAAATCTGCTCCCTCGTCCCTCTTCCCTTTCTGAAACCCCCCTGGCATTGAGGCAGCAGCCCTTTTCTAACCACTTCCCTCGCTAGTCTATTTTTCACAATTGTCATCATCGCTTTCTACCCCGCATTCATAACTGTAATACCCCTATAATTATTTACGACCGATGCTGCTCCCCCTTTGTTTACCGGGACCACCACCCCCACACGCCACTCTTCCGGCAGTTCTTCCTCACCACTCCAGACTCTATTCAAAACCTGCAGTAACTTATCTTTTCCTTCCTCTGTTAATCTTTTGAAGGCATCTGCCTTCAGCCCATCTTCCCCCGCCGCCTTTCCCAGTTTCAGCTGCCCTATGGCCACGTCGACCTTTTCCCGCGTAAACGCCTCGCTTCCTACCACCGGTCTCGGACTCCCTAAATCCACCTCTGACCCCGCCATCTCTCTACAGCTCTTCTCCCACTCTGCCAGCTCATGCTAACTTTGCCCTTTTTTACGCTTCCCCTCAGAATTTCCCACAACCCTTTCTCTGTCACACACTCCCTCAACCTCGCTTCTACCTTCTGCAACTCCTCTATCTTCTTCCTCTCGCAGGTTCTCTCGAACTCTCTCTTCGCCTGATTGGCCCTTTCCACTTCACCTCTCCCATTTCTCCACTTCGCCATTGCTCTTCGCCAGCTCGACTTCTTCACCCTACATTCCTCGTCAAACCAACTCTCCCTCTGCCCCCCACTCTTCTTCTTCTCCAATGCAGCCACCATCACTCTCTCCAACTGGAGCATCGAATGCACATCCTCCCAATTGACGCGTTTTAGCTTTTTCTCATATGCATCCAAATCCGGCTCGCTCCATCCAAACTTCTGCTGCCCCTTCCTCTGTTCTCCCTTCCCAATGTTCCTCACCCTAACGACCACCTCCACCGGTACATGATCCGACCCTCCTACGTTTTCCACCTTGAAGCACGCCAACTCGTCCCTTTCGATCCCTTTGACTACCACGTAGTCCAAAACCGAGCCTCCTCCTTGTCCGCAGAACGTTTTTTTCCCTCCCCAGTCCCCTTCACAGCAACCGTTGAGCACATCCCATCCTGACTTTCTCACCCATTGCATCCATTCTCTACCCTCCTGGTTGGCCACTTTATCCTGTGAGCACCTTTTTCTCCAGTCACCGTCTTCTCCGATCCCTCCTTCCAGCTCCCCCACCCTCACATTCCAGTCGCCCCCGATGATCCACATATCTGCTGCCGTATCCAGTTCGTCTAGTACCTCCATTAATTCCACCCGGTTTTTGTTACAGTACACTGATCCCACCCACACCGCACTTCTATGCATTTCCACCTTTCCTATTACGAGTCCTGTAGTTTCTCTTAGCGTCTCTCTGTTCCATTTTCCCACTATCTTCCTCAGCCCCAATAGGATTCCTTCTTTGGCTCTACCCATCTTAGCTTCCTTCTTCGCTACTGAGCTAACGATAAGGTAATCAATAATAAATTATATATTAGTCCCCTCGTATGTTGATCACATAAAAAAATCACAAATCACAAAGATATACATGAATATGCATGGTTATTCATGTATTTCTTTATGATTTTTACATAATATTGGTCGCAAAGTGTGTGAATCTCTTGTCGTTGATATTGACTGCTTCATACCAATTACTTTGCCATTTCTTCTTACTTTAGTATTCAAGTCTCCTGCTATAGTTATTTCCTATCGATTCGAGATTTGATACATGGTACTACAAAGGATGTCTTCAAAACTATCTTTGATCTCGACTGTATCATTATCATTGGTTTTTGACTAATAAATACATATTCTGGTTTAACATGCCAAATAAAGAGGAAAATGAGCTAAGAAAAGATTGTTTATTTCTGTATTCCCAATGAAATACATCGTAATCTAAGAATATAATTATTCAACTGAAAATTATATATACTCACCATATTCTTCAAATGAATACAGAATTATTAAATAACATATTTAACTATAACAACCACATTAAATATTAAAGAATAAATTAAATATAAATGCCTAATAACAAAGAATGAAACGACGAATATTAAAAATTCGAATAATTTAATAGTTATAATATAATAACTTTATACATTAATAAGTACGCAATATTATTTTCTATATCAAATCGAATACATTTTAGTTGACCAGCATGTTTATAACAGCACAAATAAATGTATTACTAAATATCGGCAGTCATCTAGCAATTTTACCCAAATATGATAAACAGTCAATGAAATTTATTGAGCCTAATAAATACAAACAAATAACCATAATCATTATAATGTTTTTATCAACTATATATTCAGTGTATGGAAAATTCAAGCTAAATTACTCGATGATTGACAACAAAAGTTTATTTTTAAACATACTACGAGTGATTTTGTTAGCTAGCGCTAATATAGTGATGGTGTATCAAATTAGCACGAAATACACGTTTAATCTACTACAAACACTTTTTAGAAACTTTAAGTTATTAGATACATGTTTATTAAAGCAACATAATTTTAATGTCTCTAAAATTAAAAATTTCAACTGGAAGATTGTAGTTGTTCATATGATACTAGTGTTTATTATATGTTTTGACTTGTACGAAACATTCACCGTTTTTGATTTCGGAGATTTTAAGTATATTGTGTATGATACTTATATTTTGATATACTATACACTTTATATGGCCATGCTACAAAGTGTTTTACTCGGTGGAATCGATTATAGGTTTAAGGTGTTTAATGATATAACACTGAAGTTGCTATGGAGGCAGAATTATTTGGAAAAGCGTTTTAATAATTTGATTGATCTGCACAACGTGATTTGTGATATGGTTTATGCAGTTGATAAAATATTTGGATTTTATATGCTACATGTGATTTTGATGATAACAGTCACTTTTTTAATTATCATTATATTGTATATTGAGGATACATATGGGATTGATTTAGAAACAACGTCTTTTTTAGGCTGTTGGACATTATTTACAGCTGTAAGTACGTTTTATAATTTTTTAAGAGCTTTAAAATAATGTTTTGTGTTTACAATGTCTACTTTGTGATACACAAAAATGCTGTAATGGTTACTTTTTACTTGGCATGAAGTAAAGAAATAGCCATTTAAAATACTTTTATAATATAACTTCTAGTTTTGTGGAGTGAGAACAATCCTAGAAGTATCGACTCAGGAGAGCGTACAATAACAATATATGGTGTTCTTCTCGATAGTTATTATTTCGTCTGTTCTGTGTTATATCGATGTATGTTTGATCCCCTTTATAATTTCCTTGTTTAAATCACTCTCCTAGAGATCATAAGCTACCAGAGAGCTTATGAACTCTAGGAAAGTGATGTGTGCTGGTTTTACTTGTTTGTTCTCTGTTCGGCTTCCAGTATTTCTTTGTTGCTTCATTTATAGCATCAAGGATTTTGGTATTTAGTTCGTCTGCTGTGGTATGACCATGTTCGATCCCTGTGTTTTCTAAGTTTGCTGTTATCATTTCAGCGTATTTATCAGCTTTTTCTGGTACCATCCAGCCAACAACTTTTCTTTGTTACCAACTTACGTCTTTCCTTGTTCAGATTTAGTGTGATTTTTGCCCTTACCATTCTATAGTCACTTCCTGTCGTAAAACTATTTAGTACAGTGACATCATTGACAATACATTTAGTTTCGATTAGAATAAAATCAATTTCATTTTTTGTCTACCGATACTTGTGCTTAACTTTTTACCATTGGTAAATCGATCCTCCTCACCAAGACTCTAATGGGGCATTCACAATAAGCGCGGTAGGGGTAGCGGGCGTTTACAGCAGCGCAGTAAAACTATGGCAGAACATGGGTAATTATATTCTACCACAATTGTCGCATAGCATTACTGCCCAATTCTGAACGTCTGAATTTTTATAGCAATGCAAAATATTGCTTACCGCTACCTTACCAGTTACCACGCTTATTGTGAATGGCCCATAACTCACCTCTACCACCACTTACGGGATTGCCGTTCAATCAGATAACATCCTTTACATCAGTGCTGTATTCGGAAAGTTAAAATGGTCTTATATAAACCATATTGTTTCCCCTGTACTAATGAACGCAACTTTTTTTAATTTAATTTAATAAAAGTTGTGTCATATGAATAAAACATTCAAATAAAAGTTCTAACTTTCCTAATTACCACATTATTTTATATCCCATTAATAATGTATTAAACGTAAACACAATAAAAATTATATGTTTCCCATATAATTTCACCAGTCATATAGTAATTCATAAGGAATATGAATTATTTAACCACAGCGGAATGGAGAGGGAAAATCTATCTCTGTTTAGGCTATTGGCTTTTCAGCTCAGTTTTCCTCAATACTTGCAGAATGTTACTAGCGACACAAATGAATTCGGTCCTAAAAATCGGCATCTTATAGTATTGCCGAAATACGAAAAAAAAAGACCTTTATTGGCATTTCCCTCACTGCCCCTCCACATCACAAACCTCAACAAAAATATACAAAAATAAAAATAAAAATACAATATAAATAAAAGTACTACTCCGCCAAATATTACAAATTACCCCCATCTATCGCCGCTCCCTTTGCCCTTGCCACTTTCCTCTCCCACGTCAGCCTCCTGCAGATGTTCACGCCTTCCCCATCCTCGCATAACCATTCATTCAGCTTTCTGCAGTCTCCCACCCACTCTGCTTTCACACCCTCACATTCTTCGCTAAGGTGCCACCACGTGTCGCTTCCCTTACTACACAGCGCACACGCGGTGTACCCTAGACCCATCCACACTTTCCTCCCTCTCTCGTCTGACCCACACCTCGCTCTTGCCATGCATACCTTGTCCTCCCTGCTCCACTCACCCCTGGCTAAGTAACTCGGGAGTCTCCCACTCACTTGCCACTCTACGTAGCCAGGGTTGTAAGAGCTCTCATTCATTCTAGTCTGCCGTTCTTGCCACTCAATATCTCTCATCTACACATCCTTCCTCTATCCTTTCTCCAACCACTCTCCGTCCTACTATTACACCTCATCCATACCTCCCGCACCAGTCTTTCCTCACCCAATTCCTGCAATCTTTCTTCAAACTTCACAACCCTTACACACGTCTCCCACCACATACTCATACGATTCGTCTCCTGCAACAGCACTGCTCTCGGTTCGACCTTTCGAGACCCAGCAGACTCTTCAGGAGCACACCTTGCTCTCTCTCTATCACATCCCACTCACGCAATCCCCACATTTCCACTCCATACAACAGAATAGGTTTTACACACGCATCCCAGATCTTGCACGCCAATACGAGGTTACCGCCCCACAACCTCTCCCATTTCCTTCTCGCTATTCCCCAAGCCATTCTCGCTTTCGCTTACATACTTTCCACATGCACCCTAAATCCTCCTCCACTGTCAAACCAGAAACCCAAATATTTAAAGACATTCACTTTCTCAATCATCCTTCCCTTCCATTTCAGTTCTTCCACTCTATCCCTTCTACCCCTATTCCTAAACATCATCCATTTAGTCTTCTCCACATTCACTACTAGCCCTCTCCTATCCATGTACCTTCCCATTCTTTCCAACATCTCTTGCATCTCTTCCACTCTCTTGGCTACTAATACTATGTCATCCGCATATGCCAGCATCCACACCTTGGTTCTCCCCACCACGACCCCTCCAGCCTGTCCTCTCCTCAGCACCGCCTCCAACTCGCTTGTGTATAGATTGAACAGGAGGGAACTTAGCGGGCGTCCTTGCCTTACACCCACATTCACCCTAAACTTCTCAGACACTTCTCCATTCACTCTCGATTTTGCCCACGTCTCTTTATATTTACTTCTCACCCACTCCACACTTTCATCTTCCATTCCCAATCTATCCATACACTCCACGAGCTTTCCTCTAGGAACTGAATCATACGCCGCTTTCAAATCCACAAACACCGCATACACTCTTCCTTTGCACTCCAACGCTTCCTCCACCATTCTCGCAAGCGTGAAAATCTGCTCTCTCGTCCCTCTTCCCTTTCTGAAACCCCCCTGGCATTCCGGCAGCAGCCCTTTTCTATCCACATCCCTCGCTAGTCTATTTTTCACAATTGTCATCATCGCTTTGTACCCCGCATTCATAACGGTAATACCCCTATAATTATTTACGACCGATGCTGCTGCCCCTTTATGTACCAGGACCACCACCCCCATACGCCACTCTTCCAGCAGTTCTTCCTCACCGCTCCAGACTCTATTCAAAACCTGCAGTAACTTATATTTTCCTTCCTCTGTTAATCTTTTGAAGGCCCATCTTCCCCCGCCACCTTTCCCAGTTTCAGCTGCCCTATGGCCACGTCGACCTCTTCCCGCGAAAACGCCTCCCTTCTTACCACCGGTCTCGGACTCCCTAAATCCACCTCTGACCCCGCCATCTCTCTACAGCTCTTCTCCCACTCTGCCAGCTCTATGCTAACTTTGCCCTTTTTTACGCTTCCCCTCAGAATTTCCCACAACCCTTTCTCTGTCACACACTCCCTGAACCTCGTTTCTACCTTCTGCAACTCCTCTATCTTCTTTCTCTCGCAGGTTCTCTCGAACTCCCTCTTCGCCTGATTGGCCCTTTCCACTTCACCTCTCCCATTTCTCCACTTCGCCATTGCTCTTCGCCAGCTCGACTTCTTCATCCTACATTCCTCGTCAAACCAACTCTCCCTCTGCCCCCACTCTTCTTCTTCTCCAATGCAGCCACCATCACTCTCTCCAACTGGAGCATCGAATGCACATCCTCCCACTTGACGCGTTTTAGCTTTTTCTCATATGCATCCAAATCCGGCTCCCTCCATCCAAACCTCTGCTGCCCTTCCTCTGTTCTCCCTTCCCAACGTTCCTCACCCTAACGACCACCTCCACCGGTACATGATCCGACCCTCCTACGTTTTCCACCTTGAAGCACACCAACTGTTCCCTTTCGATCCCTTTGACCACCACGTAGTCCAAAACCGAGCCTCCTCTTTGTCCGCAAAATGTTTTTTTCCCTTCCCAGTCCCCTTCACAGCAACCGTTGAGCACATCCCATCCTGACTTTCTCACCCATTGCATCCATTCTCTACCCTCCTGGTTGGTCACTTTATCCTGGGAGCACCTTTTTCTCCAGTCGCCGTCTTCTCCGATCCCTCCTTCCAGCTCCCCCACCCTCACATTCCAGTCCCCCCCGATGATCCACATATCTGCTGCCGTATCCAGTTCGTCTAGTACCTCCATTAATTCCACCCGGTTGTTGTTACAGTACACTGCTCCCACCCACACCGCACTTCTATGCATTTCCACCTTCCCTATTACGAGTCCTGTAGCTTCTCTTAGCGTCTCTCTGTTCCATTTTCCCACTATCTTCCTCACCCCCAATAGGATTCCTCCTTTGGCTCTACCCATCTTAGCTTCCTTCTTCGCTCCCTGAGTCATCCAGTCCCATCCTATTGCCGAAATACGATATACATTTAATAAAATTTATGAATCCAAATAAATGCATACATAATGCGTGTTTGATATTAATGGTATTATTAACAATCTATTTAGTGTACGGAAAATTCATATTGAACTACTCCAGTATCGAAGTTTATTTTTAAACATAATACGTGTGCTTAACATATCTAACGCTAATATAATAATGGTATATAGATCAGGCACTAATAACACCACTAATCTTCTGCAGCGTTTTTTCAAAAACTTTAATATAATTGATACGAGCTTACTACACTATCATCATTTAAAAATACCTAATATTACAAATATCTTATGGAAGATCATGTTGATTGTGTTGTGTTTCGTGATTTTTATAACTATAGACATATACAAGTCAACAGTTGACAGTATTGATAGTATTCACTATTTTATGTACGAATATATTTTGATTATGTATATCTATATATATATATATATATATATATATATATATATATATATATATATATATGCGGGTTAGAAATTATCATACTGGGTGCAATCGATTGTAGACTTAAGGTGTTTCATGAAATCACTCAAAAGTTAGTATCAAGTGAGTCTTATTTGAAGCAACGATTCACCAATGTGAAATATCTACATAACGTGATATGGTTGAAACTGTTAATTATATGTTTGGTTATTATATTTTCCATGTGGTTATACAAATACTTATAACGATTATTATGGTTATACAATTGTATCTTGCAGATACTTATGGAATTGATTTTGAGACAACTTATTATTTAAGATTTTGGATTGTTATGACATCTGTAAGTATGTTGAATACACACTTAAGGGTGGCCTCATGTCTATGCTCCCTTGTTGCGCGAATTGTGTAATTTTATTGAGCTTACAGCTGAAACTATACAGCTGAATGTTATATAATTGCTTAAAACACGTTTTTTTGGCTCTGAAACTGATTTTGTTAAAAAATTATGATCATAATCTTTAGTTACAAAACATAGAATATCATCAAATTTTATAAATTAAATATAAATTCACCTCTTTGCTACTTTTATATCTAGATTTCGATCTTAAAATTAAATCTCATCAGTATAGCTAAGCTAGTAAGGATGAATTCGCAAAATCTAAAATTGTTTATATACGAAGGAATGCAAATGTATCTGTAGAGAGAACGTTTAATACTAATCTGACGATAATCACACAATTAACAAGGCACAACCATATATATATATATATATATATATATATATATATATATAGAACAACCATTTAATATAAATTTTCGAACGAAAACATTATTTTCTTTTCTTTCTAAAAATATGAGGAATATATAACAGAACAAATCCTAATAATATTTATTTAGTTGCAGGGTGTCATAATTATCATTTTATGCGAAAGAATTACTAATAGTGGCAAAGAATCTGCAACAATCGCCAGTCAAATCTTACAAAAATTCATCAACGTGCCTGAGATGAGAGACCAAAGCATCCAATTCGTTTTACAAACCAACTTCAGAGCGCCGAATTTCTCAGCGGCCGGTTTCTTTCCACTAGACTACGCCATGCTGTTTACATTCCTTAATATAATTGCTACTTATGTAATTGTTATAATTCAATTTAAAACTGAACCGTGATTGTCCCTATTGTACTTTCTATTAATCATACAGCACTTGCATATCTTGTAATATTGAATTATACACACATTATTGTATATACCAGTATTGACTAAAAAGTCACCTAAACGTTTAATCTTATAGAGCATTTTGACGGCAAAAAAGTCGCCGAACACAAGGGCCTTGTCAGTTTCACTACTACTAGTGACTAATAATGACACATGCTGACGTCACGCTAAACTATTAGTATGAACGTAACGTCAGCATGTGTGACTACAAGTCACTAGTAGTAGCCGAACGGACAGGGCCAAGATGTCTCTGTCTATCAGCATCTGTTGGTCGAACTTATCAACATGCTTAGTTGCGATATGTTGCATATATATTTGTGGCCGTCACGAATATATCTGAATATATCTTGACACAGTGGAAGCGTGAGAGATATTACGTCATGTGATGCGCGTGATTTCAATTCCAACTGTCAAGTCACACATTTCTGTTCGTTTACCTTTTAAATTAATTTCGATCTTTCTATCTGCTTGTTTAGTGAAACAGGTTATTCTATGTTGGGTTCCTACTTGTAATAAGCGTAACGATTTAATTATTCAACAGATTTCGATTTATGAGTAATATATAAGTATAATTTGTATGTACATATAACGTAAAAATGAGACAAGGTAAAATAAATTATTCAATTATTAATAATGTTAAATTAGTTCTAGCCGAACAACATGCAGAAATAACAATGTATAATATAAATATGCTCCTACACTATCCAACTCGTGCACGTGTCACAACCACTTTCCTAAATCGAAAGGTTTCATTCTCTTCAGTCTTCTAGGATGATGTTGGTTGTCAAGCATTATCCCTTTAGTGATCCGGGACATTTTCTTAGTCTTATTATAAGCTACTGTTTGTACTAACTTTGTGGAATTTTCCACTTCTTCTTCTAATTGTCCCTTTGGCCTTAATGCAACATTTAAATTAATTCGATCATTAAGTTCAAGTTTGAAACTCACCCAATCACTGGTTTTATTGACAAGCATTAGGCGAGCTTCATTCTTGATGATTCTTTCACTCAAAGTTAAGATGACAGCTGAGTGATCGGAGTCTAGGTCGAAACTTTCTTCAGTTTCTATGAAATTCGGTGACACTTTTCTTGAGATGAAGAAACCAAGCATATCAGGGATTTTATTTGGGTTCGTTGGCCAGTAGGTGCGTTTTCCTGTCGAACTTGCATCCTGTCGCACGAATAGCTTTTCTTAATTCACTACCCTATGTTGTTCTCAGCCTTGATCCCCAGTCTACATGTTTAGCATTGTAGTCACCCCCTATGATAAATCTTTCACCGGGATGTTGCAGGAGTGTTTTGAATACCTCAACCTTGACATTATGCTTGGGAGGGCAGTAGACTGCACCAACTAGTTATATATATATATATATATATATATATATATATATATATATATATTTATATATATATATATATATATATATATATATATATATATATATAGATTCGTTGACCATCTGCAGAATACCTTCATTTAATAAAATTACCCTATCTCAAAGTATTAACTAATATGCGATAAATGGCAACATTCAAAGTAGGAATAATATAATCATCGAACAGGAGAGCACCATCATAAAACTAGACAAGGGATGTAGGGTTTAGAGAGAGATTACCGATCCTTCTCCCTGCGGACCGCATTACCTACAGACTGACGCTATTCACTAGCTTTCATGTTGGTATCAAACAAATAAAAACTCAATTAATTACCGTGCGCTTTTATATAATTAAGGAATTTTCACGAAAAAATCTATATAAAAATATTTACAGGTATTAGTTCGATCCGTAAACATATTATAGGTATAAGAATTTTCATCAGAAAGTTTTACTGTCATTTACTTTAATAATAGTTTTTTCATATGAATAAAATATTTAAATAAAAGTTTGATGATCGTGTGCACCGTTTAACTTTTATACTTGCCACATTATTTATATTTAACACACCATTCATAATAAATAAGATATAAACATATTAAAAATAATAATATATTCCACAACATATTTACCAGAATATGAATTATTGAATCACAGCCAAATTCCCGCAACACATTCGTCCTCAGTAATTCATGCGGTATGTTCTTCGCGGCACAAATCCATTACATACTAAAAGTCGGCAGTTATCTCTCAGTGCTACCGAAATACGATGTGCATTTAATGAAATTTAGTCCAAATCGACGCAAACATACAATATTTTTTATACTATTTCTATTTTTAACAGTATATACAGTGTATGGAAAATTCAAACTGAACTACTCGAATATCGATAAAGCAAGTTTAATTTTAAATATAATACGTTTGATTAACATATCCAACGCTAATGTAATGATGGTATATAGAACAGGAACCAAAAACACCACTAATGTTTTGCAGGGGCTTTTCAAAAACTTTAATATACTTGATGGAAATTTATTACATCGACATCGTTTTAAAATACCTAAAATAACAAATCTCTTATGGAAGATCATATTGGTTGTGTTGTTTTTCGGGGGTTTCGTAACTATAGACATATACAAGTCAACAGCTGACAGTAGATTAAGTGTTCACTATTTTGTCTACGAGTATATTTTGCTTGCTTATGGTCTCTATGTACCGCGAGAAGGTATCATACTCCGTGGAATCGATTGTAGATTTATTGCGCTTAATAATATTACCCAGAAGTTGGAACCGAAACAGAAATATTTGAAAGAACGATTTTCTAATTTGATTGATCTTCATAATTTGATTTGTGATATGATTCAGACTGTTACTTATATATTTGGTTATTATATTTTCCATGTGGTTATATTGATAATTATAACGATTATTATAGTTATACAGTTGTATCTTACAAATATGTATGGAATTGATTTTAAGTCGACTTGTTATTTAGCAGTTTGGATCGTTTTAACGTCTGTAAGTATGTTGAATAGACCCTTAAGACATAGTTTGATTCGATAATTACCACTCCACGATATTCTCGTCGATATTCCTGCACTTGAAAAATATTTAAGGGGGGAATCTTCCGCGCCTCCACCATCGGTTATACCTAAAGTCTTATAGGGCCGGACATAGCGGGTGTGCAAGGTGCCATTTACCTACATCTCGCACGCTTTCATCAGCTATATTCTCCGCGATGTAGTTCATTATTGCCGATTTTCTAATAGTAGCAACTTATAAAACTACATACACATATACTAACACACGGCAGTAGGACCTGCAAATCTATATCAAATCACTAATGTAACGAATACAGTAACTAACTAATATTTATTTAGTTACAGGGTGTCATCGTTATTATCCTATCTGAAAGAATTACAAACAATGGCAAACGATCTGCAAAAATCGCTAGCCAAACGTTACAGAAATTCATAAATGTACCCGAGCTGCGAGACCAAAGCATCCAATTTGTTTTACAAACAAATTTCAGAGCGCCGAAAATATCAGCAGCGGGTTTCTTCCCACTAGATTACGACATGCTGTTCGTATTTCTTAATATAATTGCTACTTATGTAATTGTTATGATTCAATTTAATTCTGAACCGTGATTGTTGTAATTGCACCATCTATTGTTCTTATGAAATCAATTTGTTTGGACAAGACTTATTTGTGTAGTATTAAGCTGCGAAAATTAATTTATTTACCCATTATTGCATATCGCATAATGAGATGATATAATTAAATAATATATAAATATATAAAAATAAAAATATAAATTAAATGATATAAGTGTCGTAACTTCCAAAATGAATTTTCAGGTTTCGATTTTTGTTGTAGATTTGACGATTCTTATGTATATTTTAATTCTCCTTTAATCCATTTTTGGCGTTTAGAATAAACCAATGGTCCAATTTCCAGACTCTGTGTTCTCTGTCCACTAGTGGTTTGACTTTGGGACATATTTTCCTTATCCATTTTTCCATGGCCCCTTCGTTACCTGGTACCGCCGGTCTGCCATTGTCTCAGGATATTTTCTCTGGCTTTATCCTTAGTGGTCTTTAGGTGGGCCCTGTCTTTCAGTCCGCCCTCTTTTCCACCATTAGGTCCGCGGGCATCGCTACAGCCAAGACCTCCGCCGCGTCCATAGATATTATCCTATAGGCCCGGGTGATACGAAAAGCGCTGGTGTGCATCTCCCTCATTAACCTGTACACATTCCTCTAGATCCTGTGAGTGGTGCGCGCGACACTGCTGCCGGCAACCTCCTCTTCTTTTCGCCCGGTCCTGCTGTGTTGGGAAACAGCCTCGTCAACTCTGCCTCCGTCCTAGCGGCCTTGCATATAGTTTCCAGCATATGTACCGAGTTGTTAATATTAGATTCTAGAATTGTTCCTAGGTATTTGATTTGGCAGCGTGTAGGGAAGGCTACCCAGATTATCTTAATCTCGGCGACGGCCTGGATTACTGCTCTGTTAGTGGAGAGTAGTATGTTTAGTCCGTTGCTCGTCATCATTTTTTTGGCCTGTCTGGCATTCGTGATGGTTTCCCTAAGGTCGCGTCCGCGACGTCATGGCACTATCATGGCACTAATTCTGGAAGTGTGATGCGTATCGTCCCATCGTACGCTAGGTCCTATAGGAGGGGCTGATACCTGCATCCCGCCCCCTCTCCCAACCGTTCATCCTGACACCTCTTATAAGGTTGGTCCGTTGACGCTGTCATGTGTCCCCTCTCTCTCTAATGTAGGTTGTATCTCTGGATAAGTCTCTTCCGGGGGGTTGGGATTCCCCTTCCTCTCAAGGATGTCTATCGTTGCGGGTACATCCTCTTCCTCGTGAGTCTGCGTATTATCGTCTTGGAACTTCGCATTCGTTGTGATGCGGGCTCCTCTACCCCAAACTCCATCCATAGTTTTCGATACCACCTTTTTTTTTCGTCTGAGGTGGAATCTCGGGTAGGCATGAGTGGGATCGGTTCTACCGATGTAAGTTCCAGGACGACCGGTCCTCTAGGAATTGTAGCTTCAAGGCCAGGCGGATGGGCGCCAATCTTCTTCATGTGGCATGTAGGGAAGGCCACACGAGTCGTCCTCGACCTTCCTATAGAGCTTGCACCAGCACTCTACCTGACTGCATTCGATGGCTTCGAAACTCTTCGATACGCTAGTCTAGACGGGATTGCCATCTAACACTGCCTCTTGTAGTTGCCGGTCCAGGTCATCAGCCATTTTTTCAGAGTCGTCAGTCTCGTGCGTAGCTATTTCTTCCAGTGCAGTTTTATGCAATTCAGCGTCCATCTTTTCTATGACCCAACTTATTTAGAACTAAACTGAAATTATTGACCAAAATCCTAACATGCCACTGTCGGCTAAACAAACACCTACACACGATGGGTCTGGTAGATAACTCATTATGTAGAGGGTACAATGAAGAACTAGAAACAACAGAGCGTGTAATATGCCTCTGCCTAGTTCTAGTAAACACTAGGCAGGTAGTATTAGGGGAGGGTTAGTATGGCCTGCATTGATAACTCCTCGCCCGTCAGGGTCCTGAAGGTTGTACGCAGAATTGACTGGTAAGACGAGTGAGTAGTCTTAAAGCGAGGTTTCACAATGTGCCCATTATAAGGCCTAAGTGTCTGTAGCTATGCTACCCTCCAGCCAACTATCCAACTATCCAATTATGATCCACCTACTCACTAATGGGCGGTTCTTGTTGGGCAATTACATTGCTAGGTTCTATAGTGTATGTGATATAGTTGTGATCACTTAGTGTTTCTTCCGTGGCTACCGTCCATCCCCGCACTCTTCTCATCAGCTGCACACATACCAGGGTGAGGTCTATAAAGGATGTTGAGTTCCGCCTCTCGAAGGTCGTTCCATTTCTGCTTCTCTCCTGAGGTCGGATGTGGGGGATCCCCATGCCGGCGACTTGGCATTCAGGTCGCCCACCACGACGACCTATCCGTTCGTTATTCTTACCATCCGTTCGTTATTCTGACCATCCGTTCCAGCACATGTGTTCTCCCAGAAGTCAGGGATAAGTAGCATGCTACTATCGTTATGTATCCGACCCTTGTCCACGCGATCCCCCTCGTGGGCCTAACATGATATGCGATGTATGCGTGGTAGTTACCCAAGACCTTGATTACAACGTCTCCCATGACGACCAGTCAAGTCTAGCATCGTTTAGTTCGTACAAGACTATTGCGTGGGTTCCCCTCTTTGCGGCAGTGGCAAGCAGAAGTTGGTGGGTAGCTTTGCCCCTGCCCACGTTTACCTATGGTATATTGGTTCGCAACGTTATTCTTGTTAGCCGCCTCTGCCAGCCTTCCGCCGTCTGTCCGCTTCCATTGCCATATGCTTGATAGGGCACCAAGCGGCGTGTCCCTTAGTTTTGAACAGCACACAGATACAGCTTCAGGCGTGGCAGTGTAGGCGGAAGACCCCGCACTTCCGGCCTACACTATTTCGCCTGGTGCCTCTGTATTTGAGGCACAGCTTCCTACGGCTCTTCCCGGTGCACGAGTTAGCGCGGTGGCCGTCTAACGAGCAGAGGCTGAATCCAACTGGGAAACTCCTCCCTACGGCTGGCTTTGCACATTATAAGTCTAATCTTAAGTTTGGTGGCTGTCAGTTTTTGCCCCCTCTCTTGCTAGTTGAAACGGTTCCGCTCCCTGCAGGTATCATCTGTATCCGTCACCATTTGCACGGCCGTCTCCACTTCCCTCTTGATAGTTAATATGTCTAGACCTCTAATATGGAGGACCTGATCTCCTAACGAGCGTCTCGGCACCTGAAGCCTTACCCGCAATAGCCTCACACAGCATGTTAACTCAACTCTCTCCCCAGTACCCTTAACAGGAATCCGCAGGTAGCCGGTATCTGTTCGATCTGTTCTGGCTATGTTATTTTCCCCCCAGGTCCGCCTTACGTGCGCTTCTGACTAAATCTGTGTACGTCTGCCCTTCTGCAGGTTTGAATAAGATGTCTTCTTCCTGACTTTTTGTCTGTTTGGATTTATTGACTTTTTGGAGGCTGCCTGTTAGGCTTATGCTGTGGGAGGTTCTTCCTCCATATCGGCCAGTATTATTCGAGCTGTTAATCCCATGAACTGATGCTAGAGGTGGGGACCTTTGGGGCCTCCATGATCAGTGTCCTGATATCGTCTGGGTCCACTATCTGTTTTAGTCTTTTGGCTCCATAGTATATCGATCTCCTAGCACTGTCTTTGTTTTAGGCCCAATGCACACATAAGCGGCGTCGGGCGGAGGCGCGGTGTATGGGAGGTGCAGGCGCGACGTCGCACAGGCGATTGTGATGTCCATATGCAGTGAAGGGGTAGACATTGCACCATATGTTTACATAGAGGCGACGTGGAAGAGTTTCGCCTCTTCCCCTACCGTGTCTTAGGCGAAGAAGCGAAGACGCGGTGCCGGCGCGGCGAGAGGCACGAAGCAAATGCCCGCGCCTCGTCACCTAAGTGGGCATTGCACCACATGTTTATATAGAGGGGGCGTGAAAGCGTCGTGCCTCTCGCCGCGCCGGCACCGCGTCTTCGCCTGAGACTCTGTGCCTGCGAGGGGAGAGGCCTCTATGTAAACATAAGGTGCAATGTCCACCCCTTCTGCATATGGACATCGCCTGTGCGACGTCGCGCCTGCACCTCGCCTACACCGCGCCTCCGCCCGACGCCGCTTATGTGTGAATTGGGCCTTATAGGCCTTATATCATGTAGTGATTTCGCGTATTTCTTTATTTTCGGGTAAAAAACAGGTATGGGATAGACATACCCCAACTCTATGACAATGTACCGCAGACATAAATTTTACATTACATTTTGTAGCATGTTTACAGCTATACTATATACAAGAAATAAGAAAATAATCCATAAAATCCACTAACTATTTGAAAAATTCTAGACTTAAATACTATAAATGACGAATTTTCAAGATCTTCTAGCTCTCTTTCGTTGTTTATTTGTTTGCATTTGTTAGTTGTTTCTTTCCTCCGCAATATGTAGTTTGCCTAGTTTGCCTGGTTTCCTGTTCCTAGCCATTTCAATCTTGTTTTGTTTTTGTCCTGAATCATTTCTTTGCATTCTTCGTTGAAACATCCTTTTTCTCGTTCCTCTTTTCTTTTCCCCTAATATTTCCTCTACTACGCTTATTATTTTTAATGCTTATCGACTTAATAAACATAGATTTCCGTTATAAGGCACCTTACACGGTCAATAATACTGTCAATACTAGTACCGTCAATATTGGCTTCAATCCTCCTTTTATATTTATCAAGTAATCAATTATCCGGATAAAGATCAGTATTCTCCTCATTACATCATTATATACCTTACACGATGAATAATACTGGCAATATTTTAGAATAATGAACATTTTATACATATTATCATACAGTAATACTGTCATTATGCTAAAATATTGACAGTAATATTGATCGTGTAAGGTGCCTTTATAAGTAACGTAGATAAATAAATAAATTTCTGAAACTTATTATGTTTGTATTTTTGCGCTGAACTGAGTTGAATAATATCACAAAAAAAAATATTTCAAATTTTATAAACTGAGTCTTCTAATGCATTTGCACTGGCATAATAAAAAACATGCAAAACATATGTTTAGATGTTTTAATAAATTTTTAAACTTTATGGTGAAGGCGCCGGGTTGAAGATTGGTGTCGTTCATTATAGTCCTCGTGCCATTTATACAATCTGACCTTTGTTCTATAATAATAGTCTTCACAACCTTGGTATATACAATTGCATGCTACCGTATGTTTTTTGTACTTTTATAAGCACATAATCATGTCTAAAAGTAATATCCAATATAGGATGTAAATCACAAACGTAAGTGGCATTTAGTTATACATCCGCAATTTGTAAATCTTATTAAATGTTCTTGCAGTAAAATTATCCTAAAATTAATGTAGAATATATAAAATTTAAATATATCTACTACATTAAAGCATAAAGAATAAATGAGATTAAACACATAATGACTAATAATAACAATTACGCCATACGGTGGTTCTCGACATTATGCTCCCTAACTAGTAGCCAAAAAAACGTTGTATATTAATAGCTGTACATATGTATATATATATATATATATATATATATATATATATATATAATGGTAGAATTTAATATTAAAATAATTCAAGTCTAATCTCAGTCTGTAATAAGAACCGAAATAATTCCTCCACCAACTCGACGTGCAGTCGTCATTTGTCCACAATGCTCGCAGTACAAATCAATTTACTGTTCAAAATCGGCTATCATCTACTAGTGTTGCCCAAATATGATATAATTTCAATGAAATTTATTGATCCCAATCAAAAATTCAAAAATATAATATTGATAACACTAATGGTATTAGCAACACTTTATGGGGTGTACGGAAAATTCAGACTAAACTACGCAATGATCAACAAAACGAGTCTATTTTTGAACATAATACGCTTACTTTTCTTGTCCATCGGCACTGCAATAATGGTATACAAAGAAACTACTAAAAAAAACTTTAATGTACTACAAACACTTTTCAAAAACTTTAAGATATTCGATAAATCATTATTAATGCATCACAATGTTTATGTGCCCGATATTAAATACTTCTACGCGAAAGTTGCGTTTAGTCATATGATGCTAGTATTTATATTAAGTTTCGACTTGTATGAAACGTTTACTGTTTTTGGTTTCGGGGATTTTCAGTATATTGCCTACGATACGTACTTTTTGATATACTACAATACGTATATGACCATTCTACAAGGTATCTTACTTGATGCTATCGATTGTCGATTTAATGTATTTAATGATGTAATGTTAATGTTGGCACCAGGTCAGAATGATTTGGAAGTGCGACTCAATAGTTCGATTAAAGTGCATAACGTGATTTGTGACATAGTTGCTGGAGTTGATACAATATTTGGATTGTATATGTTGAATGTGGTTTTGATGATAACGGTTACTGTTTTAATTCTCATTCAAGTTTATATTGAAGATGTTTATGGGCTTGGTTTAGAAACGACCGTCTTCTTAGCTACTTGGACGGTATTTACTGCTGTAAGTATGTTTATAATTTAGAATGATAGAAAACATGCCCCGTTCCGTGGTTTAGTAGTTAGAGGGGTCGGCCGTCTCGTATTGGGCATTGGAAAGCGAATGTTCTAACCATTAATTGCGGCCGAAATTTTACCTTTTATAGTTTTTTCAGAGGGTTCTCTGTAAAGTTACGGTATATATCGGGTAATTAGACTCCTCTGGACAGAAAAACCCATAAATACCTATAATCAGGAGTACTTAACTTTATACAACCCAGGCTTAAATTACTATATATATATATAATGATTTCTCAAATATATATATATATATATATATATATATATATATATATATATATATATATATATAATGTAGCCTGGGTTGTATAAAGTTGAGTACTGTGATACTGACCTGATGATAGGTATTTATGGGCTACAAATACTTTTCTGTCTAGAGGAGTTTAATTACCCGATATATACTGTAACTTTACAGAAACCCTCTGAAAAACTGTAAAAGGTAAAATTATATATTTATTATATATATATATATATATATATATATATATATATATATACATATATATATATATATATATATATACATATATATATATATATATATATATATATATATCGTTACTCATGTACACTATATATACATAAATTTCTTCTTTTTAAACTTTATTTTCTAATATAAACTATACAACTAATAATATACTAACAAAATTAATTTAGTTACAGGGTGTGGTCATTATTATCCTATGTGAACGGGTTACAAACAATGGCAAACGATCTGCAACGATTGCCAGTCATACATTGCAAAAATTCATCAATTTCTCACAGCTACGAGACCAAAGCATCCAATTAGTTTTACAAACCATCTTCAGATCGCCGAAATTTACCGCAGCTGGGTTCTTTCCATTAGACTACCACATACTTTTTACTTTTCTTAACATAATCGTTACTTATGTAATTGTTATAATTCAATGTAAGTCAGAACAAGAACAGTGACTGTTATAATTACAACTATTTGCAATAACTTTATTTAGATGTAGATATCTATTATGGTGACTGTAAGGGCAGAATTAGAAATAATTAATTATATAAATATATGTAAATAGATTTTAGTTGTTAGTATGGCTGAATTCCAATTCCACTGAGAATACATAAGATTATTAATAGAAAAATTTAAGCAGAGTTAGGGGGCACTCACAATAAGTGTGGTAGTGGTAAGAGACATTTTACACATGTCTAAAAATTCAGGCATTTACAGCATCGCGGTAAAACTATGACAGAACATAGGTAATTACCTCTAACTTAATTATCCCGCACCATTTCTACACAATTCTGATTAACTGAATTTAAATAGACATGCAAAATATTCCTTACTGCGTTATCACCACCGCACTTATTGTTAATGTCCTTTTAAGAGTTAGTATAGCAGAATTTTCACTGCAAACTTGTCCTCAGATTGCCTGTCGGATGATCACGAATGTCCAAATGGAAAGCAGCAATATATATATATATATATATATATATATATATATATATATATATATATATATATATAATGTAGAGTTAATAACAATTTATAATCAGTGTAATCAAGGACTATAATCCAGCCTTACAGTTTTAAGACTGTTTCTATCTGAAAAAATCCGCGTTTAGATCAAATTTACATTTTCTGCTTTAAATTTAAAAAATAAACAGTTTACAAACTATCAGGCTCATTTTCCCAAGCTAATATTTTATTCATATTTACTATATCCTTAGTGCTCCAAGGCTCCAGCGGATCAGGATCAGATTGTGACTCGTCGGAATACACTTTGTTGCCAGCAGATTGGCATCCTCTTGCTAAGTCAACTACTGGACTAACACTATACAAATACAACAGTTTGTTATTTAAATATAAATCCAAATATTACCTGAAGTCCTTAACATAATATTAACTGTTTCTAGGTAAATACATCATAAAACTAACCGATTTAATTTTGCAGTCCGTGGCCTTTTCACTTTCTTAGGCCTCTCATTAATTTCCTGATTATCCTTGCCACTCCCTTTACCAGAAACATTTACAACTTCAGTTTTCACACTAAAATTAGGGATAATTACAATCCTCAACTATCTATTTTTAATAAATTACTTACAAATTCTCACCACATACCGCCAAATCAATATTAATAGGTCTCAAACTTTCAAAATTTCCTCCCGTAATATCTTTGCGAATAGACTCTTTAACTTGCCTCATACGATCATCAACATCATCCAGCTCGTTGTTTTTATCGTTACCTGAAGTCGGAGCAGTATCTGTTGAGCTTGAATCTATTTCTTTGAGTAGTTTACGTTTGTCTGCGCTTCGGACTTTGCCGGATGTTTTGCGCTGGGTAGCTGATTTGGCGCGTTTTGTTCGTGAAACTCGCCCCAGTAAAGGCAATTCTAAAATGACATACTCTAGAAAATTGTTTACGGATTCCATTATTAACGCAAATACTATAAAAACTATATTCTAGATACATAAAATTTAAAAAAAAATTATATTTTAAAGTTTGCTATGAATAAGGGCCGGTTCTACAATTGATATTTAACTGGAGAATAAGGCTATTCGTGGAATAAGTTTGAGATATTGGCGTTCAAATCTCAAACTTATTCCACGAATAGCCTTATTCTCCGGATAAATGTCAATTGTAGAACCGGCCCTAAGTCTTCTATAATTATTTCAGATCAAGATAGAGCCCGTGAAGACTTTCCATATGGTCCACGATTAATAGAGTAGATACATTTTAAATTGGCGGTTACGTCCCCTTTTATTTTTCCCTACTACGCTTGTTATTTTAAATGATTATCGATGTAATAAACATAGATAACGTAGATAAATGAATAAATCCCTGAAACTTATTCTGTTTGTATTTTTGCGCTGAACTGAGCTGAATAATATCACAACAACAACAAATATTTCAAATTTTATAAACTGAGTCTTCTTATGCACCTGTATCGGCATAATAAAGAACATGCAGAAACATATGTTTCAATTTTAGATGTTTAAATAAATTTTAAAATTTATGGTGAAGGCGCCGGGCAAAAAAAAATTATGTCGTTCATTATAGCCCTCGTACCATTTATACAATCTGACCTTCCTGTTCTATAAAATAGTCGTCCCAAGCATGGTATATACATTATTAACAAAAATACTATAAAAACTGTATTCTAGATACATTAAAATTCTATTAATTTCTAAACAGAACGTCATAGAACTATAACTTCCGCATATCCTCAGTGCAAAGGTACAAAAATTACACCACAAAATATCAACTTTTATCTTTCCGCCGTCTTTATGAGAGTCCTATGGCCTACTTAATTTAAAGTTTTTTTTAATGATGAGTGTTTCATTAAAAAATTCGTTAAGTAGGCCATTGGACATAAAGACGGTGGTGCCCAAATCTTACTTAATACACCACAAAATATCAACTTTTATCTTTCCGCCATCTTTATGAGAGTCCTATGGCCTACTTTATTTAAAGTTTTTTTTAATGAAGAGTGTTTCATTAAATAAAACGTTAAGTAGGCCATTGGACATAAAGACGGTGGTGCCCAAATCTTACTTAATACACCACAAAATATCAACTTTTATCTTTCCACCGTCTTTATGAGAGTCCTATGGCCTACTTTATTTAAAGTTTTTTTTAATGATGAGTGTTTCAGTAAATAAAACGTTAAGTAGGCCATTGGACATAAAGACGGTGGTGCTCAAATCTTACTTAATACACCACAAAATATCAACTTTTATCTTTCCATCGTCTATATGAGAGTCCTGTGGCCTACTTAATTTAAAGTTTTTTTTAATGCAAAGTGTTTCATTAAATAAAACGTTAAGTAGGCCATTGGACATAAAGACGGTGGTACCCAAATCTTACTAAATAAAGATCTAATTATAGCCAATTAATTCCACAATTAATCATGGGTTACTTACAACCGAGCCTTAATATTTTAGAAAGTTTGAGAAATTTAGATTATACATTCGAGACACATACATAAATGCATACCTCCATAACCTTCACTATCACTCGGATCTAACGCAGTATACTTCTTCTTAATAGTCTCCTCAACTTTTTTGACAAAATTCTCCGTACCAGCAAAAATACCAGCCAAGCTTTTCACATTAGCTGAAGCTACTGTAATCAGTGCAACCTCTTCAGTTGCGGGCAGATTAGCTGCTTTAATCGCCAATTCATTTAATAGCAGGGGCTGTTCGTTTTTCGAATAAAGCACTAAATCCCTCATAGGATCATCACTCGCAACAACTCTCATTGATGGAATTGTGGCTGTCATTGATGGAATTGTGGCTGATATAGTAGGTATAGCTATCGGTTTAGAGGGTGCAACACATGGTGTCATTTGGGTGACGATTTGTGGAGCTACTTGTGGCTCGGATATCTGATTAAATGCATCAAACATTACATTTCCCGACGAGACTGTAAAATAGTAAATAGTATATTTGTAAAATGCCTAAATAAAATAGTAAATAGAAAATTTGTAAAATGTATAAATAAATTTACCTATAGCTGCGTTTAGATTATTTACGTTTGTAGTTTTTGCAACAGTAGTTGGCGGCACAGGTTTTTTAGCACTCGCTAAATTAAGTCCCTGCGAAGCACTGTCTATATCGACATCATGTGTGAATGATATAACATCCAGTGCTGCTGTTAAAGCTCCTTCAAACGCGCCTGTTATACTTGGGCCTTTAGGATCCAATAGTGGATCAACTTTCGGGCTATAAAAAAATATCAAATACATGATAATTAATTCTCTAGAGGGAAGTTTAGAGCTTTACTAGTGTCATATGCACAGGAGTTTTGAAAAACATCATCATTTCACACCTGCCCTCATAAGGTTTGCTATGTATTTTAAATATTTAAACCTTAATGCATTAAGTTATAGGTTTTTGGTATAATAAACTATGATTTTCATAAAATTACTTACCCTTTAACTTTAACAGGTGTATTAATACTTTCCCTTCCCCACATCAAACACCTCATTTCCTCCCCAGTCATATTCTTCTTCTTGAGAGCTTTCACAGTTACTTTACCCACTCGCTTCAAAAATCAATAAATATATATATATATATGGAGTGGATGACTTGCTATATATATATATTATTATTATTATTATTATTATTATTATTATTAACAGAGCATATCAAATAATCACCTTCCAATTTGCCACGGCACCTTTTCGTTGTTTGGCTCTAGTTTTACTTTTTGATTTAATTACCATTACCCCTCGCTGTTCATAATTGGGATCTTCACTCGGACCTAAGGATATGCTGTATTCTTGCAAGTAATGGTGTGCATCTGATTGAGGTATAGCCCTTTCCAATGTTATTACAATTTTAGCCCACTTAAAAATTATTATTATGACATTAAATTATATTAGAAACATTATAAACATCACAAATTTAACTATATGCTTAAAAATATTCAATTCATCCAGTTTAATCTATTAAGGGCCGGTTCTACAATTGACATTTAACTGGAGAATAAGGCTATGCGTGGAATAAGTTTGAGATATTGGCGTCAATATCGCACACTTATTCCACGAATCGCCTTATTCTCCCGTTAAATGTCAATTGTAGAACCGGCCCTAAATAATGTAAATTGTAAAAAGTTACTGAGTAGTATTACTAAGCGACTCTCCGAACAATTTTATAATTCGAATCGCAGAAATTAGTCTCATCTCTACTAAATAGAAAACCTGACTCATTTCTGGGATTCGAATTATTAAATCTTCGCTTAGTAATACAACACTAAATTTACATGATTCGAGTCTAGATTCAAGGGCATAGATCAATATTTATATTACGTGTGTAATATAATCAGATTAATAAATAAACAAGTATTTATTAGTCTGAGGTAATATACACTCGAAGTCTTGACAGTCTTGATATGACTCCTTGTCGTTCGTTTCAATCTCGTACTCAGCGCGAGCATAGACACACAGTTGAATCAGTAAAGAGTTATAAAGAGTTAATTCGATATCCCTAATAAAAAAGAATTGCACAGTTCCATATCATATACAAATTTCATTAAGTGTGCATTGCATTTGCAGCTTATATTTTAATGTACATAGCACATTAGGTGTGCATGCAATGCACATTTAATGCAACTTGTATGTTTATTAGCGAAAGAGTGGTCGTAAATAATCACGGTTGCTGCAACGAATTGGCATTTACATTACAAAAAAATTTCATTAAATAAAATAGTAATAAATTTTCAAAAATACAATAAATAATGCATTGGTAGTGAATAGTAATATTATATCCAATAAAAAATACCACTATTGTTCAAGGTTTAACATACCTGTTTCATCCACTCCTTTTCACTTTGTTCAATAACATGAGCATATGTATTTCCCATCATAGCAATCAACATGTTCAGTAACAAAATTGGAACAAACACCATGAACAGTGCAAACACAAATTTGCTTACACCAGGATATGAAGTACTTGCCAGTTCTGAATACTAAAATCAAGGATATATCAGTTCAAATACAAACATGTAATCAGTATTTCTATTTTACATCATAATTTCCTAGTGTTATTTGAAACATTGCCATCCAAGTTGTAGAATATGAGCTGTACAGGGTATTTTTAACTCCAGGAAAACCTTTGTATAGGAAGTAAAATGCTTGTGAAAATCCGAATAGGAATACTGAGTAAATTATGCCAAATGTTAACATGTCTCCTGTAATCATACTGTATATCATCGTTACGAATGGACCAGTTAGACGTACAGCACTACAAAAATATTATATTGTATTATATGAAAGCGTAAATCCTTGGCGCAAGTGGCGCAAGGTTCGACAAACGTCGTATCCATATATATATATATATATATATATATATATATATATATATATATATATATATATATATATATATATATATATATATGTATATATATCCATATATCTTGGTCGTATCGAAAGAGGGGGTATCCCTAAAACACGGCCTAGAATACGTGCTAGAAACCATCAAAATTTTCGCGTTTGCAGAGCTCTAGTAATTACCAACATATTAAATAATCATACTATATTTTTGCAATCGGTTTGTACAGTCAGTCTGAGAATAAAAGAGAGAATATGCATGTCTAATTTTAATACCAATTAAATACATGAATGGGCCGAAACAAGCGTTTCAACATGAGGTAATTTTATATCGATTTTTAATAATTAATTGTAGTTGTATAGAGCAAAATCATAACTTAATATATAGACATGTTTATAGTCCTAAGTCACCTTTATTCACACATAAAATTGCATTAAGATTGGACTTGTACGATTAGAGATAAAAAAAACATTAAGAAACCGCTGAAAATCAATGTGTTTAGTTCCCCCTTAACGCAAACGTATGTGAGTGATACAATTCTAACCAAAGATTACTAAATTGTAAGTAAGAGATTTTATAATTTTTTATATTATAAATGGATTCTTTTAAGAGAGAGAGAGAGAGCATATGATAATAATAAAAAGGACTAAATACAATAGTCTTTATAAGGAGAGCATGCTACACTTTTTTTCACGTAAAATATAAAGTGTAAAAAAAAATTACTAACTCCTTACCCAGCGAAAAACATTAGGAGAAACCAAGATCCAGGTACAGCGACTATCAAAAAAGCTTCTTCCATATTTCGATCACCTTGCAATCGACAGAATATACAGACTAGTATTAAAATGTTAGATACTAGGAATATGGCTTTTGGGGGCGAATGGTACTGGAAAATAAATATTAACTACTCTGTACTATTTTTCTAAATAGAGATGGGCATTATCTAATTAAAACTATTGAACGATCAATAATCGAACAGTTTGTACATAGCGTGTAATTATGATGATCCTAAAATGTGTACTATTCCCTACAAATTTCATTCCTTGAACTTATGTTCAAATAACAAAAGCAAGAAACATAAACATACAAATTAATTATTGCTTTTATTACTTGCATATCTAAATATTAATGTACCTGTTGCTTTAGAAACGCCCATAATCCTTGATTTTTTATTTCATCGCCCTGTTGCAAAATCAAATAACTTAATACTCCAAGCACGGTTCCCACTTCACAAATATATCTAAAAACATAATGTCGAGACAATAAATTAATATTATCTCTTTAAGGAACTTTTTTCGTATGACTTTATATTTTTTTAAAATATAGGATAAGTAATTTTATTTTTCTTAAATTTGTTATAAAATTTCGAACATACAAAAAAACTTCTATACTATAGGGTTATTTAGCTATTAGGCTTTCCCGCCGGCAAAGGGAGAAGCTCAGAGTAGTGTAATCACCCGGTAATTAACTTCAAAACCTCTGAAAAGTGAATCACCTTTCACTTTTCAGAGGTTTTAAAGTTAAGGTGATTACACTATTCTGAGCTTCTCCCTTTACCGGCAGGAAAGCCTTAAGGCGAATAGCCCTATAGCATCGAAGTTTTTTTTATGTTGAAATTTTTATTGTGAAATTTAATAAAATAAAATTACTTATTCTATATTTAAAAAAAGATAAGGTCAGATAAGCGACATTTCGCTCCCCTATGCCGTTGATTGAAGTATTTATATTTCAATCAACCCCTATGCTCATTACGAGAAGAACGGCGCATCTTACCATTAGCATTCTCAACCACAGTGCGCGGCACTTTGGTCACTTTGGTGTACCGAAGGATTCATGAAGCGTGCCGCAGGATTCATGAAACGTGCCGCTGGATTCATGAAGCGTGCCGCAGGATTCATGAAACGTGCCGCTGGATTCATGAAGCGTGCCGCAGGATTCATGAAACGTGCCGCAGGATTCATGAAGCGTGTCGCTGGATTCATGAAGCGTGCCGCTGGATTCATGAAACGTGCCGCTGGATTCATGAAGCGTGCCGCAGGATTCATGAAGCGTGCCGCAGGATTCATGAAGCGTGCCGCAGGATTCATGAAGCGTGCCGCCAAATTTTACGAATGTATACAATAAAAATAATTGTGTATGTTAAATAAATGGTGTCATGAAATGAATAGAGAAAAAGTGTGCAGCACATTTTTTTAATTATTTAATTATTGAAAGTGTACCGCGATGAATAATAGGTTGAGAATCATTGCCCCATCCAAACATATTTACAAAAAATTATAAAATGTCAACTACTATCGTCTGTAGACTATTTGATCAAGATTCAACCGTAGCTGCATTCGTCTAAAAAAACGTTGCCTAATAACGAAATTTGTTACAGAACAAAATCTTTAGATATAAAAGCATCCATAAAAATATTGTATCCCATTTAAAATATGTTCGTACCTTGTAATAACCACAGGATCATCGGAATAGCCTAATAAAGGATCATCAGGATCATCAGGCCGTAAATAAACAGCTAATGAAAGAAATATTAAATGTACCAGTAAAATCAGCAATCTCTTTAAAAATTGATTCTAAAATTAAAACGAAATGAATACACCAGCTAGCTACATCTCCAGACAAAACGTACACGCGCAAAAGTCTTCCACTTTTCTTCCAATAATCGCTGTATAATACCGCCGTCAAGCATGTCCAAATGAGCTTCCTTTGTACCATTTAAAATTATAAAGAGAGCCGAATTCCAATCTAAAATTTAAACATTCTGAAAATGTTTAAGGGTAGGATTATGTCTATATGTTTCTTATGGCTCGAATTGTGTATTTATATTGAGCTTTTAGCAAATGAACCTTGATAGCATACAATTTATGCAAGTTAATAAAAAAAAACACTTAGTTGTTGGCTCTGAAACTTATTTTATAATATTTGTTAGCATAATTCGTAGTTATAATCAATTCATTATTGTTGATGGCCCTGAAAAATATTTTATAATAATTTAAGAGCATAATTCGTAAAAAAATAATCAATTCAAAATTGTTGTTGGCTCTGAAACATATTTTATAATATTTTTTGAGCATAATTCGTAGTTATGAGTCTGTAAAAGAATCAATTCAAAATTGTTGTTGGCTCTCAAACACATTTTATAATAATTTTTGAGCATAATTCGTAGATATAGAGTATATAAAATAATCCATTCAAAATTGTTGTTGGCTTTGAAACATATTTTATAATAATTTTTAGCATAATTTGTAATTATAGAGTCTATAAAATAATTCAAAATTGTTGTTGGCTCTGAAACATATTTTATAATAATTTTTTTAGCATAATTTTTAGTTATAGAGACTATAAAATAATCAATTCAAAATTATTTTTGGCTCTGAAACATATTTTATAATAGGTTTTTAGCATAATTCGTAGTTCTAGAGTCTATAAAATAATCAATTCAAAATTGTTGTTGGCTCTGAAACATTTTTTATAATAATTTTTTTAGCATAATTTGTAGTTATAGAGACTATAAAATAATCAATTCAAAATTATTTTTGGCTCTGAAACATATTTTATAATAGGTTTTTAGCATAATTCGTAGTTCTAGAGTCTATAAAATAATCAATTCAAAATTGTTGTTGGCTCTGAAACATATTTTATAATATGTTTTTAGCATAATTCGTAGTTCTAGAGTCTAAAAATAATCAATTCAAAATTGTTGTTGGCTCTGAAACATATTTTATAATAATTCTTGAGCATCATTCGTAGTTATAGTCTATAAATAATGCAAAATTGTTGTTGGCTCTGAAACATATTTTATAATATTTTTTTAGCATAATTCGTAGTTATAATCAATTCATAATTGTTGATGGCTCTGAAACATATTTTATAATAATTTCAGAGCATAATTCGTAGTTATAGAGTCTATAAAATAATAAATTCAAAATAGTTGTTGGCTCTGAAACATATTTTATAATATTTTTTGAGCATAATTCGTAGTTATGAGTCTGTAAAAGAATCAATTCAAAATTGTTGTTGGCTCTCAAACAAATTTTATAATAATTTTTGAGCATAATTCGTAGATATGGAGTATATAAAATAATCCATTCAAAATTGTTGTTGGCTTTGAAACATATTTTATAATAATTTTTAGCATAATTTGTAATTATAGAGTCTATAAAATAATTCATAATTGTTGTTGGCTCTGAAACATATTTTATAACAATTTTTTTAGCATAATTTGTAGTTATAGAGACTATAAAATAATCAATTCAAAATTATTTTTGGCTCTGAAACATATTTTATAGTAGGTTTTTAGCATAATTCGTAGTTCTAGAGTCTATAAAATAATCAATTCAAAATTGTTGTTGGCTCTGAAACATTTTTTATAATAATTTTTGAGCATCATTCGTAGTTATAGAGTCTATAAAATAATTCAAAATTGTTGTTGGCTCTGAAACATATTTTATAATATTTTTTGAGCATAATTCGTAGTTATAGAGTGTATAAAATAATCAATACAAAAAGTTGTTGGCTCTGAAACATATTTTATAATAATTTTTGAGCATAGTTCGTAGTTATAGAGTCTATAAAATAATCAATTCAAATGCTGTTGGCTCTGAAACATATTTTATAATATGGTTTTAGCATAATTTGTAGTTATAGAGTCTATAAAATAATCAATTCAAAATTATTGTTGGCGCTGAAACATATGTTATAATATTTGTTGAGCATAATTCGTATTTATAGAGTGTATAAAGTAATGAATTCAAAATTGTTGTTTGCTCTGAAACATTTTAATTCATTATATATATATAAACATTATAATTATTTTTGTGCATAATTCGTAGATATAGAGTGTATAAAATAATCAATTCAAAATTGTTGTTGGCTTTGAAACATATTTTATACTAATTTTTGAGCATAGATCGTAGTTATAGAGTGTACAAAATACTCAATTCATACAAAATAAGTTTCGGAGCCAAGAATAAAGTATTTTTATTATTTTTTTAAAAATTGCATGCGATTGCGTTCTATAGTTTTATTAAAAACTAAATATAATCCGCACCATAACAATATACGGATAGACTCCAACCTTAAATAATCAAACAAACCATACTGAAATGCTTAGAATAAGGTATCATCAATACTATTATTTATTATTTATCTCTTAATTAAGTAGTAGCATTCATACTCGCCGGGCTTTAATTATTGAAATACATTATTTATTATGCGATATCATCAATAGATTATACAAACTTGAGCTTCTACCCACAGATTTATAATAGTGTCCGTCCAAATATTATTAGCCATTGTAAAATCTGTATATGGGGTGTAAGGGGTAACGAAAGACATCCAGTTACTCAAAAGCCAACCTCACCTGCACGAATGGTAAGAGATTACCTGGTACACCCTGCTAGAAAACAAACGAGGCTCTGGCGACCGAACTGTTGTCGGGATAAGCAACACACTTTTTCCTTTGGAAGAAAGAGAAAGGGCAAGAAAAAAGACCAAAGGCGGATGAACCAGATGGCATAGTCAACGACCTACGATTTAGTATCCAGTGGGAAACCACTACATTAAGAATCTAAATGGATATCCCTAGAAAACAATATCATCATGAATTATACAACTAACCCCCTAGGAGGAAAGTTAAACGCCATCTGGCGGCACCACATCAACTAGCAATGCACACCCATATGGTGAATTCATCCTCACTAGCTGAGCTACACTGATCTAGATCTAGATATGTAGATTTCTAAGAGGTGGGTTAACACTTATATATGTTTTACAAAATCATTATGGTTTTATTCAGATCTAAATTAATTCCCCCAGTCGGTTCTCCGGGGGGGAAAGGATTTAATGATATCAATAGAATAGGAACATAGAATGTCAGGAGTTTACACCAGCCAGGAAAAGTAGACAATGTAATAGCGGAAATGCAACAGATGAACATGTTCAATCTCCAGATCAGAAAGAATGACCCATCAATATCTAACATATATACAAACTCGGAGGATGCGATTCATCTTTCAAATACGGAGTGGCTAAAATAGTCTCACAAAAAAACAAACTATCAAATAGGATTAATGGTGCAATTCAAATCCTGTACAGGAAAAATAAACATCATCTAAGTATATGCACCCACAGCGGATAAGAGTGTCGAGGTAATAGAAGAATTCTGAAGCCAATTAGAATAAATTGTGCATATAGTCAAAAACTCAGATGTCACCATTGTTCTAGGCGACTTTAATGCCAAAAGTGGGTTGGGAAATGTTGAGGAAATTGTGTATTTTTTAACAAATCATCTGATCAAACAATAACAAAGATCAGCTGTTTACCACTAGTTCGACTAAAATATTTGAATCGCGAATGTAAAACATATGATATATTTTTCCTAGCTCAGTAAATGCTTACTAGTTCGGCCATCCGGTAACAACGTATCCAGTGCATTTAAGGGATACGCAGAGCACGTAATGTTGCTGTATCTCCAAAACTCCTTAGCAGACAGTTCCAACATTTCACGAAACACCTCAGCGCGACCAAGTTTGCACGCCAAAGTTAGGGGAGTCAGTCCAGCTTTATTTACTATGCCATTACTTGCTGGTAGTTTTGGATGCCGTAGGGCATAACCAAACATATCCTATATATTTAAACAAGTGATAATTAGAATGTAAAAATTACTTAAGCGGTTACTAAAATAAAGTGAAGGATATCCGTTCTGACGCTTCAGTTTTGGGCAAGATACCGAAAACCATTCTTGTTTCAAGAGGAGGAGGTGTGTTAGGGGAGGTTAAAAATGAAAGTAAGTTTTTTTTATAACTTTTATCAACATAAAAAATTCCCATACACCGAATAATCTAAATACAAAATAAATAATAATAAACGAGAAACAGCAGGGCTGAAATTGAATGGTTTAGGCGTTTTAGGTTTTACGTGGTAGTTCATTTTCAATAAAGGAGATGAATAAAACTACTATGTTTTTTACTACTTGGGGTGGGCGGGCGGTCCCTACCAACCAAACAATCTCCGTCCACTATTTCAAACAACTTGAACTATGCACTACATTATTTCTCACTATTTTTTTTACGAATTAGGCGTAAATTAACAAATGGAATTAATTGAATAGAATATAAATTAATGGATAACAGTATAGTGCAGAGTTCAAGTCATTTGAAATAGTGGACGGGCATAGTTTGGTTGGTAGGGGCCGCCCACCCACCCCACCTTTACTCGCATACTTTTTTCAATGGATATAGATGTTTTATATTGTTTAAGCTATTCCAAAAAGAGTGTTATCCTATGGAAAAACTATGCGAACAAAGGTGGGGTGGGCGGGCGGCCCCTACCAACCAAACAATCCCCGTCCACTGTTTCAAATGACTTGAACTCTGCACTATACTGTTATCCATTAATTTATATTCTATTCAATTAATTCCATTAGTTAATTTACGCCTAATTCATAAAAACATGTTGAGAAATAATGTAGTGCATAGTTCAAGTCGTTTGAAATAGTGGACGGGGATTGTTTGGTTGGTAGGGGACCCAGAGCCCACCCCACCTTTGTTCGCATAATTTTTCTATAGGATAACTTGGCATCGGGAAAAACTTGATAATGCCTAGAGCTTAGGCGAAACTAGTTGTTTCAAACAATTAAACAAATGGTAAAAAAACATAGTTTTATTCATCTCCTTTATTGAAAAAGCAGGACATTTTAGCAAGAGGGAGGATGGGAGGACATTATAGTCAAAAGGAGGCTTATCATCCCAAAAGAAGGACGGTAACCCTAGTTAGACCTGATTAAAAGCAATTACAAATTGTTTGTAAACTGTAAATAGTTATTACCCCAAATGAGGCTCTAGATCCAGCCTGCTTTCCATAGTTTTGTCGCCTCATTTAAGCAAGATGGCGCAACCAACATTTTCATCTTATATTTAATCTTTCAAAGTCTGTTTTGAAGTTCTTAATCTGATAAGCAGTTATATATATATATATATATATATATATATATATATATATATCTTCGTCCGATTAAGTCACCAAATACAACCTTCTACTCCTAGATGAGACACTCTCAAAATGAGGTGCCTGATCTAGATCTTTTGAGATAGAAACACGTGCCAGAATAAATATCCTTCTGCTAATGCGATTCAGTTGGACTTACCAGTTTATCACATACGACAACCATATGTAGAATCATATTACCAAAATTATCTTGGTAATCAGGATGCGCACCGCTATCAAGGAGCAAGTTGTAAACACTCTCATTGGCACAACATGCTGCCCATGCAAGAGGGTATTCTCCTAAATAAGCAAGGCCCTCATATTCAGTATGTTTAGCTGGTTTGGGCCGCTGCTGATCTCTAGGCAGGAAGAAACTTCCTATAATTTCAATACAGATAGATTTTAGTTAGCCTACACTGAAAAGTAAAAGGCAACTAGATAATATATATATATATATATATATATATATATATATATAGATTTTAAAATTTTCGAATATCATATGATGAGCTGAATAAAAAAATTCAAACCACAAAAAAAACACAAATTCATATGATGAAAACTGTAACGATATTTTTAGTAATAGTCACCAACGTCCACCTTCTTTGAGAAGAAGGCATAGGAAAATGTCAACACAAGCTTCCCTTCTAACGAACTTCGGTCATACCATATATCGCACTATGAGATAACAAGTGTCGTAACATTCAAAATTAATTTTCAGATTTTAGTTTTTATGTTAATGATTCTTGTATACATTTTAACGCTCCTTTGATCCTTTTTTACGTTTAGAATAAACCAAATTAAATTTAAAAAAAAATGGATAACATTATACTTACTGGTAAAACTTCAAAATGCATTTATCTCTATTTATTTTTGGAAGTTACAACATGTTTCATCTCAGTGTGCGATATTTCTATCTTCACTTGAGGCTCATTTAGGCAGACATTACAATATATCTGAACAAAATCCATAAAACTCTTGTAAATATCCTAAATATACATACCCACTGCTCTCTGATTAACATTGGCTCCAGCCTCCACCAAATCCTGCACCAACTCATTATTATTATACGCAATAGCCAAATGCAGGGACCCGGCCCCCAAATATTCCTCCCCCTCAACCACATCAATCGCCAATTTAGGAAAACACCTAATCAGCGTCCGCGCTATTCTGGTGTGAATTTTCGTGTCGCAAATAATCAGAACGTGTATCAAAGTCTCGCCGAGAGACCCCCGAAATTGCATCTGCCAGCACGCCTCATGATCCTCCCACTTGGCTAAAGGATCGTGCGGGCTTAAACTCGCTTCAATTGGTAACGCCACCTGCTCGCAATCACGAAATTTCCATCGCAAGTATTCAGAGCGGTTTATTATTTGCCCTTTACCGTCTTGGTACATCAGCAGGCCGAATTGTTCGCGTATTAGTTTTTCCACTTCGGCTTGCCCGCCTACATTATACGCATCAATTAATTCACCCCCTTAAAAGAAGGTACATGACAGGTTAATAACGAATAAATATCATAGTCATTATTGACCGCTAGTCAAATACAATTTCACACCTCAAGAATAAGGCAATAATAGTGAGATAGTAGCGAAAAAAAAAACTTATTACTAGACATCACAACACCTTTTTTATAATTTGCCAGCCGGTACAATAAACACTGATCTTGATTAGACGACTGACTGATAACCCGATCCAAAATGGACCCCTCTTGATGTACTTTGCGCTTCTTTTTGGTGCACTTGCAGAAATTCGCCCCCATCTTTCAGCGAAACTGAAACAACTGACCCACCCGAAACAAACACACCAATCAATAAGCCCGTGAAACCCTGTACCCGGCACACACATACAACCCATCAAATAATGCAAATCTACAATTTATTTGAATTTTTTTTTATAAAATCACAAAATTCAACATACAATATAAGTCACACAAAATCAATGTAAAATAATTAGATCCCTCGGCGCGATTTCAGAATTCCCACAAACTGTTACATATTTATACACTAGAAAAAAAACTCTGAAATGGCGCGCTCCAATCATGCATTAATAAAATAATTAACAATTTTTCATTAAATAAATCTTAGAGACTTCAACAATGCTTAAACTTTATTTATGGAGAACAAACTGTTTTTCGACCCGAGGTCAAGGTATCTGTTTTTCATTTTAGTAACATTAGATATGCCAATACGTAGTAATCTGTTTCATTCCAAATATAAATAAATTATTGGGTTAATTCGCTAAATAAATAAATGTATCGAAAAATAAATAAACTACAGGACTAAGAAACAAAACAAAATTAATAGTTTTTTTTTTGAGTAAAAGCTGAAAACACTGATTATCCTACAAATAATAATAATAATAATAATAATAATAATAATAGAAAATTGGCACAACATTGTGACATACTATATACAAACTATATTGCTTTGACATTATTATATATAAAAAAGACACTTCTTCAACAATATATCGGATTCTCGAAATAAATAAACATTTCTTCTAAACTACTCAAAAATTAATAATTTATATAATTATATTTATATAATTATGCATATGCACATTTCTTAAATATGCAAAAGTTATGTAATATTATTAATTTTTGAATAGTATATATAACAAAAGAAACTTTTATGAGTTTCACTAGAACAACTGGTTATTTTATAACATGCATTAAATACGCTGCCAACATTTTGTGTGTTTTTGTTTGTTTGTTTTGATTCGTAACATAATTATAAACCTTATATGTTTACCATTAAAATTAATTTTGTATTACTCTCTTTGTATAAAAATAATTTCGTTCAAACACATGGAAGAATAGATATTTGTGTTATTATCGTATAAAAAAATCAGTACAGAATATCTATTATTTTGTTTTAACAATGATAGAAGCAAGTCTCAAAAGAGTATACATAGACTAGTGTAACAAAAGTTGTAGAAACCTGTAGTAAAATACATTTGGCTGATGATTGGTGTTACCTTGTTGTTTTAAACCGCGTGCTCCGTTACGGGCCTCCCGTTTTCTGTGGGCGATGAAATGGAAGAATGTTCGGATGCTGATGTGTGCGCGTGGGGCGTGTATGGGATATCACTACTTGGAGATCTACTGGATCTGCTTAAACTACTTAATCTAGATGTGTTCGGATAATAACTGTATCTGTAAATATAATGTCAAAGTAAAATATATGAATTCAGTACAGTCGATAAATTAAAATGAAAAGTATGCATCGTAATTTTTTTGTCAGTCCATTGTTCATGTATATTTAACAAACTGTGCAGGTTTCAGCATGTTTTATGCTTTGAAACAGGTTCAAAAAAAAGTGAAATTGCGTGCGAATTAAAATATCCAATAAAATATTAGTGAGCATCATCAATTTTTGTTAGACTGTTGTTCATGAATTTTGAGCAAACTGATTAACATTTCTTTGTCGGACTCAAAAATGTGGTGGTAAACTCGAGTTATTTTACTTTTAATGCCGAAATTGCTTTTAAAAATGTGTAGTATTGAAGTAACTGTTAATAAAATATATTACATTTTGTAAACATATTTCACAAATCCGGAATTGATTGGGTGGTGTGATCACTACGAAAACTCGATTTATTTCACATTAAAAACCCAAATTTCTTAGAAAAATCTACAAATTTGTGTTAATAAAATTTGTCAAGGATTCAATTTGAGTGCTAATATTTTGTAAGTTATTTATACAGTTTGTAAACATGTTCCCCGTGTGGGGTTTCCAGTCCCCCATGGGTCGCGGGTTTCCAGTCCCCCATGGGTCGCCTCCCAAGGTGACGGATATGAGAATGTCTCCTAGGTATACGTAGTACCGGGGAATTCCAAAACCCGGGGTGGATCAAAACTAGCCCCCTAGCCCCAGAATAGAAATTATGCAAATGCCCGCAGAAAAAACGGTCCCGCTGGTAGGATATTGTCAGTTGTGGACTATGCCGACAATATGGCGGCGGATGATTACAATAAAGAAACAACGGCGGCGTATTTATTACTAGTTATTACACAAATCCAACAACCCGCGGGGCAAGCATGGTCAGTAAATGCCAAAACCTTAACCCTTAAATGCGTGAGTCCAGATGGAAAAACAACACTCGGGGGGGGACAGCTAGACCATACAAAGATCCAGAACAGTTGCGCCGATTGATGAGGAATGCAGAATGGCATAGACAGGCAAGAAGATAAAGGTGGGAACGAGTGGCGAACGAATTGTTAGACAAAAACTTAAAACATGGAGGGGTCGCGACGCTATGCAGGATCACAGAGGTCAGAAACTGCAATGGGCCGGCCCCACAAACGGAATAGGTTACCACCCACTTTATAGACATCTCAACTAAGGACAGAGCGAGGAGATCCCTTTGCGATGGCGCCTGGCACCTTAGGGATATAGCTGAAACAGGAAACACCAAGGCGCTATTGTTAGAAGCCCATATGGGCGCGATGTAGGCGAGGTGCAGGCGCGACGTCGCACAGGCGATTGTGATGTCCATATGCAGTGAAGGGGTGGACATTGCACCTTATGTTTACATAGAGGCGGCGTGGAAGAATTGTGCCTCTCGTCTCGCAGCCACCGTGGCTCAGGCGAAGAGGCTAAGACGCGGTGCCGACACGGCGAGAGGCACGAGGCAAATTCCCTCGCCTCGTCATCTAAGTGGGCATTGCACCATATGTTTATATAGAGGGGGCGTGAAAGCGTCGTGCCTCTTGTCGCGCCGGCACCGCGCCTTCACCTCTTCGCCTACTATGTGTGAATTGGGCCTAAGATCCCTAAAACAGACACCAGGAAGATACTGGAACATCAGTTTAAATGATCGCCTACAAGTATCGCACTGATCGACCTATAAAAGAAGCCCCCTGTCCAAATAGCGCAGCAGACCGTAGCCAACATCAAAGCTCAACCACGGAAGGGTCGTGATGCTAATCAGGATCATAGAGGTCAAAAACCGAAATTAACACGAACGGAATTGGTCACCCACTTTATAGTGTGTGACATCTTAATTAAGGACAGGGCGAGGAGAACCCTTTACGATGGCGAGAAACGCCAAGGCGCTATTAGTAGAAGCCTCCAAGATCCTGAAAACGCTAGAAAGATACTGGAAACCCAGTTTAAGGGAACTCCTCCAAATATCGTACTAATGGACCTAGAAAAGGAGCCCCCTTCCCACCCACCGCATCAGACCCTAGCCACGACAAAGCCGCAATTGTTGGTCGTAGGAGGAGGTCATCCCTGTCAAACTGGGGAAGGTAAACGTACGTGTACCTACTCCACAGCGCACGGTAGGTGAACCCTAGAGAAGATGTCATCGCCAGGGGTGAAAAAAGGGAAAATGGTCACCTAATAATCCGAGTCAAACCATCACCACCATCAGCTACGCGGGGCCATAGTAGCGTAAGTATCTGGATCAGAGTGACAAATGAGAAAGAAGAGGTGTAACCCTCCATATTAGGGGACTGGACATGCTCACTACCAAGGAAGTAGAGAAGAAGCCATAAAGACGGCTATCGAGGTTCATCCTGGAGTCTGAAGAGGAATACAGGGTTAGCCCGAAATAGCATGATCTCGTCCACCATCTCGTAACAGGGGCTGACCGCAGCAAAAACTAGACAACTGCAAAATCTAGTGGACTTTTCATATTAGGGCATAGAAGTAATTTTGCTTCATCCCCAAAATAGATGCCAGAAAGATACTGGAACATCAGTTTAAAGGATCGTCTCCAAGTATCGCACTGATGGACCCAGAAGAGGCGCCTCCTAGCAAAACCACGACAAAGCCGCGACCGACAAGGAAGTAGGAGGAGGTCATCCTTGTCAAACCTAGGGAAGGTATACGTAGTCCACAGCGCACGGTAGGTAGACCCTAGAGAAAATGTCATCGCCAGGAGTGAAAAAAAGGGAAAATGGGCACCTAATAATCCGATTCAAAGGCACCATCAGCTACGCGGGTCCATAGCAGCGTAAGTAGCTGAACCAGAGTGACAAATAAGAAGAGGGGTAACCCTCCATATTAGGGGACTGGACATGCTCACTACCAAGGAAATAGAAGAAGCCATAAAGACGGCTATCGAGGTTCATCCTCGAGTCTGAAGAGGAATACAGGGTTAGCTCGAAATAGCACCCAGGTGATCTCGGTCACCACCTCGTAACAGGGGCTGACCGCAGCAAAAACTAAACAACTGCAAAATCTAGTGGATTTTTCATGTTAGGGCATAGAAGTAATTTTGCTTCATCCCCAAAATAGATGCCAGAAAGATACTGGAAATAGCACTCGCGTGATCTCGGTCACCACCTCGGAACATGGGCTTACCGCAGCAAAAACTAGACAACTGCAAAATCTAATGGATTTTTCATGTTAGGGCATAGAAGTAATTTTGGTTCAACCTTGAAAACTCTAGTGGGGTTTTAATATCAGGGCAAAATAGAACTAGTTCAAGTTAAGGCCACCAGGCGGGAGGAAGTGCCTGGGAGCTACAACCGCTGCTGGGCGGACGGACACCGACAAGAATCATGCACAAACCCAGACCGCTGAAAAACATGCCTAAGGTGCAGAGAGGAGGCACCTTGGGAAAAGATGCAAGAGAGGGACACCTTATTGGGCTCTAAAAGAGCAAGAGGGACATTGAGCCAGACGTCTTAAATCCCCAAAAATTCTGTAGGCGATGGAGGATGCAGCAAATAGGCGGAGAGGGCACAGCAATGACCCCCACGGAAGAAACAATACTACAAGCCAACATGTATAGAGGAAGTGCGGCCCATCAACTGTTCTCAAGGGCGACGGCGAGGGGAGCCCACGCGGTAATAATCAGCGAGCCAACCTATCGAAAGCTCGACTGCACGAACAGTGTCAAATCGTACTCAGAGCTACTTCGTAGCGTACGGGAGGCAGACCATGCAGAAAATATGATTGCCAAAACCGAAAAATCGAAAACTGAGCACTAAGAATTCAAATGCAGCCCCACCAAAGTGGACGAACTACGCGAGGCCATAGTAGCAAAAGCCCCGGGATGAAAGGCACAAATAAGAAGAAAAGGGGTAACACTCCATATTAGGCGCCTGGACATACTCACTAAAGTGAAGTGAAGTGAAGTAGAAGAGGCTATAAAGTTTACTATCAAGTAGGACCAAGAGGAATACAGGCACCCATCTCGGAGCTAGGGGCGGAGAGGCTGACCGCAGCAAAACTCAAAATAGAACTGGTTAATGTTAAGGCCGCCAGGCGGGAGAAGTGCCCTGGGGCTGCAACTGCTGCTGGGAAGATGGACACCGACAAGAATCTTGTACAGGCCCCACACAAACATGTCTAAGGTGTGGAGGCTACCACCTTGCGAAAAGATGCAAGAGAGAGACACAATACTGCTCTATCAATCAGCAAGAGGGACATGTAGCTAGAAGCGCCAAATGCCCAAAAAAAGCGACAGACAATGGAGGAGGCAGCAAATAGATTAAGAGGAGCCGGTTTAAAGGGCCTACTTCTGATGCAACAATGACCCCTATGGAAGTAACATAATACAAACCAACATAGGCAGAGGGAGAGCCGCCAACCAAACTACAGAGACAATATTCAGCTCTAATGCTCGTGGGTGACGGATGAGCCGATGGGCGACGTCGCAAGTTCCTTGGCCTCTACCATGAGTACATCACGTCTCACGGATCATCCACGAGAGGAATTGCGTGGGCAAAACGATTGTTGCATGCTACCTGTGGCCAAATTGCAGTCGGGTGCATGCGACGACATGGCTAAGCAAGTAGGAACACATGGTGTGAACTACTGGAGGACAGGTCCTCGTGGCGAGCGATCTGAACTCAAAACACTTGGTCATCGCCGAGGGCAGACGCCTTGATGGACCTAGTCACCGCACTCGACCTGTCAGTTTGCAACGCGTGCAGAATGCCGTCCTTCGCACTCTATATCAACGCTAGGCTCGTGACACGCAGCTAATGGGAAGAGTATTTGAGGAGGAAACACTGGGAGAACACCTCGATATCACGTACTGCATCCAACGCAATAGGGTGGTCGCATAGCCCCAATCCAAAGACAAATCACAGCCGAGCCAAAAGAGAAGGTGGACACTGGAAGCTATAAACCTTGAACTCCTAAGACAGACACATCAAAACTCCTAAAATCCGACGTCAAGCAAATGGCTGAGGAAGTAATCCCCAAACTACAGGTGGCAATCACAACCAGGAAAACCACCACAGGGTGCAGAAAGAGAGTATACTGGTGGAATCAGGAGGTATCGGAAGGTATAAAGGAAGCAAATAGAGCCAGCCAGCGAGGACGGCCGGGGCACCGACCGGACTACCCCAGAACCAATCCCAGAAGAGCGGAAGAGAATACAGGCGGGCCATAGAACAGAGCCAGAAGGCATGTTAGGACAAATTGTGTAGGGAGGTCGACGACGACCCGTGGGGACTTGCAAAATTGTAATGCATAACATTAGAGTACGTTGGACCTCAAGCCACGGTACCTGGAGAGGTAAGGGCGGTAGTGGCGGCCCTTCTTCCGCCTGGCACAAACACGAATCCTGGGGAAACACAAGATTCAAGCCACAGACTAGCAACAACACAAACAGCTGACCGGAAAAGGAGGAACTCATGTAGACCATAATTAAGACTATATATTAAGAAGACCCAGGACCGGATAGGCTCCATATTATTATTTTTTTCGTATGATAAATATAAAGCACGTTCTCATTGGTCAACTTAAAAGTCCTGCAGTTCAGACGAATTTACCCATAAAACAATCGATTTCTTGCTAGGTTCACTCACTTCTACCACTACTTAATGGATTGCCCTCGAACTACATAACATCCTGCATATTCCTTTGCATATTTCTTTATGAAATTAGACACTAATTTTGAAACAAATAAAATTCCTAAATCTGACACTTATTTTATAACGGAGGGAGTATTTTTTTTCATTAACCAATCACTTTTTTCATCTTCATTGAGTGTGAGACTGTTTTCTGTATTTACTCTAAAAACAAAGCTGCTGACCGATCACGTGAGGTTTATCGTCAAGCAAACTTGGTACTGGAGTTTGTTTCGTTTGAAATGCCATCAAAATCTACACTACAAATAAATAATGCATGCAACATTGTATTAACACAGTAGCCGTGCTCGTATTTTGTCTCAAACATATGCGCGCGAGTTGTATATTCTTCTCGTCAAATTATAACAATTATCATTCGAGATTACACGCACATAAAAAGGATTTATTTTGATATAAAATTGAAAAATAGGTACAATACCGAGATATACGTATTTCTCAAGGAAATGCCGACATTTCTCAACGAATATCGGTATTTATTGACTAATACTGGTATTTCTCAATGAATACCTACCGGTATTCGTTTCTAGCGAAAACCGTCATTTGTTGATATTTAAATACCGGTGTAGTCGAGAAATACCAGTATTCGTTGATAAATACCAGTATTTCTTGACGAATACCAGTATTTAAATATCAACGAATGACGGTTTTCGGTATTCCAGGATTAATGTTTTGCAATCGCTATTTCTATATCATTGTTCGCAATACAAAATATATTAGATCACGCCAATTGGTCACTACAGACCCACAAAGAACGTCTTATATTGCGGATAAGAATTTAAAAGATAAATTAATGGAAATTATTTTTTTTTAAACTTACTTTCTATATGTTCCAGTTGAAGCTCCATCATCCATCGGGCTCTCCTCAGACGAATATAACGAAGCGACATTACTCCGTTTAGGATTATAAGTTTGATACCGATTAGGAACATTCACATAATCATTCATTAAAGATTTGGACCGTGAGTAGCGCCTATAATCAGGCTCGGTTTCACCAGACGACGAGTATCCGCTATTCCGCCTATACAGCGAACCGGTGTAATCATTGGCCGTTTTAGTATACCTCTGCACCGGTTTCTGATTATAATCCTTATACAAATCCAAATCCTTATAATTCCCCACCAAACTCTTCCTAGGTTTCTTTTTTTCATTAAACCTCGTGTAGAAGCTTTTCCGTCGTATGCGATCAATCACCGACTCGTTTTCATCTCCGGAGTTGTAAACATTTCCATTGGGGGAAACTGGTGATAGTAAATCCTGCGTGTGATGGAAGTCCGAACACACCGACCACGAGTCGCAACTGATCGTTTCATCACACGGCGAGAGTAATGTCGAGCTTTCGTCTGTTGTATATGATATCCGATTCAAATTAACATCATCAGTAGGCTCGTTGATATTCGTGAAGTCTAACTTTAAGTGATTGCGATCAGCTAGTTTGGCTTCACTTGAACTAGAACCGTTTACAATGTTATTGTTATTATTATTATTATTTGTAATTTCTTCAGTGGGGGATTTCGATGTTTCCATATTCAAGCTTTTCCGCACGGAATTCACTGGGAGTCTACTGCTAGCCTTGGTGGCTAACGCATTATCACTTTTTGAACCGTTGTATTTTTTGACTTTATCTACTAGTAGCGATTTTGGACGTTCGATTTCTGAGGTGATTTCGGGGGATTTTGTATCGCGAACAGTAGCAGCAGCAGCAATTTTTGATTTGAACATTGGTATGTTTGATTCGTTAATATTGCCTAGCATCACAGGATCAGCACCGTTTTTGTTTAATTGACTCTCTTCTTCTTTCGATTTTTCTTTGTCCTCGTATTTTTTGAACAAGCTAAGGATTTTCGTTACGCTTTTGCGGGAGGGCTGCAGCAGTTTGGTTTTCACATTGGAGAAATCCTCGACGGACACTGCTCTTTTGATTAGGGTCGACTCTGTTATGTGGTCCACGTTTCTTGGCACTGATTGCTCGCGGAGGCGTTTTATGGTGGTTTCCACGCCCGATTTTTTGTCATCTTTGGGTTCGGATGATTTGCTGTCGGAGTTGAATGTGCGGAGTTTTTCGAATTTCTTTTCGATGGACTGTAGGAATTTGTTTTTCGTTGATACCTTTTCGGGGTCCTTCACTTTCGTGGGACTATCACTCTTTTTTAGTTTACTGGCTTTCTTAGTTTCTGAAACTTTCGTTGGTTTGTCACTTGTATCTTTTGTAGCACCATTTTCAGCTGGGTAACTTTTGGGCCTGATTAATTTTGATATTCGCTCCTTTTTATCCTTTGATTGTGCACCTATTACGTCTTTTGGTGGTATATCCTTTTGTAATCTACTCGTTGCATCTTTTTGTAATGTACTTGTTACATCTTTTTGCTGTGTACTAACCACATCTTTTTGTATTGGAATAAATGCTGAATCTTTTTGTTGTTGTACTATACTAATCTCCGTCTGTAGAACATCCTTCTGTTGCGCATTAAGCATAACATTCGATTCAATATTTTTAATATTATCAGAAACATTTTTCAGCAATTTCTCAGTATTAGAATTGCTCTCAAAACCTAATTTCGATTCATTTGAAGTCAAAGCTGCAACAAGCTCCTTACATTTAATAATATTATCACCACTATCCTTAACTTTTTCATCAACATCCTTCCTAACAATCTTTTTACGTATTTTACTACTTTTATTTAAATCACTTTCCGAGCATTGCTTTCCATTACAAACAGTTTCATCCTTTTTAGCTTCAGCTTCCCTAGACAAACTACGCTCTCGTCTTAAACTAATTCTATTTTTGATTCTTTTATCGCGAATTTCTTTAAGAACTTTTTGTGTTTCCATTTCCCTTTCTTTCTTTTCTTTAACTACAGCGCTTTCCTCTTTTGGGGTATCATAGAAATCGGGTCTTAAAAACCTTGAAACCTTACGCACCGGTTTAGTTTCAGGTTTATTTTCTGCAACACAATTATCCAATAAAGTGCTTGAATGCAAATACTTGCTAAGACTTGTAGTCTCAGGTCCACAACCATACGACGTATCATCCTTTAGCGAAGACATTTCCGATATACTAGAATCAGGACTTCTTAAAGAATATGTATGTAGTTTTGATTTATAATCACTAGGCTCGCGTAAACTAGTACCCCTTAAAAACCTACTTCTCGGTTTAGTTACTTCAGTACTATAATCCGATTTTCTGGAATCCAAACTTTCGGATCGATCAGTGTAGGGTGATGTAATGTCACGTGATGACGACTTTTTCGGCAAAAACGATTTTACATTGTTATTAGTTTTAGTATGGTTTTCTTCATAAGCATTATTTTGGTTAATATCGCAGGCTATATTCTGTTGTTTATCAAAGGAAAATTTGCGTGGAAGCGTGGATGAGATGCGATCAACTGACCGCCGCTGAATTGTGGTCTCGCGTTCAGGCTCATTCTCATTCCTCATACTCATCGTCCTCGAAATTTTCCTCGCTTCAGACGGTGGCAGCGATGCGAACAGCTGCTTCTGAATGCGCCTTGATAAACCCGGTGTGAGGTAGGATAAAGCCAAAGCATCCTCTTCTGTTAATTTTAACTTTTTCAAATTCAAATCTGATAAATTAAGATTTTCTTTCCTGTCTGTCTTATCTGAAAAAACAAAAGTTGACAATCAAGACAACTTACAAAAACCAACCTGACTAGAGTTTTGTTTTATTCTAGAATGTTTATATTTTTGGTTTTTTATATTACTGTGCTTTGTTAGTGTATTATGTTAATGCCATGAAAACAAAATAATATGAAGAAATAAAAAGTACATACCTTCATTACTCGATGATCGACCAATAATCTTCTACTGGGGTGGAGCAACACACACAACCAAACGAAAAGAAAAAACAACAAATAATTAGTAATCTAATAAAAACATAATAAAATCACATTAAAAAGCATGTCAAATCTAGCCACTCTCAAAATAATTTATGCCAATACTTGTGTTAGCTACTGTCAATTTTTTTAAAGCATATTGATAGCATATGAAACATGATATGGTTAGTAAGATTATTTATAAATCCACATTTTTTGTATTCTAAATAAATGAGTGGGCAGCAAAATAATAACATATTTCTTTCCTACTGTAACTTATTGTCAAACCTCACACATGCCTGCTATAGCCGCGTTCGTTTATCGTTCGGGCTAGCTAGCTAAGATCATCTCAGAACAGCTCCCGAATAATAAACGAAAGCAGCTCATGAAACTCCAGATGATCTGACATTCAGAACATTCTGAATAGTTCTGATCATGATCAATTAATCTTTTTACACTGTATAATTCGTGCAATTGAAAATTGTTGGTGTAATCATACAAATTCTCGATGTATTTCTATTTTAATTTAATTTTGTACACTATGCCCACTCTAGAACTATATTATTTAAACTCTAACCTCTGACATCACTCTTATCTCAAACCACCATCAATTACCTTGATTATATGGGGTATTTATCATCTTTATGATAGTAACTTCAAAACAAAGTGCAAACAATAAAATAAATACGAACAGCCTGATCAATGTAAAGTGTAAATTATGTTGTTTTAATAATTTCAATGACGTTAATTTCAAACCATTAGATTTATAAACTCCCTGATGGCATATTTTAAAATGGAACAGGTTTGCCCATAGCCGTCTTAATGTTTAATAGGGTCCTAATACCAATACTAACACCATGATTATTAAATAATTATGATCAGATCAATCAATTAGGATGAGTTGTATTATGATACACGCGACGACGCAGAATCCCAACCAATGAGATCTGCAGCTCGTTGCCCCATGAATCGTGGGAACTCGTAGCCGAGTTTACGCTTGCAGTGGACGCAGTTACGTGCTCATGCGATTTGAGAGGCTACGAGCGGCAGATCCCATTGGTTGGAATACTGCGTCGTCGCGTGTATCCGCGTATTGCAGTGGACGAGGTTCAATTGATTCCCACACATGGTATCTGCCTGCGTAGCCGCCTGTTGCCGCTCGAATCGCGTGAGCGCGTTTACGCTTATAGTGGACGATTAGCCTAAACACTGTGACGCTTAAACTGAGTTTAGTATTAAACTCGTTTTAACCGATTATTGAACAACCAGCCCTTATAAAGACACCTTACACACACGGTCAATAATACTGTCAATATTTTAGAATAATGACAGTATTACTGTACGAGAGCATGTTTAAAATGTTCATTATTCTAAAATATTGACAGTATTACTGATCGTGTAAGGTATAGAAATGATGGAAAGAAGAGGATACTGATGTTTATCCGAAAAATTGATTACTTTATAAATATGAAACGAGGATTCAAGCAAATACTGACAGTGCTGGGATTGACCGTGTAAGGTGCCTTATAGATTTTTGCTATCATAATTTATTTTTTATCATCCTGTAAAAAAAATGATTTGTAATGACGATTGTTCATATTTAGAGTTTAGGGCCTTCAAAACAGGATCCCTATAGATGTGGGTTTCCCAATTAAGACAGCAATGGGCTCACCCCTTAATAATATCAACCATAAAACACACAGCTTGACCCTTGTGCGATTAAATTTGGCGTAATTAAACACATGCGAACGGTTGAAAACATTCGCCTGTTAAAAATAAAACCGGTGAACGCCCAAGAAAAAAAAAACAACCAAATAAACTATAGAGCCAAATCAATATCTCATGCACGCCTACCAATGTAGTCTGTATATAGCTGGCTGATAGAAGATATATAGCTGTGGTTAGTGAGTGGTGCCCTCTTGAGTCACGGTGGGCACATGCACCGTTACACGCACTCGCGCTGCAATCACACAACACCATCACAATCTATCACAACCATGCTGTTCTAGAATTATGTTTATCTACTACATAAACATTAATCCATGTTTTTCTTCCATGATCCGAGCGCAAGAGAAAAGTTCGCATTCAATTAATGTTTATATCGTTTCGAAAAAGGATTCCAAAAAAATTTCATGTAACGATGCAAAAAAAAATAAACACAAAAAACAACTACAAATAAAATTATGTGTTATGTTCACAGTAATGAGAATCTCACGTCGAATCTATATATACCAGGCTGTTATATTAGGGCTTTTATTATATCCTACTTTTATTTAAACCATTACGAATTATTTAATACCTTGTTTTAAATCGACCCGCGAATTTTTGTTTAAAGTGTATTTTGTTGGGTATTTGTATTTTTCGTGGAATCTAACATACCTCTGCGTGGGAGTGTTGCTGTTTGCGTGGGTGTTGTGCGATCATTAAAAACACTGTCGATGTCGGTGGCGAGGTCTCTGCTTACACTCCTGCGCCATGGTATTGAAGATGAGCTGCTCGGGTTTCTATCTCTACTGAACTGTCTGCCCAGTGGAGAGTGCCTATAACAAATAACATACATATTTAATTTTTATAATCTACAGTTTTGTAGTTTCTAAATGACTTGAAAATTGTGTGCTACTCGTCTACAACTACTGATATTAGTTGTTTCACTTACATAAAATTTCGCTTCTCGCGAATGATGTAATGGGAGCTTGAAACAAATGTTCGAATCTTTCATATTTTATCGAGACAATGTTTATTTTGTCAATGGTTAAAAAACATTAAGACACTTACTACTTAGTCATCTAGTTGTTAGAGATGCATACCAACTAGACCACTCAGGTGGGTTTACGATTTAATTGACCAAAAATGGGTAAAAGATTTAAATAGATTTAAACCATTCTTCTTTAAATTATCTTTAATTCAACATATAACTCATTACTTTAAAATCAGTTTTACCAAAGGAAATGAGGCTGTAACTCAAATGCAAATTGTGTGCTTTCTGTCGCAGTTTTTAAGTTGCCATTCGCGAAATTTATGAATCACTTACAGATTCTTCTCAGTAAACCATTCTTCTTTAAATTATCTTTAATTCAACATATAACTCACTACTTTAAAATCAGTTTTACCAAAGGAAATGAGGCTGTAACATCTCAAACGCAAATTGTGTGCTTTTTGTCGTATTTTTTTAAGCTGCCATTCGCGAAATTTATGAATCACTTACAGATTCTTCTCAGTAAACCATTCTTCTTTAAATTATCTTTAATTCAACATATAACTCACTACATTAAAACCAGTTTTACCATAGGAAATGAAGCTGTAACATCTCAAATGCAAATTGTGTGATTTGTGTCGTAGTTTTTTATGCTGCCATTCACGAAATTTATTAATCACTTACAGATTGTTCTCAGTAAACCATTCTTCTTTAAATTATCTTTAATTCAACATATAACTCACTACTTTAAAATCAGTTTTACCGTAGGAAATGAGGCTGTAACATCTCAAATGCAAATTGTTTGCTTTTTGTCGTAGTTTTTTTAAGCTGCCATTCGCAAAATTTATTAACCACTTACAAATTCCTCTCAGTAAACCATTCTTCTTTAAATTATCTTTAATTCAACATTTAACTCACTACTTTAAAATCAGTTTTACCAAAGGAAATGAGGCTGTAACGTCTCAAATGCAAATTGTGTGCTTTTTGTCGTAGTTTTTTTAAGCTGCCATTCGCAAAATTTATTAACCACTTACAAATTCCTCTCAGTAAACCATTCTTCTTTAAATTATCTTTAATTCTACATATAACTCACTACTTTAAAATCAGTTTTAGCATAGCAAATGAGGCTGTAATAGATCAAATGCAAATTGTATGCTTTCTGTCTCAGTTTTTTAAGCTGCCATTCGTGAAATTTATTAATCACTTACAGATTCTTCTCAGTAAACCATTCTTCTTTAAATTATCTTTAATTCAACATATAACTCACTACTTTAAAATCAGTTTTACCATAGGAAATGAGGCTGTAACATCTCAAATGCAAATTGTGTGCTTTTTGTCGTAGTTTTTTAAGCTGCCATTCGCGAAATTTATGAATCACTTATAGATTGTTCTCAGTAAACCATTCTTCTTTAAATTATTTTTAATTCAACATATAACTCACTACTTTAAAATCAGTTTTACCAAAGGAAATGAGGCTGTAACGTCTCAAATGCAAATTGTGTGCTTTTTGTCGTAGTTTTTTAAGCTGCCATTCGCGAAATATATTAATCACTTACATATTCTTCTCAGTAAATCATTCGTCTTTAAATTATCTTTAATTCAACATATAACTCAAAACCTCAAAATCAGTTTTACCAAAGAAAATGAGGCTGTAACATCTCAAATGCAAATTGTTTGCTTTTTGTCAAAGTTATTAAGCTGCGTTTCGCGAAATTTATGAATCACTTACAGATTCTTCTCAGTAAACCATTCTTCTTTAAATTATCTTTCATTCAGCATATAACTCACTACTTTAAAATCAGTTTTACCGTAGGAAATGAGGCTGTAACATCTCAAATGCAAATTGTGTGATTTTTGTCGTAGTTTTTTAAGCTGCCATTCGCGATATTTATGAATCACTTACAGATTCTTCTCAGTAAACCATTCTTCTTAAAATTATCTTTAATTCAACATATAACTCACTACTTTAAAATCAGTTTTACCATAGGAAATGAGGCTGTAACATCTCAAATGCAAATTGTGTGCTGTTTGTCGTAGTATTTTAAGCTGCCATTCGCAAAATTTATTAACCACTTACAAATTCCTCTCAGTAAACCATTCTTCTTTAAATTATCTTTAATTCAACATATAACTCACTACTTTAAAACCAGTTTTACCATAGGAAATGAAGCTGTAACATCTCAAATGCAAATTGTGTGATTTTTGTCGTAGTTTCTTAAGCTGCCATTCGCGATATTTATGAATCACTTACAGATTCTTCTCAGTAAACCATTCTTCTTAAAATTATCTTTAATTCAACATATAATTCACTACTTTAAAATCAGTTTTACCATAGGAAATGAGGCTGTAACATCTCAAACGCAAATTGTGTGCTTTTTGTCGTATTTTTCTTAAGCTGCTATTCGCGAAATTTATGAATCACTTACAGATTCTTCTCAGTAAAGCATTCTTCTTTAAATTATCTTTAATTCAACATATAACTCACTAATTTAAAACCAGTTTTACCGTAGGCAATGTGGCTGTAACATCTCAAATGCAAATTGTTTGTTTTTTGTCGTAGTTTTTTAAGCTGCCATTCACGAAATTTATTAATCACTTACAGATTGTTCTCAGTAAACCTTTCTTCCTTAAATTATCTTTAATTCAACATATAACTCACTACTTTAAAATCAGTTTTACCGTAGGAAATGAGGCTGTAACATCTCAAATGCAAATTGTTTGCTTTTTGTCGTAGTTTTTTAAACTACCATTCGCGAAATTTATTAATCACTTACAGATTCTTCTCAGTAAACCATTCTTCTTTAAATTATCTTTAATTCAACATATAACTCACTACTTTAAAATCAGTTTTACCATAGGAAATGAGGCTGTAACATCTCAAATAAAATTGTGTGCTTTTTGTCGTAGTTTTTTAAGCTGCAATTCACGAAATTTATTAATCACTTACAGATTGTTCTCAGTAAACCATTCTTCTTTAAATTATCTTTAATTCAACATATAACTCACTATTTTAAAATCAGTTTTACCAAATGAAATGAGGCTGTAACATCTCAAATGCAAATTGTGTACTTTTTGTAGTAGTTTTTTAAGCTGCCATTCGCGAAATTTATGAATCACTTACAGATTGTTCTCAGTAAACCATTCTTCTTTAAATTATCTTTAATTCAACATATAACTCACTACTTTAAAATCAGTTTTACCATAGGAAATGAGGCTGTAACATCTCAAATAAAATTGTGTGCTTTTTGTCGTAGTTTTTTAAGCTGCCATTCACGAAATTTATTAATCACTTACAGATTGTTCTCAGTAAACCATTCTTCTTTAAATTATCTTTAATTCAACATATAACTCACTACTTTAAAATCAGTTTTACCATAGGAAATGAGGCTGTAACATCTCAAATGCAAATTGTGTGCTTTTTGTCGTAGTTTTTTAAGCTGCCATTCACGAAATTTATTAATCACTTACAGATTGTTCTCACTAAACCATTCTTCTTTAAATTATCTTTAATTCAACATATAACTCACTACTTTAAAATCAGTTTTACCATAGGAAATGAGGCTGTAACTTCTCAAATGCAAATTGTGTGCTTTTTGTCGTAGTTTTTTAAGCTGCCATTCGCGAAATTTATTAATCACTTACAGATTCTTCTCACTAAACCATTCTTCTTTAAATTATCTTTAATTCAACATATAACTCACTACTTTAAAATCAGTTTTACCATAGGAAATGAGGCTGTAACATCTCAAATGCAAATTGTTTGCTTTTTGTCGTAGTTTTTTAAGCTGCCATTCGCGAAATTTATTAATCACTTACAGATTCTTCTCAGTAAACCATTCTTCTTTAAATTATCTTTAATTCAACATATAACTCACTACTTTAAAATCAGTTTTACCATAGAAAATGAGGCTGTAACATCTCAAATGCAAATTGTGTGCTTTTTGTCGTAGTTTTTTAAGCTGCCGTTCGCGAAATTTATGAATCACTTACAGATTCTTCTCACTAAACCATTCTTCTTTAAATTATCTTTAATTCAACATATAACTCACTACTTTAAAATCAGTTTTACCATAGGAAATGAGGCTGTAACATCTCAAATGCAAATTGTGTGCTTTTTGTCGTAGTTTTTTAAGCTGCCATTCGCGAAATTTATGAATCACTTACAGATTCTTCTCACTAAACCATTCTTCTTTAAATTATCTTTAATTCAACATATAACTCACTACTTTAAAATCAGTTTTACCATAGGAAATGAGGCTGTAACATCTCAAATGCAAATTGTTTGCTTTTTGTCGTAGTTTTTTAAGCTGCCATTCGCGAAATTTATTAATCACTTACAGATTCTTCTCAGTAAACCATTCTTCTTTAAATTATCTTTAATTCAACATATAACTCACTACTTTAAAATCAGTTTTACCATAGAAAATGAGGCTGTAACATCTCAAATGCAAATTGTGTCCTTTCTCTCGCAGTTTTGTTTGTTGTGTTAACAGTATTAAAACTGATAATAGTTTAGTGCTTTTATTTGATGATCAATACATACAAACGAACCTACAGCTTTGATGTAACCCATCAGTAAATCAACAAGCTTATAAATGTGTGGCATAAATTCTACTAATCTGATCCATTAATAGAACACTTTCAATTTGATGGTAGTTTAGATTAAAAGTGGCAATTATAGTGCAATGTACTTACCGAGAACTGCTTAAAGGTTCCATTCTATTCCAAAAGTTTGTGCCTCGATCAAAATGGCTTAATAAACGACTATTTGGAAAACCTGGCCTCGAACCATCATCAACATTTATCCGCTGTGTCAAATCTCGTACCTAAAATAGACTGACGTTAAGGTTTGTTTGTATTTAGACTATAATTGTGATGTTCTTGCCCTTGACAGCAATGTTGAGAACAAATTCTCAGCAGTGAGGAACTCAAATCCGTCATCGTCGTCATCATCTTCACCCGAGCTTAATGAGTCGTTGTGTTCTAGATTTGATCGTCTTGGTCTTGAACTCCTGTACAATCAAATTTTAAATATTATATATCTATTAGATATATAATATATAAGGAACAGTATTTGGTTGAAACTGCCAGAAAGCATTAACAGTTTGCATTTCTAACGAATATACGGGTATATATACCAAAAACAAAATGTAGACTTAAAATGTCAAATAAAATAAAAACTAAACAAGTAGATGTACCCTAAACCCATACTCTAATAAGAAAAACTAAAGACACAGACAGAAAATGGCTGAATATGTCAGGATCAAATTTGGAAATTGGCTGAGAAAGTGAAAATTTAAGCTAAATTGGACATAAACTTGAAAGAATCATTTCCTATTGGCCGCTCCAAAAAATGAATGCGCGCAGTTACAAGTACATAAGTCGTAAGGTAGATTATTTTATAAAAAGTTTAAATTTTAATTACACACAAATATTTATAACATAATAAATTGTAAAATAAAATATGAGAAACCGATTTAAACCGAACCAAACCGAATCGAGCCGAATCGAATCGAATCGAATCGAAACGAATCGAATCGAATCGAATAGAATCAAACCGAATCGACCCGAATAGAATCAAACGGACTCGAACCTAATCGAATAAAATAAAATTTTATAGAGATATCTTACATTTTGATTTAATATTAATTTGTTAATTCGGAAAGTCGTGTTGTGCCCACACCAGTTGTGGAGACATAAAAGGGCTGACAAGGGTTATTTGTAAATTCTAGCTGCACCTCATTTTTATTTATAGTGGCTCTCGTTTATCAGTCTGGGCTGGTACGGGCTTATTGTTTCTTGTTCTATCTGCCGCTTCCGATGCGCATAATACGGTCCTTACAACCAGCAGCGCACGACCGCAAGACCTGAGCAGTACTGCACGCCACGGGGGCGACTAGCAATGATACACCATACTAAACGAAAGCGTCTTATACATACATACCTTAATCTGTGGAAAGCATCCTTCCTAGAATCACCCTCTGTATCGCTATCCTTTCCAAAGGAACTGTGACGATGTAAGGTATTGAAAGGTGATTCATCCTCTGAACCATCTCTGTCAAAGAAGGACCTGAAAATATAAATTGCAATCCAGCTGTAGGTAGAGCACGATTATAAAATACTTCTTAAATCACTACGGTCGAAAAGCAAGTTTCAAAAAGCTCGCCATCCACTTACAGAATAACGTCGATAATTATTATAGAATTTCTTCAAAACCCTAAGACAACAATAAACCTTATGTATTTTTTTCTTCTCAATTTGTATATATTCAAATATTTTAAGAGGAATTTTAGTTTAGTGTAGGTTAACAAACTAATATGTGTTTTAACACTTACATCATCCTCCTCGGTCTTCCGAACTTCGAACTGGCGGTCTTCTTGCTACTATTTGTAACGGTACTCGACGTTTCACTAGGTTCCAAACTGTTAGCCCGTGGAGTAACGTAACCCCCACCCTCCACAGCAATTGGTATAATATACTCCCTTGGTGACTTCTTAATAGGATCGCCACTGATTGTAGTCTCACTATCAGATTCCTGTGTGGACTGCCTAGACAAACTATTTGACCTGCAACAAAATATTTTAAAACTGAGATTTTATTTAGATCGCAACTATGTGTAAGCAATCGGCCGAAACTATTGGACACCACCAACTAAATAATTGAATTTGCTTAATGCAACCTAATCCTACTAAACAGTCAGCCGATACTAGTCTATGGAGGCCCTAAAATAAAATTTATGATTACCTTTGTGACACCGTAGACCTTTGTGATGTAAACGGCCTGGGAACAGGCGGTCTTGACGGCGGCGATTGAATCGGTTCCCTATCTTTCTCAGCAGCATGCCTTTCGAAAGCGATTGGTATGATCCGCTCTTTTCTAGTTAACCGCGATTCCGGTTCCACAGAAGATGACCTAAACCCAATAATTATATACCACCTCAACTAAAAGGGGATTATATTCTAAATACCTCAATCCAGAACTATGCGGCGGTGAATTCACCGGCAGCAACACTTCACTCCGCTGCGTCGTTAACGTTGGCGGGGCTTGCACCTTGTGCGCCATTTCAGTCTTAAATTCCATTGAAGCGGGTTTCGGTTTGGGGTAGTCCAACTGAATCTCGGCTTTCGTAGATTTTCGCCTGGGCAGCGTTGCCGACTTGAGCGTAATTTCAGCGGAGGATGTTTGGTTCTCGGGCTGCACCGGTTCGGGCTGGCTCTTGACTTGTTCAGGCGTGGAACTTATTAATACTGGTCTATTATCGACAGGAGCACTCTGAAGAACCATGAAACAAAAAATAGTTGATTCCAATTCTCATCAATTATTTAGTAGTAAAAAAAACTTCTGATTTAAAAGTACAATGCATAAAAAATATACCAATATATTGCCAAAGGACTAAATGATGTTTCAGGGATTAAAAAGTCAGTAATGGCCCACAAAAAGTAATTTACCTGCATCTTAATTAATCTCTTCCCATCCGGTGGTGGCGACATGGGAGATATTATCGCAATACTCCCCGACGCTGACCTCCCACTAGCTCCAAAAGGCACTGGCGGTTTTCTCCCCATACAAGGACGCGACTTCGATTTCCGGGCACCTTCCTTGTCAAGGGCATTAGAAATAATGCTCACCGCATTTTTCATCATGGCTTTCCGCTCGTCATCCACTGGAGCGGCAATTGGCGTTTCTTTTACAGAATTCTCCACTTTCGTGGAGGGCTTGGGGGCGGCTTCAAGTTTCGGCTCTTCAGTCTTCACAGGCGCTGATTTGACAACCGGTTGTTCGGGCGCTGGCGTAGTTTCCGGTTCTACATCAACAGAGTTTTGTTTGTCTTCGATTATGTGCTTTTTGGACGTGGTGTTACGCAATTTGGGAGGGGAGACGTTGGTAAGGCTAGCTTTACGTTCAAACTCTTTCTTAAAACCACCGACACAGACACCTAGACAGAACAATTTACAACAATTACAAACTAATCTAACATAGAAACATATAATACACATGGGCTCGGTTGTATAACGGCGAGTTAACTTTAGCCCGTGATATATCTTTAGAATATTGTTAACCTTCCATTTCATGTCCTCACTACGTCGCCGTATACAGGGTGTTGTGTAATTCAAGGGCAATCCATTAAGTGGTGGTAGAGGTGAGATAATCTAGCAAGAATTTTTTGTGTAGAAAATTAGAAGCACACTCTGATTGGTCTACTTAAATGTCCTCGAGTTACCAAACGAAGACGAATTTACAAATAAAAACTTGAAATCCTTGCTAGATTCACTTCTACCACCACTTAAGGGATTGCCTTAGAATTACATAACATCCTGTATACGGCAACGTCGCATTATGTGTCAAAGTTGCAGAAAGCGACGATTGAAAATTAACTCCAGAGTTATCTGCTTTATGCAGCCGAGCCATCGATAGATAGTTTTCTATAAATCAAGTCTTAACCCATGCACAAATATGCTTAGTGTCATATATGGCACCGTATGTGGAAAGGGGTTAATTAATCAGTTAACACCTTTAAATAATGTACACCAATATTACCTACCTGGAATTACAATTTTCTTTGGCTTTTCGGGTGGCTGTGCCTTCTGCGCATCACTCGACGTGATCATGTTTTGGAACTTCTCAGCCTGTTCAAATATCCTGCTCTGCCTCCGCTCAACTGGCTTCAGCGGTGGTTCCGCTGCAACCTCCTCACTCTTTTGTTCAACCAACTTGTCTTTCTTATCAGCATCTACAACTTTAGGTTTTGCCGTTTCATTTTTATCAGTCAAAACCTTCTTTTTAATTATTTTCTTCTTGGGTGTTTTAAGTTCTCCTTTATCATCTTTTATCTCCGGTTTGGAGTCTTCTTGAGTTTGCAGTGGGGTAGCTTCAACATTTTCTTTGTTGGCCACTGCATTAGTGCCATTCGTTGTTGTATGCAGGTTCTCTTGGCTTGGGTTTTCATTAATTTCTTCAAGTATTTTTGTACTGAGGCTAGTGGTTAACGTTTTCTTTAGTTTGGGTGGTTTCTTCGCTTCAATTTTCTTCGCTTCTTCGAGTATTTCTGCACATGCAGCACCTGAAAGGTTACTTATTGTGTTATCATAGATTTTTTAATCATCCGTGTGTTGAGTTTCAAATCTTTAAAGTCAAATACTTGTTATTCTCTCATTTTAAGTTAGAAGTTAAGTGAGTTTACCATCTTTTATTTTTCTTAAGTTTCAAATACTTGTTATTCTCTCATTTTAAGTTAGAAGTTAAGTGAGTATACCATATTTTATTTTTCTACATAATTTATTCAGTTTTCTATTATTGATTTGGTCATTGGAAGGCGACACAATGCTGATGAGAAGAGTACATGGGTGGCGAGTACTTGAGGAGGAAATGCTGAGCGACCATCACTAAAATACCTACTACATCCAACGGAGTGGGGTGGTCGCTCAGCTCAACCCCCAGGACAAATCACCGTCGACCCAAAAGAGAAGGTGGGCACTGCAAGCGATATCATTGAGCTCCTAAGACAGACACTCCAAGACATGCCAAACCCATGTCAACCAAATGGCTGAGGAAGTAAACTCGAGACTACTGGAGGTATTTAGGGAGTAATCCCAATCAGAAAAACAACCACAGGGAGCAGAAGGAGGGTATACTGGTGGAATCGAAAATTATCAGAAGGCAGAAAGGAGACAAACAGAGCCAGGAGTAGAGTGCAGCGAACACGAGATGCCGAGGACCCCAGGACTACTCCAGGACCAATATCGGAAGAGAAGAAATGAATACAGGAGGGCCATAGAACAGAGCCCTGTTGGAATAAATTGTATAGGGACATCATGACAACCCATAGGTCCTCCCCTACAAAATTGTAATGCATAAGATCGGAGCCCGCCCACCTCGACCTGAAGCCACGGTACCTGGAGGTGCAAGGTGTTAGTGGTGGGAGTGTCTAGAAAATATCCACCTCACAGGACAAAAAAAGTAACGATAACTAAAAGCAACAACTAGATGACCCACAATTTTCAAATATAACTACAAAATTAATGCTCCTACCTTGTAAGGACGGATCGACCATTTCCTTCTCTTCTATCTCATTCTTTATATTCGTATTTTCCGCGGGAGTCACATCACGCATCTTAACATCTTGATCTTGCTCCTGCTTCAAGTGATTACTATTCACAGATATATCCGCAACGGTGTGCTCTTTTACAATCTTCTCCTTCCGCTTGCCATCCAAATTAATATTTGCTTGATCGGTGCTAACCGTAGTTTCCAGCTTACGTTTCGGCGTTCCTTGTAGTTCTTGAGCAATTAAATCCTTAATTCTACGTTCGGCCGGGTTGGATATATCCATTAAGCTACCCACCGATTGCGATCGTGTGGGTATCACGGGTTCAGCCTTCATTTCTTCTTCCGGAACCTACAAATCCAATATTATATTTATAGCTGTGATCGATAATAATTTTTACGCCCAGGGGAGTGATTTTTTGAGCGATCACTATGAATATCGATTCAAAATCGCACCACTGGGCTTCAAATCAGTGCCGTGACAACCTAACATGGCACCTAGTGCGTGAAATTTAAATGGCGTTTCCCTCATATCATAACAAAAAACCTAACTTTTTTTGTGTGGCTTCACTCGCGTACTTCTTGCCACGGCACTGTTTAAAATGAAAATATTTGAAGACTTACAGTGCCTGTTACTACTAATTTGTCACCTTCCAGTTGCGATGGAGGTGGGTTTAGAGATAATAGTACATCTAGCCTGACGGGTGTTTGATTCGCTAGGTCCTCCGAAATTTCTAAACAGGATTCATCATAGCCTTCATTCACCCACCAGTGTGCGCATATTTTTTCGATGCTTGCGCGATTTTTCGGATTCACAGTCAACATTTCCTGAATTAGTGGAGATGCAGCTATAACAAAATGTATACATTTGTAACCAGTTACTATAAATAGCATGTTTTTTCAATTTTTATTTTAGTAAGAAACTATTGACGTTCAGTTGTTCAATAGTCGGTTTAATCTAGTTTAACCCCCATAGAACAACTGGCCCTAAAGCACCTAAAGAGTGCATGTATGTAGCTATAAATGGACTCAAATGAGTCATTTAAGTATGTTTACGTTTTATTCATACCTCCCAATATGTTACATGCATATTTTCAGCCCTTGAACGGTATAATATAATATACCTACGGATACGAATACGGAAAATATATTAACATTAATAATTACTTGTTAATCCAGTTCAAAGCGTGTTAGAATCCGATCATACTTACGGCTAGGATTCTTTGGTTCGAAGTAATCCCCCTGCGATATTTGTTTGACGAGTCTCTTAAAGTTACTGCCATCAAATGGCATGGCACCATAAACAAGTGTGTACAAAAGAACTCCCAGTGACCAACAGTCCACCTCTGGTCCATGATAAGGTGTGCCTTTCACTATTTCAGGTGATGCATATAGTGGAGAGCCACAAAACGTAGAGAGTAGTCTTTGGTCATCAAATACATTAGATAAGCCAAAATCAGCTATCTAAATAAAAATCAAAAATTATTAACTTCATATGGGAAAGTTACGAATATGTTGTATAAAAAGCAGATTACTTTCATTACTCAATGAAATATAATCCGTGATTCAAGTATCACCATTCACGATATTGACAGAAAAAAAAAGAGTTACGTGATGCTAGAAAAGCTAGATATAAATTGTTTATGCAACGCAACAGTGGGTTCGATATACTCAATTTAGAATCCGTATATAATCTAACGTGACTACACAATTCTGATACAATAAGTGACGTTGCCATATGTTTCAGTGGATTAGCCGTAATCATAGGCCAAGGATAATAAATTAGACAGGATATCTCATAAGACATTTAGAGAGCTCTTGAATTTTCATTGCATTGCTGCATCTCTATAGTTATGTTATAAAAACATACATTAGATGCGATTACTACTAAATTTCATATGTTCATCCTAGTGAGACTTGAAGCCATATCTCGCGGTTGTGTTACCAACTACACCACGGAGGATTATAGTCCGTCAGATGTTCGTAATCTACGGATCTAATAGTCTTGTAAAATGGTTTCTGTAATTTCAAACCACTTGGAAACCAACAATTTCTTTATAAAATATATAAGTGTGATATCGTTAACAACTACATATACATATATCTAGATCTAGATACTCCAGATAGATTTAGATTTTGTGTAGTTGATTGCCAGACGGCGTTAAACATTCTCTATAGAGATAAAGTTGCATTCATTTCTTTATACGTTATTATCGATAAAGTATTACAAACGCAATATATAATATATATATATATATATATATATATATATATATATATATATATATATATATATATATACCCCTTCTTATGTTCTATAGTGTCGTCCTGGATCCAGGAAAGGCAAGGGAAACAGTCTGCAAGAAAAGATCTTACCTTTGCATTCCTATTTTCATCTAATAAAATATTTTCTAATTTAAGATCACGATGGCAAATTTTGTGCTTGTGACAATAGTAACAAGCCGTCGAAATTTGCCTGAATATTCGTCGGGCTTCCTCCTCCACTAGCACTTTTCGTTCCGAGAGATAGTCATACAGCTCACCGCCAGCTGCGTATTCCATTACAAGTACCATTTTCTCTCTATTTTCAAAAACTGAAAGTTAAAAAAATACGCTTGAAATAAAAGTAGAAGTACAGGAATATAAAGCCGTATAATCCTTAAAATAAATTATCGCAAAGTAGGCGCCTTATCGGGGTGGGCATCCCTAAAAAGCTTACACATACATACATACATACACACACACATAGACATCACAAAAAGGGTTTATTATATGGCCGGTTTCCAAATTTGCTCGTGATCCGTTGTGTCATTTTCCCGGAATGTTGTTCACAGACAGACATACATACATACAGACATACACAGGCGCATAGACATCGTAAAAACAGGTTTATTTCGACAATTTTAGTCATAAAACGTAAAGAAAATTGAAATTTTAGAATATTCGTAGACATTTTCGAAAATCACTCGGTTCCACTTGTTTTTGCTGTATGACACTATACAAAACTGCATATAAGTTCTTGAAACTGTAAATTACCTTCATATATGTGAATAATATTAGGATGTTGTACAGAGGACATAATTTGTATTTCCCTGCGTATCCTAATTAAATCAGCCTCTGTTTCTATTTTGGATTTCTTTATCGTCTTTATTGCTACTTCCTGTCCGGTTTCCTTATTAATGCCTAGCTGCACTTTGCCGTATGTTCCCTGGCCGAGTTTTTTAATAATATCAAATCTACAAAACAAAAAACATTAAAGTAAAGAGTTTTTTTTTGTTTGTTAGTGATCTTACCGTTGTTTCAGCTTGCGTTTGTGATTGTGCAGGCGGACGGTGCCAGTGTTCTCTATGCCGCCCATTATGTTGTTTATGCTCGCTTCGCCCACAACCATTTTGCTGAAAATCATAAAGAGCATAGTTTTAGAGATAATATTTATAGATCCCGTCAAACCTTTCTTATGGATCAAATTGTGAACATTCAGTAAAAACTAAGAATCAAAAAGAGTTGTTGCCTCTGAAGCTTTTTTATAGGGCTATCTGCCGAAAGGTTTTAGCGCCATTTTGATATTTTGAGACTTTCGATACTTTGATATTTTGATACTTTGATATTTTGACACTTTGATACTTTACTTTAATACTTTAATACTTTAATACTTTAATACTTTAATACTTTAATACTTTAATACTTTAATACTTTAATACTTTAATACTTTAATACTTTAATACTTTAATACTTTAATACTTTAATACTTTAATACTTTAATACTTTAATACTTTAATACTTTAATACTTTAATACTTTAATACTTTAATACTTTAATACTTTAATACTTTAATACTTTAATACTTTAATACTTTAATACTTTAATACTTTAATACTTTAATACTTTAATACTTTAATACTTTAATACTTTAATACTTTAATACTTTAATACTTTAATACTTTAATACTTTAATACTTTAATACTTTAATACTTTAATACTTTAATACTTTAATACTTTAATACTTTAATACTTTAATACTTTAATACTTTAATACTTTAATACTTTAATACTTTAATACTTTAATACTTTAATACTTTAATACTTTAATACTTTAATACTTTAATACTTTAATACTTTAATACTTTAATACTTTAATACTTTAATACTTTAATACTTTAATACTTTAATACTTTAATACTTTAATACTTTAATACTTTAATACTTTAATACTTTAATACTTTAATACTTTAATACTTTAATACTTTAATACTTTAATACTTTAATACTTTAATACTTTAATACTTTAATACTTTAATACTTTAATACTTTAATACTTTAATACTTTAATACTTTAATACTTTAATACTTTAATACTTTAATACTTTAATACTTTAATACTTTAATACTTTAATACTTTAATACTTTAATACTTTAATACTTTAATACTTTAATACTTTAATACTTTAATACTTTAATACTTTAATACTTTAATACTTTAATACTTTAATACTTTAATACTTTAATACTTTAATACTTTAATACTTTAATACTTTAATACTTTAATACTTTAATACTTTAATACTTTAATACTTTAATACTTTAATACTTTAATACTTTAATACTTTAATACTTTAATACTTTAATACTTTAATACTTTAATACTTTAATACTTTAATACTTTAATACTTTAATACTTTAATACTTTAATACTTTAATACAATGATACAATGATACAATGATACAATGATACAATGATACAATGATACAATGATACAATGATACAATGATACAATGATACAATGATACAATGATACAATGATACAATGATACAATGATACAATGATACAATGATACAATGATACAATGATACAATGATACAATGATACAATGATACAATGATACAATGATACAATGATACAATGATACAATGATACAATGATACAATGATACAATGATATAATGATACAATGATACAATGATACAATGATACAATGATACAATGATACAATGATACAATGATACTATGATACTAAGATACTTTGATACTATGATACTTTGATACTTTGATACTTTGATACTTTGATACTTTGATACTTTGATACTTTGATACTTTGATACTTTGATACTTTGATACTTTGATACTTTGATACTTTGATACTTTGATACTTTGATACTTTGATACTTTGATACTTTGATACTTTGATACTTTGATACTTTGATACTTTGATACTTTGATACTTTGATACTTTGATACTTTGATACTTTGATACTTTGATACTTTGATACTTTGATACTTTGATACTTTGATACTTTGATACTTTGATACTTTGATACTTTGATACTTTGATACTTTGATACTTTGATACTTTGATACTTTGATACTTTGATACTTTGATACTTTGATACTTTGATACTTTGATACTTTGATACTTTGATATTTTTATACTTTGATATTTTTATACTTTGATACATTTATACTTTATATACTTTAATACTTTAATACTTTAATACTTTAATACTTTAATACTTTAATACTTTAATACTTTAATACTTTAATACTTTAATACTTTAATACTTTAATACTTTAATACTTTATTACTTTAATCCTTTAATACTTTAATACTTTAATACTTTAATACTTTAATACTTTAATACTTTGATACAATGATACGATGATACAATGATACAATGATACAATGATACTATGATACTATGATACTATGATACTTTGATACTTTGATATTTTTATACTTTGATACATTTATATTTTGATACTTTGATACTTTGATACTTTGATACTACTAGGCTACTGAGCTGGGTCCTTATTTTATAACAGTTGATGACTATCATTCATAGTTATAGAATATGGAACGTTATAAAATCTTACAAAATAAGTTTGAGAGCCAACAATCAAGTTTTTTATTATCTTAATTGTATGCTACACCGAGTGGATAGAGGCGTTATTCGTCTCGTACTGAGCATTGGGGAGCCTGTTGCACCCCATCATTTTCGCGAATCACCTTTCAGAGGTTTTCTGTAAAGTTACAATATGTGCCATAAGAAAAGTATAGAAATTATCCCAGTCTTAATAGTTAAATTTGTGATTAGTTTCAGTTGGATCATAATTCGTAGTTGTAGAATATAGAAAGTCATATAATCTTACAAAATAAGTTTCAGAATCAGCAATCAAGTGATTTTATTTGGAAATTAAGAAGCGATTATTCGTTACTGTTATTGCTCATTCAAAAAATTGACACTTTCATTAAATATTGGCAATTTAAAATTTAAAATCGACATGTCCGAGAAATTTTTGGAATAATCATAAATAAAGGATTGTCTACTTTGCGATAATTCATTTTAAAGGACAAATAAAACGATTTTTTACTTTGTTTTTTATCACACTTCAGTTACACAACTAGTTTCGGCTAAGTTCTAGCCAGAAACTAGTTGCAAAGTGTAACTGAAGTGTATAAAAAAAAACAAAGTAAAAAATTCTTTTATCATAATAATAAAGGGTTTATGGAATTTATTCGCTACTTAATTCCTACCCTGTGTAATAAAATCTGTATTTATTTACACACATGCAAGAATCAGGATAGGTCTTAGTAATAAAAAAAACTATGAAAGTATGACTATCGGCTTTAAGTCTTATCTATTTTAACTTATAGAATATAAACTTCCGTATTAAAAAAAATAAGGAATGAATTAACTATACTATAAATAACTATAAGGTTTAATATACGCCACCTTGTATTTACAAAAAAAAATAACATTACATATTTAAGTGTTAATGTTCAATGACTGGCGCCATATCCGAGCCAACGCGCTGGCTCTCGTTCAGTAAACTTGGGACGAATTCCCCTGCGAGGTCGGCATTCTTTTAGGCAAAAGACCAACAACATTAATCAGTATACCGAGCGTTATTTAAATTTAACCACACTAACTATCTAATAAACTCTTAAGACTGCTTTCACACGAAAATACTAAGTATGCGATATACTGTTTTACATTGTATGCAATGAGAGCATTCACACGCAAATACTTTTACGTCCAATCAGATCTAGCATACCAGCATCACTATACCAAAGTTTCTCAAACTTTGTATTTTCAATTTCAAATGACCCCTGAAGAATGACTATTTATAGTAAAATATCTCGAATGATCTATATGAAATTTCACATTTAATTAATTATTCACATTTTCTCACCGCTACAGCGTGAAAACGGTAAGAGCTAGAGAAAAGCCTCAATCTGTAGGGCTAGAAATACTCTAGATTTTCATTTAATTTAAAATAGAGACATTACATAATTTAATCCGGGAGAAAACATGGAATTTTATACATTTTCTCAACGCTATATCGCGAAAACGATAAGAGCTAGAGAAAAGAGTCTAGCCTCAATCGGTAGGGCTAGAAATACTATCCATTTTCACATATAAACCATCTCTCTAGCATTTGAAATAGAGACGCTACAGAGTTTAAACCTTGGAAAACATGAAATTGCATCATATTCACATTTTGTCACCGCTACAGCGCGAAAACGGAAATAGCTAGATAATAAAGACGTCTAGCCTCAATCTGTAGGGCTAGTAATAATCTACATTTTCACATATAAGCCATCGCTCTAACATTTGAAATAGAGACGCCACGAGTTTCAACCGGAGAAAACCATGAAATTTCATCAAATTCACATTTACCCTTCACCTCTACAGCGCGAAAACGGAAACAGCTAGAGAAACGCGTTTTATCGGATCTAGCATAGCGGTATCGACTATACCAATGTTTTTCAAACCTTTTTTTTTCAATTTCAAAGAATCCCTTGAAGAATGAGTATCTATAGTAAAATATGTCGAATGATCTACATAAAAGTTCATATTCACGTTTTCTCATCGCTACAGCGTGGAAATTCTAAGAGCTAGAGAAAAGCGTCTAGTCTAGAAATACTCTACATTTTCACATATAAATCATCTCTGCAACATTTGAAATAGAGACGCTACAGAATTTATTCCGAGAAACATGAAATTTCATCATATTCACATTTTTTCAACGCTATACCGCGAAAACGATAAGAGCTAGAGAAAAGAGTCTAGCCTCAATCTGCATAGCTAGAAATACTTTATATTTTCACATATAAACCATCTCTCTAGCATTTGAAATAGAGACGCTACAGAGTTTAAACCTGAAAAAACATGAAATTTCATCATATTCACATTTTCTCACCACTACAGCGCGAAAACGGAAATAGCTAGATAAAGGCCTCAATCTGTAGGGATAGAAATACTCTACATTTCCCATATAAACCATTTCTCTAGCATTTAAAATAGAGATGCTACAGAGTTTAAACCTGGTAAAAACTTGAAATTTCATCATATTCAATTTTATTATTAACTCTTACATATTCTTCCAAGCAAAGTGAGATAGTGTATGAAGGTCCTAATCCTATTATTTTTTAATAATAGTTTTAATACTAGTAAGTGTTGAATTGAATGAGTTAGTGAGTGAGTGAGTTTGAAAATACTGTAGGGGTACCTGTATGGAGCCCTCATGAAGAGCAAACTCCAGGTTCCATGTCCTTCATGGGTAATATATATATATATATATATATATATATATATATATATATATATATTTGTCTTTTGACTATAAAAATGACATTATTTCATATTCTGAAAATTAAAAAAAGCTGGGACCCGTACGTAACAGATTGTTTTTGACTAACACATCTGACCTCAAGAAGCTCACTGCCATCTCAACAATAATATATGAGGCATTGAGGGCAAAAGTTGACAAACCCTCAAGTTTCAAATCTCATTTTATGTTATTATTATCATTATTATTGTGGACTAACCCTCAAAATATAAAAAATACTATTGTTGTGTTAGTACTAATAATAAACAACATACAAAACATATTTATATTTTGAGGGGTAGTCCACTTTTACCCTCAATGCTTCATGTGTACAGTTTTCTTTTAATTGTACAGATAAACAAACCATGTATGACAAAATGTTTTTGCCAGGGAAAAAAAATGTATAATATATAATCAATTATTATTTGACTATCGACCCATACATGGATCTTGTCGCCTTGTCTATCTATACATTGTATTATGTGTAAGGTATGTACAATAAAATAAATACAATAATATAAATAATGAGGATTTCTAAAAGTAATATAAGAGAAAAAAATTAAATAATTTGGTTCGTCATGGTTAAAGTATGTTTCGTATAGTGTTTTCGTCGGGTTGTGCTTCTGTCTTGTCGTTTTATAAACTCTGTATAAAACGACAAGACAGAAGCACAAATAAAGGTAAATTTAAATATACAGTTTGTCCAGTATAGTTCTATTTGTCTCGTTTTGTTGGAATCTGGTTCTTAGGTGGTCAAGCCTTACATCTATTGGTATTAATTTTGTGATTCTGTATAAGTCAGCGTTAGATATGTTATGTGTAGGTGGTTGTTTATGTGTCGTAGTTTTGTGATGAGTCTTATAGTTTTTCGTTCTGTTATGTCTGTTGTCTTTTTGCAATTTACTCGTGCATTCTTAAGTGTATTCTGTCCATAGTCTATCAAAGGCCTGCAGATGGCTTTAAATATTTTGACGGCTGGGTAAAAATAAATGGATTTTTATCATTTTTAAAATATGAAAATAATATCATCTGTATAGTCAAAAATTAGATCGATCGTTGGACGCATATTATTAATTAAATGCGGTTCAATGGTCCGCGCTTAAATAATAATATGCGGCCAACTACAGCTTGACGTAATCCCATGAGTTACTTTAATAGAACCAACATTAATTATTTATATGATACATATTTGATATGAATCACACGCCAGATTCATGTGAAACCATGAATAATGGCCACATATCTCGCGTATTTTCTCGTGCATTCTCAGTAAAATATTATCGCGATTCAACATTAATAAAATCTGATAGAACGTTGTCCATGGGACACTCCCACACTTGGAAAGCAGGCCACATTATAGCGGAACCGCGTGGGTGAACGGGGACTTTAACATTTACATTTTTATCAAGAGCCCGTAAACCGTAAGTTTTCCAGATGTAGAAACGAAAAAAATAGGTGATATATAGCGCAAATTATAATAGTTCGTCTATTTTGGCTTGCGGCCGCTTATGCAATTCCGAAAAAATTCAAAATGCGCACCAGTGTGATTTAATTGGCAAGCGAACGCCGTCTGACGTGTTCATTCATTGGAAGGATGATGCATTATGTGATCGGTAGCCACTCAAAATCTACTAAATAGACAAACTAAACAAATTCTTTATCATATTTAAATTATACACATATAATACTACATATGTTTTCAAAATTATATTTAGATTACGTATGTACATATATCGAAATTTAAATATTATCTACTGGAAAACTAGCGCCCGGTTTCTCCAACGAATCTTAAAGCTCGTCTTATATAAACTCGTCTTATATATAACCACGTGTTAAATTTTTATTCTGTTTCACCAAACATATGTAGATCTTACTTAAGGTCGTTTTAGACAAGATAATTTCTTAGCTTAAAAGTTGTTCAAGAAATGAATTCATATATCCTCCTCCCATGCAATTTGTCCTTGACAAATAGAACGCGTTATATTTTTCCATTCGATCTACCATCCAGTTCAATATTTCAAATAATTTGCTGTATGATACGAGACAATTTGGATTGTCTCGCATCTTGACTAACTTTTGAGTCAAGAAATTGTCTTGTCTAAGACGACCTTTAGTCTTACATTGTAAGATCGTCTTATCGTTTTAAGATCCGATGTTTGTTTGGTGAAACGCGTCAAAAGCGTCTTATTATTAAGACGGTCTTAAACTATTTAAGATTCATTGGAGAAACCGGGCATAAGTGTATTTGATAGAATGTAATTTTTTCTTGAACTTGATTTATTTCTATATGCAGCTATAGGTAAAATCACTCTAAAACTATGTAGATTTAAGTTCTCTCAAGTTTCCTATTGCCTGTTTTCCTTCAATACGGCCCCGCAAGGTTGGCGTTCCATCTTTGCCTGGTCGTCCTGGATGTCTCCCTCTTGGTGATTTATCTGTTGCAACTCTCACTATTCTGTCTATATCCTCTCAATATGTTCCATTACGCCCTCCTGATCCACTGATGTTCACCCCACATTATCTTATTTCGTGATTTCGTTCATTTCTGTTGTTGTAATTTCTGTTGTGAAAATCGCGTTTCAGCCATGTATGTAAGGGTGGGCCTGATAACAGCTCTGTATCTTGGCCTATATCGTGCTTTTAGACAGCCTGTGATCCTGTTTCTCCATGTGTTACCTTTTTTCTTCTTTTAATTCTCCATAGCTAGATATTGGGATTCCTAGATATTTGAACTCGCTCACTTGTTATGTCACACTTATGTCATCTACCCCTAGTTTAACATCTTGTGAGATGTAGTACTATGACCATGTATTTGATCTTTTCTGCACAACATTGAATTTCTTCGCCGTTATTTAAATTGGTGTAGCAATCTTTACGAGATCATCCTTATTGTTTAAGATGAATGCGGCATCATCTGCATAGCCCACAATATTTATACCCTATCTATTTTCTATATAAAACTGTAAGTGAAATCACTCCAACTATAGCTAAGGACCAGGAATTTCGATTAAACTGACTAGGTTTATTAAATACAAATTCATTTAATAGCTAACACCTAAAAATTAACTTCATAAGAAAACCAATTCCAACACACTGTTGATTCATTAAATATTTAACTTCCTCCAACCGGCCCCTTTATTATTCCGCTATAACCGGATATCCGCACCTCATGTAAACACCAAATTCTAACGAAACATCATACATTTGGCACACACAAATTTGTATCTTTATTTCTTATTATAAAAGCAGTTAAACTGAGATCAATTATCTTCACGCTGTGGGCCAATAAAATAATACGACGGCGGTTACGGTCTAAATATACACCATTGTCTCGATCGCTTCCGCAACGGCGGCGGCGAAAGAAGCCCCCCCGATTAACGTCTACTTATTGTTCGGCAATTACGCTTTTAACATTTTATAATACATGCATCGTACAAACAGAACTTATTTTTGGCCTGGCACGTCAACTAAATTTAGTGCTATGGCCAAACCGTGGAGGAAATACATGATTCATGTCAATATACGCACGAGTGAAACTACTAACAACCGTTTTTACACTTTGATAATAGTAAATACATGCTTATTTTTAGTAATATTAGTCGAACTTAACTTATATTTTATTATATACAATAGTTTTCATTACATCACATACATTTATTTAAACGGAATTGGTTTGTATAGTCAACATGTAAGGTGTTTATTGGTTTTATTTTGCAGCACGGCGTATAAAAAAAATGCGCAGTAAACTATTGAATTTATTTATAATATTGTTTATGCAATGTATAAATTAATTATGCCTCTTATATTACTCTGTAATGGATGTAATCAGTTGCTAAACAGGAGGCAAATAGAGATTCATGTGCTGAAAATATATAACTATTCCTAGTTTTATCTACATTTATGCAAGCATTGTGCTATAAAATAAATCCGGAAAGTTAAAATATGATACTTGAACTGTGTTGAGAGTTCAATGGATTTTCGGATTTTACTCATAAAGGCAACTTACACGGTCAATAATACTGTCAATGAATTCAGACTTTCGAATTCAATAGACTCAAAAAAACTTTCTCAGACTCTCTCAAATTCGCTCATATTGCTGCCCAATCCCTAAGACATTCTCAGACTGTCTTAAACCTTCTCAGATTCTCGATGAAACCCTCTTTGAGATTCTCTGAAAATCTATTAAACTCACATAGACTTTCTGAAACTATCTCGAACCGTACTGTCAGTATTTGCTTCAACCATCCTTTTATATATCAAGTATTCAATTATTTGGATATACATCAGTATTCTCTTCATTTCATCCTTACTATACCTTACACAATAAGTACTACAGTCAATATTTTAGAATAATGAACATATTATTGCACAGTAATACGTCATTATACCAAAATATTGACAGTATTATTGATCGCGTAAGGTGCCTTTTACAGCCGTGTCGATGTGTAACTATTTAGAAGGTGAATGTATTTATTATTATTATTATTTTAGGTCATAATTTTTTTCTTATTGCTAGAGGATGTAGTTGATACACTTTTTCTTGTACATTCTGTATCATTGGAATGTCATGTTTATATAATAAATTTGTTCTTATTGCTAGAGGGTGTGGTTGATACACTTTTTCTTTTACATTCTGTATCATTGAGTGTAGAAATGTAAATTAAAACGGCTGTCAAATGTTGTGCACTTCAGTGATTATCTCATTAATTTTCAGAGATTCCAATTAGAAAATTCCAGCAGCGTAGATAAATCATAAACTCTGCGAGCACGGGCACGTATTTTACAAAGTTGGATGGAATAACTTTGTTCGTTTGAAGAAAAAAAGCCATGTTGTTAACGTGATTAATTACCTTAAGGACGAATCGCGTTATTTACTCTTGGCTGCACGCAAAGAAAATTATTTATACTTGCTCCTGAAATATTTCAAACAAAACCGATACATGCTGATAGATAATTCTCGCAATTTAAATGAGAACTGCACATAAAAATAGGATTAAAAAGAATAAGTTCTATAAATACCCGGTGTGACTCAATGCCCGGTTTCTTTTTCCAAATCAACGACACAAACATGTATTCGGATGTAACCAGGTCAGCAGTAAATGGTTGTTATATATAAATTTCAGATGAATAAATCTTTATATCTTACTACACTAACTATATGTTTTTATGTTGTTTTAAAATAATTTCCAGTACAAGTTACAGGATGTATTTGAGTTATTGTAACAACACATACTATTAAAACTGTTGTTATACAGAGATATAATAAACGTTATATGGGATAGAAAAATCCTATAACTACAATTTATAGGTATATAAGCATTGTTTTATATAAAAAAAAACTAGATGAAATACCCGTCGTAAGACGGGTTGTAAGACGGGTTGTAATGCATTAATTATCTCGATAATTCTCCTCGTTTAGGATTACTGCAGATTGATTGATGAAAATGTCAGAAAAACAATATATGAGAAAATGTCCCCCTTAAATTATTTCCTTACATCTTACATCATAAGTAATGTACTACTAAACCCAATAAAAAGTAGTATATATGTGTATGTGACCAAATATACACAAATTAAAATTTTCAGTTGTGTGATTCAGACTTTTGTTACAGGTTACTGTGCTATCAACTTTGAACGTTCAGCGAATTCAAAAAAAAACTTTATTTTTTATAGGACTATCAGTCGTGAGGCTTTTCCGCCAGTGAATTCATTTACGTAAAACAAATAATATAATGTATACCTATTTGATTGTTAAACTGCGGTATATTAAAACTGAAGTTTTATTGACTTTTCAAACTGACATCAGTGAACAGATAATACGCCGTTACAAAAATTACACAAAGAAAGCATTGTTTGTATGACTTTTTTTTTGAACTTAGTAGTACTATTAAAATTTAACATTGACATTTTGATGTTATAAAGGCACCTTACACGGCCAATAATACTGTCAGTCCTACAACTGTCAGTATTTGCTTCAATCCTCCTTTTATATTTATCAAGTACTCAATTATCCGGATAAACTATAATATTCTCTTCATTCCATCATTACTTACACGATAAGTAATACTCCCAATATTTTAGTTTTTTCATTGAATATAGATGTTTTATATTGTTTAAACTATTCCAAGAAGAGTGTTATCCTATGGAAAAACTATGCGAACGAAGGTGGGGTGGGCGGGCGGCCCCCACCAACCAAACTATGCCCGTCCACTATTTCAAACGACTTGAACTGTGCATTTCATTATTTTTCACATATATCTTTTTAATTAGTTTTCAATTAATAAATGACATTAATTTAATCATAGAAAATAACGGATAATAGTGTAGTGCATAGTTCAAGTCGTTTGAAATAGTGGACGGGCATAGTTTGGTTGGTGGGGGCCACCCACCCACCCCAGCTTCGCTCATATAGTTTTTTCATTGGATATAGATGTTTTATATTGTTTAAACTATTCCAAGAAGAGTGTTATCCTATGGAAAAACTATGCGAACGAAGGTGGGGTGGGCGGGGGGTCCCCACCAACCAAACTATGCCCGTCCACTATTTCAAACGACTTGAACTGTGCATTTCATTATTTTTCACACATATCTTTTTAATTAGTCTTCAATTAATAAATGACATTAATTTAATCATAGAAAATAACTGGTAATAGTGTAGTGCATAGTTCAAGTAGTTTGAAATAGTGGACGGGCAGTCAGGTTGGCAGGGCACCCCCACCCACCCCACCTTTGCTCGTATAGTTTTTTCAATGGATACAGACGTTTTATATTGTTTAAACTATTCCAAGAAGAGTGTTATCCTATGGAAAAACTATGCGAACGAAGGTGGGGTGGGCGGGGGGGCCCACCAACCAAACTATGCCCGTCCACTATTTCAAACGACTTGAACTGTGCATTTCATTATTTTTCACACATATCTTTTTAATTAGTCTTCAATTAATAAATGACATTAATTTAATCATAGAATATAACTGGTAATAGTGTAGTGCATAGTTCAAGTAGTTTGAAATAGTGGACGGGCATAGTCAGGTAGGCAGGGACCCCCCACCCACCCCACCTTTGCTCGTATAGTTTTTTCAATGGATACAGACGTTTTATATTGTTTAAACTATTCCAAGAAGAGTGTTGTCCTATGGAAAAACTATGCGAACGAAGGTGGGGTGGGCGGGGGTCCCCACCAACCAAACTATGCCCGTCCACTATTTCAAAAGTCTTGAACTGTGCATTTCATTATTTTTCACATATATCTTTTTAATTAGTCTTCAATTAATAAATGACATTAATTTAATCATAGAAAATAACTGGTAATAGTGTAGTGCATAGTTCAAGTAGTTTGAAATAGTGGACGGGCATAGTCAGGTTGGCAGGGCCCCCCCACCCACCCCACCTTTGCTCGTATAGTTTTTTCAATGGTTACAGACGTTTTATATTGTTTAAACTATTCCAAGAAGAGTGTTATCCTATGGAAAAACTATGCGAACGAAGGTGGGGTGGGCGGGGGGCGGGGGGCCCCCACCAACCAAACTATGCCCGTCCACTATTTCAAACGACTTGAACTGTGCATTTCATTATTTTTCACATATATCTTTTTAATTAGTCTTCAATTAATAAATGACATTAATTTAATCATAGAAAATAACTGATAATAGTGTAGTGCATAGTTCAAGTAGTTTGAAATAGTGGACGGGCATAGTCAGGTAGGCAGGGACCCCCCACCCACCCCACCTTTGCTCGTATAGTTTTTTCAATGGATACAGACGTTTTATATTGTTTAAACTATTCCAAGAAGAGTGTTGTCCTATGGAAAAACTATGCGAACGAAGGTGGGGTGGGCGGGGGGCCCCCACCAACCAAACTATGCCCGTCCACTATTTCAAACGACTTGAACTGTGCATTTCATTATTTTTCACACATATCTTTTTAATTAGTCTTCAATTAATAAATGACATTAATTTAATCATAGAAAATAACTGGTAATAGTGTAGTGCATAGTTCAAGTAGTTTGAAATAGTGGACGGGCATAGTCAGGTTGGCAGGGGCCCCCCACCCACCCCACCTTTGCTCGAATAGTTTTTTCAATGGATACAGACGTTTTATATTGTTTAAACTATTCCAAGAAGAGTGTTATCCTATGGAAAAACTATGCGAACGAAGGTGGGGTGGGCGGGGGGTCCCCACCAACCAAACTATGCCCGTCCACTATTTCAAACGACTTGAACTGTGCATTTCATTATTTTTCACATATATTTTTTTAATTAGTCTTAAATTAATAAATGACATTAATTTAATCATAGAAAATAACGGATAATAGTGTAGTGCAACTACACTAAGTCATTTGAAATAGTGGACGGGCATAGTTTGGTTAAATATGTCATCATACAGTAATACTGTCATTATTCTAAAATATTGACAGTATTATTGATCGTGTAAGGCTCCACAATAAATAGTTTTCAAACTGCTATACTAGAGGTACATAAGTTGTTTTTCAAGTAAGCTGGCATGTACACTAATTTGATTTTAGAAATTTCATTATATAGATATAGCTTTGCGATCTCACACAAGATGTATCAATCTAAATAATGCTTTGAATAATTTTCAGATTCAGATATTTTACAGACATTGGAAGCCCGTTAAAGTAATTTGAGCACTGCTAGAGTACTTGAATGCTTGTTTGTGTGCTTGAAAGCATTTTTGATAATTACTTTTACAAAGACTCTTACCAAACGTGGCACATATCCAGGGAAAAAATAAAACAACTGGTTGGTAAATAGAACAATCGAAGGACGCCGAGATTGGACGAAATATGTAATGAACTAATCGAATATGGAGGTAGGACGCTGTAAATGCTGGACATGGCAGATTCATGCTCTTTATAAATTAATTTATATAGAATTAAATTAATTAAATTATAGAAGAACGGAGTGGCCATACAGTAGGCCACTCCGTTGGTATATTCTCGCTATGCAATACTATTATTCAAATGGAGTATCTGACCTATCGAACTATAGATTCCTTTGCATCTTAAGTACAGTATCAAAGCTCCTCATAAAAATCTTTGGGGGAGGAGTTGCTCTCTCTGTCTCTAGAATATGCGTAAACAACAGGGGTTCAGGACTAATAGGTTCACGCAATATTCACCATCAATCAGATAACAGAGATAGCTATAGAATTAAATAAAACAGCTTTTATGTGCTTTATCAATCTCACCCAGTCCTTCGATAGAGTGAAGATTAGACAATGTCTAATAGGCAACGTCTAATAGCCGCATCTACAAGAAATGAAATATTCACCCCAATCTCATAAATAATGAACAAAGATAACTACACTTTTATAATAGGAGCTATTCAATAAAGCACCCATGTCAACTGAAATAAGGTAGGGAGACAGCTTAAGTTCTGTCTTATATAACATCATAATGGACGAAATGATCAAATAAGTCAAGGTTAGAAGAGGGTACCAAATGGGGGATGAAGAGATACAAATTGTATGCTATGCTAACGACGCTATATTGATTTCCGAAGACGAAGACTACTTACAAAGGCTCTTCTACAAGTTCGAACGGGCTTCAGAATGCATCATGGCCTTAGTTTATGCACCATGAAGAGAGAACACTACATACAGATATTACTAAGTCTGTCATTAGTATACAAAACAATGAAGCAATGCCATCAAAGCTAATAAATATACTTCCTATGTGAAAATTGATCATTTTCGAAAACATAAGTAATGTACTACTAAACCCAATAAAAAGTAGTACATACTGTATGTGACCAAATTTACACAAATTAAAATTTTCAGTTGTGTGATCCCGACTTTTGTTACAGGTTACTGTGCTATTAACTTTGAACTTTCAGTGAATTCAAAAAAAAAATACTTATATCTTTATAGGAATATAAATAATCACGACTATTCAAAAGAAGTATCTGACCTATCTAACTATAGATTCCTCTGCATCTTAAGTACAGTATCAAAGGTCCTCTCAAAAATCTTTGGGGAAGTGTTGCTTTCTCTCTCTCTAGAATATGCATAAACAATAAGGGTTTAGGACAAATAGGTACACGAAATATTTACCATCAGTCAGATAACTGAGATAGCTATAAAATTCAATAAAACAGCTTTTATGTGCTTTATCGATCTTAGCCCTTCGATAGAGTGAGGCTATTAGACAACGTCTAATAGACAACGTCTAATAGATAACGTCTAATAGACAACGTCTAATAGACAACGTCTAATAGACAACGTCTAATAGACAACGTCTAATAGACAACGTCTAATAGACAACGTCTAATAGACAACGTCTAATAGACAACGTCTAATTAAGAACGTCTATAGCCGCATCTACAAGAAATGAAATATTCACCCCAATCTCATAAATACTGAACAAAGATAACTACACTTTTATAAAAGGAGCTATTCAATGAAGCACAAATGTCAACTGAAATAACGTAGGGGGACAGCTTTAGGTCTGTCTTATATAAATAACATCATATATATATATATATATATATATATATATATATATATATATATATATATATATATATATATATATATATATATATATATTTACCTTTCGGTGTATCGGTGTAGGCTATTACATTTACATTACTTAACATTATACTTTACAATTATTGTTGTTTTTTATAAATTTGTAAATCCTTTCCACTCTTTTCTGTTCTTCGCCAGTTCTCTTGCTTGCTTGACTGTCTTTCCTTTCTTGATTATTATTTCCTCTATTCTGTTGTCCCACTCTTTTCTTGGTCTACCTCTTCTTCTTTTATTTCCAGTTCTTGCTTCCCATACCTGTTTTGTTTGATTCTTTTTGTCCATCCTAATTAAATGTCCCCACCAGTTTAGTTGTTTCTTTTCTATATACTTTTCTATAGCCTCAATTCCCAGTTCTTCTCTGATGTCATCATTTCTTATTCTGTCTCTTCTCGTAACTTGTTTTACTCCTCTGATATATTTCATTTTGATTGCCTGTATTCTACTACTTCGTTAGTTTCCACGTCTCGCTCCCATATGTCAGTATAGGTCTATATATGCTTTTATATATATATTTATTTTTGTCCTTCTACTGATCTCTTTTTTGTTAATCAGTATATTGCTCAATGCGTGGTATGTTTTAACTGTGTTGTTTATTCTGTAACTAAGTTCACCTTCCATTTTCCCGTCTTCAGTCAGTGCTACTCCTAGGTATTTGAATTGTTCTACTTGCTCTATTTTGTGTTGTTCTATCTTTATATTTATTTGTTCTTTCCAGTTTCCTATTATCATCACTTTTGTTTTGTTATAATTCATTTTCATATTATACTTCTCTAGATGCTTATTCCATACACCTAGGTTGTGCTGCAGTTTAGCTTCATTTTCTGCTATCATTACGATATCATCAGCGAATGTTCCTTCCGATATTTTTAACACTTGCATGTTTTTGTAACCTATATTTGCTTTTTTGATTTCTGGTTTCATGCTCTTCATTATTTCATCCATGTATAACTGAGCCCGCCTCCTTGTCTTAGTCCAGTGGTTGTCTTAAATGTTCTTGATGTTTGTCCCTTGTGTATTATTTCATAGATGTTGCTGTTATACATGTTTTGTATTAATTCGACTGCTTTTCTTTCTACATCTCTCTCTTCCAGGATTTTCCATAATTTATTTCTCGGTATCGTGCCGAATGCCTTTTCCAGGTAGATGAATCCTAGGTATGTGTTTTTATTATTTGCAATTTTTTTTATCGTGAAAATGTTGTCATGTGTGGATCTTCCTTTCCTAAATACACATTGCGATTCTTCTAGCGTCTGTTCTATTTTTGATAATATTCTTTTGTTGATTGTTTATGCTTATGAGTGTTATACCCCTATAGTTTGAACATTTTGTCTTATCGCCTTTCTTGTGGATCGGTACGATTAACGATATTTGCCAATCTTTAGGTTATTTTATTCGTCCTCCATATTTTGTTTATCAATTTCAGTAGGATTTTGTTACCTACACGTCCCATGTGCTTAATCATTTCTGCTGTAATCTGGTCTTGTCCTGGTGCTTTCCCTATGTTCAGTTCCCTTATTATTTCTAGTAGTTCTTTTTCATTGATACTCTTTATGTCTGCTTCCGAGTCGTTCTGGTCTCTGTTTCTTGTCTTCTGTTAATTTCCATCATTTTGTGTTAGTAAATCTTCAAAATATAACATCATAATGGACGAAATTATCACAGAAGCCAAGGTTAGAAGATGGTACCAAATTGGGGGACGAAGAGATAAAATTTATTTTAGTGCTTTCCCTATTTTCAGTACCCTTATTATTTCTAGTAGTTCTTTTTCATTGATACTCTTTATGTATGCTTCCGAGTCGTTCTGGTCTCTGTTTCTTGTCTTCTGTTCATTTCCATCTTTTTGTGTTGTAAGTCTTCAAAATATAACATCATAATGGACGAAATTATCAAAGAAGTGAAGGTTAGAAGATGGTACCAAATGGGGGACGAAGAGATAAAATGTGTGCTGGTGCTTTCCCTATTTTCTGTACCCTTATTATTTCTAGTAGTTCTTTTCATTGATACTCTTTACATCTGCTTCCAAGTCGTTCTGGTCTCCGTGTCTTGTCTTCTGTTAATTTCCATCATTTTGGTTAGTAAGTCTTCAAAATATAACATCATAATGGACGAAATTATCACAGAAGTCAAGGTTAGAAGAGGGTACCAAATGGGGGACGAAGAGATAAAATTTGTGTGCTATGCTAACAACCCTATATTGATTTCCGAAGACGAAGACAACTTACAAAGGCTTTTGTACAAGAACAAGCTTCAGCATGCAGATATCTGCAACCAAAATGCAGTCTAAAATAAAATACTATTGTCTTTATTTTTCTAATTTTGTAATACAGGATGTTATGTAATTCGAGGGCAATCACTTAAGTGGTGGTAAATCAAGCAAGAATTCGTTTTTTGTATTTGTAAATTCGTCTTCGTTTGGTAACTGGACAACTATATTGATTTCCGAAGACGAAGATAACTTACAAAGGCTTTTGTGCAAGTAAGAACAAGTTTCAGCATGCAGATATGCAACCAAACTGCAGTCTAAAATGAAATACTATTGCTTCTACTTGTCTAATTTTGTAATACAGGATGTTATTTAATTGGAGGACAATCACTTAAGTGGTTGTAGAAAAAGTAAATCAAGCAAGAATTCGTCTTTTGTATTTGTAAATTCGTCTTCGATTAGTAACTGGAGAACTTTTAAGTTGACCAGTCAGAGTGTGTTTCAGAGTTTGGACATTAAAAATAATCACATTGCCATGATAAAAATTAGACACTGACGTCCGACACTGTGTCCCTTTAGAAATATTTGTGTGATATAATCACAGAATATTCACGATTCAAACGTTAACGGTTTTCTTCAAAGTAGTAGGTAAGCAGCTGATTTTTGTTATTGTTTGATCAGCTGATTGCACTAAAATCATATGATTTCAGTCACTTCTACAATAATGCGCGGTTGTTAATGTACTTTTAAGGTATAAATAGTATAACCTTGGCTCTATAAGCCACCTTACACGGTCAATATTTCTGTCAGTATTTTAAAATATTGACAGTATTACTGATCGTGTAAGGTGCAGTATTGATGGATTGAACAAAATACTGACGGAATCCGAATATTTTGTAATCCAAGCGTCAGTATCACTGACAGTTGTGTGTTTTGTACTCATATATTGTTACTTATTTGTACAATATTGGATGATGAGATACCCTTTTTGTCAGAAACATACTATGAAGAAGTTACTGATGATAATGAGGAATTAAAAGGCCCTAAAAATGTATATTGAAGCAGTAATGTTTTATCCACAGTTTGACTTACTACTGCTGGTGACATGATTGTGGAAAACTTCAAGTACTCAAAGTACCTTCCCGTAGCGAGTTATCTTAAAGTAACTGCTAATCTGTCGTCAGCCGAAATGCAATTTCTCATCATGTTTCTTGCCTCGCGAAGAAATGTTTTAACATTATTAACAATTTTTTGTATGTAACATTCGTCATGAGAATTTCTTTTAATAAAACAATGTTCGAGTACTGTTTACGCTTATTTAACCAATCATTCATCTATCTCTATCGCACAGTAGTACGTTCTATAGAAAATGCCAGAATGATTGCGAGGAACGCTTTTTTCGATAATCCATATTAACAGTCTGGGACGATATTGACGAAAATACTGACAATATGGATTGACCGTGTAAGGTCGATGAATATTGACGGTGGATTGACGTAAATACTGACAGTACTAGTATTGACAGTACTATTGACCGTGTAAGGTGCCTTTTTAGTCATGTATAAGATGAAAAAACAAATGCTATGCAAACAAATTCCCTACTAAATGTAGTTCATTTCCTGCCACCAAATGGAGTATCAGCCGGCTTGAATCGCCAATATACTACTATAGATGATTATCGACCATAATAATATTGAGATCCGTCGACCCCTGATGGATGGAAGCACATACTATGGCCCTGTCCGTTTGGTTACTACTAGTGACTAGTAGTGACAAATGCTGACGTCGCGCTATACTAATAGTATGAGCGTGACGTCACCATGTGTCACTACTAGTCACTAGCATTAGCCAAACGGACAGGGCCTATATACTACTATAGATGGTTATCGACCATACTAATATTGAGACCCCCTGATGGATAGAAGCGTAAATTACTTAGTATATTATTTGGCCGGGGGAAATTAATTTTCTTTAAATAAATGAAATAAAAATTAGGTACGAACAAAATATTTTATTTATAAAAAAAACTCTGATTTCATTCTGCAAACATGTAGCATATGTTTACAGAATGAAAAGCAGAGTAGTCTATATTATATTTATTTAGAGCACTTCTGCATAGACTTTGTCTGAGCAAGTAGTCCCTCCATTCTTTTGTGCTTCTATTGCGTGCACAACCTCATTTCCAGTGCTTTCAGGACCGTTTACTTCTTCTATCAGTGATTAGCCATTCGTCAAATTAAACGGGTTGCATCAATATTGTTTCTTCTATACATGATATGATTTCATTATTATCATTTTGCCTGCTGTTTATGTTGCCTACTTTTGTTCAATAGCTCATATAGGTGTCATACATCACTTGCTGCACTTCTATGTCCTCATATTCCTGGGTTATCCATCCAACTTCGCCACTCCATAGTCTTATTTTCATGCTCTTAGTATCATTCCAGTATTTATAATTTGTATCATAATTACAATAAGATAAATATTTTGATATTGAACCCAACAGAAACTATGGAAAGTTTAAGATTCATATCTATATTAATTAGTCACAAAATGTCACAATACTGTTTGTAAATTATTTATTTATAATGCCAGATTTGTTACTATTATTTGCACAGTCCGCGCCTCTCTCGTTTGGAAGCGTTACTAAAACCTCTGTCACGGCAATAGGTCACGGCCTTTTGCTGACGACCCCCTGGATATGATATGGAAAGCAAAGATATTAGTTCCAACATGTAAATAGAGTAGACACCAGTAGATTAGCTCAAATTGTCACGGAGAGCAGGTCATTAACCTGCTGTCCCCCAAGAAGGCCCCTCAGAGATGAAATAGCTAAAGAACATTTACACTAATCAGTTAAATAACAGATTGCAAGAACTACAGACAAAGACAAAGACAAAGAAGAAGACAAATATATACTTTATTTATGCTGAAATAAAATAAGAAATATATACTTTATTTATGCTGAAATAAAATAAGTAATCAGATATTTTGCATTATATTGTTTATGTGACAATATACATAGCAATAATCAGTGTTTAAGAAATATATACTTTATTTGTACTGAAATAAAATAAGTAATGAGATATTTTGCATTATATTGTTTTATGTGACAATATACATGGCAATAATCAATGATGTAGTCAAAAGATCTTATTAATGGTGGAAAGATAAAGTGTTGTAATCCCACAAAACCGGTACTTTGAAGTATTAAAAAAACAATTTGTATTTGTAAAACCTGATTTAGTCAAATTTGAAGGTTACAATATTCTACCTTTTCACCACCATTATCAATTATATATTTTCAGGGAGGAAATTTTATAAATTTGAAAGAGGGAGGTAGGTAAAGAAGGAACCTGTGATTTATTTAAATCATAATGTAGGTTGTTTGAATTCAGTTGTTCTTATACAAAAACAGAGAATTTATTTTATTAGGAAAACTCATGAACAAAAGAGAAATAGCAAGTACATTTGAGTGATTTGAAATGTAATTACCATTTCTATTTACTTGATGAGCTTTCCTATAATATTCTAATAGTAAATCATCATGTCTCACAGTGATACAGCATAAATCACAAGTTGTTCAGATTAAGTACCACAAAACTCAATGAAACTGTTAATACAAACTAGTGAATCACTTCCTACATTATTGTAATAGTAATTTTATATATAATCATCAAATCAGTCATTTTATATATAATGATTTAAACAATAAGTTGCTTGAATTTAGCTGTTGTGTGAAAATAGTTGCTATATAATTTTCACAGGAAACTCAATCAAAATAGTAGTATTTTAAAACACTTCTTAACTCATTATAAAGGTAATTATATATTATTATGACTAGAATGATGTAAAGTTTAAATGTTAGACCATAATTCGCGGTGTTGCTCGAATTCAGCTGTTCTCGTGCGAAAATAGTTGCTAAATAAAAGTGTCGCCGCGCGGCGCAGAGGCGAGCCAAATAAAAATTAAAACCCGTCCAGCAGGTGAAAGACATTTCACGAATGTATCACGTATCGGCTGTTGTCGAAATGAAAGTAAAAGAGTTTATAAATAAATCGAAACTATCGTATCTAGAGTCAGAGTGCACGTAGTTACCCTAAAATGTCTCCTAACCTAATTATAAACTCATCATATAAATATAGATCGGTGTACGATTAAAGAATCACAATAAGACAGGCAGTATTTCGGGGAGTTATTTCAGCGCTGTTATGTGCTACTGGACTCACCTCTTTTTTTATAATTCGACTCCTACATAAAACGAACAGTAAGATTATATATATACGCCGAATTGCGAGCTAGCACTAGCGCACGGTCACTTTATCACTATAGGGCACTTATTTCGCACGTACTGTTCTAGTAGAAACACTATAAATCCATTGTCCGTTCGGAATTGTTGAAATTACGAGTATTTTAGTAACATTTTTAAAGAGCTGCTCGAATGTCCGTGCGTCGCCATTTTTTGTGATTTGACGGTGTTGCCAGCGTTGGCCAGCGTTGCGCTGAAACATTTCGAGGTGTTGAGGCGGTTCCGGTACACACACACAAACAAATTAAATAACTGAATTGAGTGCGGTTTACTTATTGCATGTTCACACTCTTTTATTTAGTGATAAGTTGATATTCCTGCTCTCCGTTTTTATGTTTCTGTTGCTGAATCAATCAGTCAATCCGAGAGCTGGATTGGATCAGCTGTTCACTTCTCACTATTTCTGATTGGCTGACGTAAGAACGCTGAGGAAAAATTTGCCAGCAGAAATATATACATCCGTAAAATAATAATTAAGTTAATATTTCTGTTAGTGTTTTAACGTTTATTCGTCAGCCAATTTAAAGCCCATATTCCAGCCCTCAGTTTTATCACAGATTAGCGTTATATAAACGCTAATCTGTGGTTTTATACCATATTGCAGCACTGCGTCAGTCCATTTCCTCAAGAATGTGAGCTGATGATACATAGATTCCTATTCATATAAGCAGAAATGTAGAAGCAAAGAAAATATAATCCTTGGTTTAGCCTGTGGGCCTTCCTAGCCAATCAGAGGCTAGGTTTGCATCAGCAATCCTCATTTCAAACCTGATTATGAGCTGATGGATGAACGCTGATGCAAAAAAGAAAAGCAGGAATATAAGCTATATACCTTCAAACATTATCATAATTATAATGTATTTCTTACAAAAATAAATAAATTAGCCTAGTGGTTTAGTGGTTAGAGGTGCATCTCGTACTGAGCATCCCATTGCTGGCAAATTTTCTCAAAACAACTTTTTTAGGAGGTGTCCTGTGAAGTTAAGGTACCAAGTGATTAATCTTCTCGTGAGTTTGTGGAATGGCCTTTCAACTTGTTAAGTTAGTAGTTTACTGTTTATTCCAATATGCATGCTTATTAGACTCTAGTCATACAACAATATAATAATACAGGCCACACGGAATTGGTCTGTATTATTATATTGTTGTTTCATGCATTTTCAGAAGTTCGCATCATAAAGAGACTGGACCGGATTTTAAGTGTCCTGTGGCAACATAGCTGTAGGTAAAAATAGTTCACGACATTGGAATGTCAGTCAGTCAATGGACTTTTTATTTGCTTGTTGAACTGTAATTTGCACGAAGACGATGTCAATTTAGATGCAACATATTTATCCCTAAATATTGATAATGCGTTAACTCATATCAAATATATTTTAAAACCATTGTTTGAAGGCGTAAAAATAATTGACCAACATGTTGCTTAATTCAACATATAATATTTTCAGGATATTATTATTTTTCCGATCTACAATTTAAACTAGTCTATGGTTTTCATTATGTTTTGATGTTTTTTTTTAGTATTTCCTTAAAATCAGGCAACCCAATGATCATATTAATCCCTCTTTACTGCCAACTTCAGGTAACTGTTAAAATTCTAACTTCACTCAGTAGGCATCAAAATACCGATAAATAGGTTATGTTGTTATCTCTTTGAAAACAAGCTTTAATTTTTCATAATAATCATGTTGTGCAACGATTTTTGTTATATATTAAGTTTGTGCCGTCAGAGAGTTTGAGTTGAACATGTTGCGTGCTTCTACACAAGTGGACTTGATGAATGAGCTGAGGCTCTTCATAAATGGTGCTACAAATCAGTTGAAATGCAACCCTTTGGAACTAACAAAATCTTCCTTGTTGTTGCTGAAGAGACTGCCTGCAGCCAGATCAGCTGTTTTGGAGTATTTAAGGAACGTTTTTGATCAGGCTGCAAAGGAATATATTCATAGAATTGAAGTAAGTAATAACAACTTTTTTACTACTGGTATTGGTCCTGTCACTACTAGTGACTAGTAGTCACACATGCTGGCGTCACGCTCATACTAATAGTATAGCATGATGTTAGCATTTGTCACTACTAGTCACTAGTAGTAACCAAATGGACAGGGCCTACGTCTTCCTTCTCTAACTATCTTCTCTATTTATTGCCATTCTTCCAGTTATTTTCCTGTAGACCTCTTCTTCCCATAGTCTGGTCTACTTTGTTCCTGAATGATCTTTGTGGTATGCCTCTACCTAATGGGCCCCATCAAGTAATCTGAGCTATCCATATATTCTAGTGTGTTCTTCTAGTATATCCATACCATATTATCTGCTCATCCTCAATGTAATTTAGTGTACTACCTTTATTCAAGTTTATAGTCAGTTCCACATTCTGCGCTTCTTTTAACTTGTACATCTTTTAACTTGTACATCTTTAACAATAATTGAGCTATTATTATTTTGCCATGATGTTATCAATAACCATCTCAGTTATCCTGATTTCTGGATCCAGGTATATTTATGAATCTGTTTCTGTTTAAAAAATTTATTTAGTATTCTAAGATTATTTAGTTCACAAAGTCTATGGCTGGTTCCACATTCTGCTCTTCTTTTAACGCATACATCTTTAACGATAATTGAGTTATTATTATTTTGCCATGATGTAATCAATAATCAATCTCAGTTGTCTTGATTTCTGGATCCAGGTATATTTATGAATCTGTTTGTGTTTAAAAAAATGTATTTAGTATTCTAAGATTATTTAGTTCACAAAGTCTATGGCTGGTTCCACATTCTGCTCTTCTTTTATCTCATACATCTTTAATGATAATTGAGCTATTATTATTTTGCAATGATGTAATCAATAATCAAGCTCAGTTGTCTTGATTTCTGGATCCAGGTATATTTATGAATCTGTTTGTGTTTAAAAAATTTATTTAGTATTCTCAGATTATTTAGTTCACAAAATCTATGGCTAGTTCCACACTCTGCTCCTCTTTTACCTTATACATCTTTAACGATAATTGAGTTATTATTATTTTGCAATGATGTAATCAATAATCAATCTCATTTGTCTTGATTTCTGGATCCAGGTATATTTATGAATCTGTAATCAATAATCAATCTCATTTGTCTTGATTTCTGGATCCAGGTATCTTTATGAATCTGTTTGTGTTTAAAAAATTTATTTAGTATTCTCAGATTATTTAGTTCACAAAATCTATGGCTAGTTCCACACTCTGCTCCTCTTTTACCTTATACATCTTTAACGATAATTGAGTTATTATTATTTTGCAATGATGTAATCAATAATCAATCTCATTTGTCTTGATTTCTGGATCCAGGTATATTTATGAATCTGTAATCAATAATCAATCTCATTTGTCTTGATTTCTGGATCCAGGTATATTTATGAATCTGTTTGTGTTTAAAAAATCCATTTAATATTCTAAGATTATTTAGTTCACAAAGCTCAATTAATCTTTTTTCATTTATCATGTCTTCTCCAAATCTCCCTGACCATAGTATCTCCTTTATTGCTTCCAGTTCTACCAATCAGGTCCCCAGTTATAATGCTTTCTTCAGTTGTTTTTGTTTTTTCTAATTCTTCCTAATCTAATAATGACATATATTATTGATTTTATTATATATTATATATATATATATATATATATATGACTATATTTTGTTGATAATTTCATACTATGAATAGTTTTTTTCAATAGCATGGGATTATTATATTGATAAAAAATTGTCTTTGCTCATAGTTTCCAGCCCAATTCCCACCTACTTTCTTATAAAATGTCAATTTCAATAACAATTTTGAAAATTATACAACTTAATCTTTGTTTTCATTTGTACAGCTTGAAATATCTACAGGGAAACTACCACCACCCAATGAATATGATGAAGTTATTTTAAATGAAATCTACACAGTCTTGTGTGGATTTGTCTCTAGCAATGCCGAAGCTTGGGCACCAATTATCAGCACTTGGTCACTGGAGCTACTTGGGGAAATATCAAGTAGATATTCTGGCAGAGCACATATTTGCACAGGTGAATCAAATTAAAGATATGGGAAATGTGTAGATTTTATATTTATTTGTTTTAGGTTTGAATGAAACATTGCAATTGTGGATGAATTGCAGGGCAACAAAAACACTGATCGATATTACAACACAGTGCCTGTCATGTTTAATGAATGCAAATACAGAGGCATGTATTAATGCATTGCTGGGTAAGTTGTATTGGGGTTTATTATAACAATATAGTGTTAAATATCTGGTGGGTGGTCAAAAAACCCCTATTTTTTTGGTCATTGATATAAAACGATATAAAACTCAAAAAAACCTATTTTTTGGGTTATTGATAACTTGTATGCCTTTTGGTTTGAAAAGTGCTATAAGTTACCTTAACTAGGTGAATTGGCAGTTGTGTCTATCTTCTTGAAAACTGGAAAAACGACAATGTGTGCTCTGGTGTTTCCATTGGAGGTAGTTGTATCAATCTTCTTGAGAACTAGGAGGAGAGTTCTCAAGAAGATTGATACAACTGCCAATCACCTTAACTACACTTATAACACTTCAAACCAAAAGGGCATACAATTTTACAATATATCAATAACCCAGTTTATGAGAGTTGTGTCGTTGTGTCACATTTTGAGTCTCCTGAAAAAGAAAACAGGTGTTTTGAGTTGTCTCGTTTTTCTCTGAACAAGCTATATATAGCATTGCTGTATTCGTAAAGTAAAAATTGTGTTGTGTTGTGAGTATCTAAAAACGATTTTTCATAATATACATTTTGTGTTTAGATACATCAGTGAAACACTCGCCGAACTTTGACTGGGTTGTAGCTCATGTGGGCAGTTGTTTCCCCCAAACAGTAATAGTACGAGTACTATCTTGTGGACTGAAGGACTTCTGCCAAAATAAATCCTACCAGCAAGGTTGCGAGTCACCCAAACTGAAATCAGTAGTAGGAATTTTAGGACATCTTGCTACTAGCCATACTAGTGACATCCAGAAAGCTCTTTTAGATCTATTTGGAGTAAGTTAAATACAAGAACTTATATAAAACAAGTTTTTATTGCTTTACTACACTGATTGTGTCAAGTCAAGCCATCCTATATCTTTACAATGACAACTTACACCACTTATCCGCTCTGTAATATAGTTATGGATATCATATATATTAATTATCTGACTAGACTATATTACTATATTTTCTAGTGGTGTCTAGAGGAAACTTCTTTTCACGAGGGCGATAGTGTGCGTGTCCAAAAGAAGGCAACAGTTCCATTCCTATTGCAACTACTAACACTCTCCTCCACGTTGCTGAATGCTGTTTGTGATGAAATTGAGAAAACTAGTAAGCAAATTAAGTTCTTCTCAATACAATAGATATCATTAATCTTGTTTTAAACGTTTCAGTTCCTGTACCAGTGATTCTAAAACTGTACCACATGATTGATGACTGGTGCAAATATTTTGGATCACCAGAAGCACTACAGGTAATGAATTACAACGCAGTAATTTATTTTTTGGATTAAATATATGTTTTTTTTAGGAACTACTCGTTAATTTAACTTTAAAATGTGAGAAGGGAGGTGGGCAGATCATTAATCTTCTTCTGAAATGTATTTTTTTGGGCACTTTCAATTATCAGGAGAATGAAACGAAACTGGCTACTATCAGTTATAATGCTAGAGAACTTCTAGGTAAGTGGCTAATATACTTCTTTCTTAAAAAAAATGTAATCTAGTAGATTTTAGTGATAGGCTGAGTAAAAGAAACCTCTAGTTGGCATAACAATACACACAAAAGCCTCAACATAATATTATAAAATAGCATAATACAACCATTCAACTTAACGAATACCCCTTCTTTCACTATTCCTTGTCCACTTCCTACAGAATACACATGTGTATCCTTGCCCATCCACACTTTCCTTCCCCTCCGTTCTGAACAACACCTCTTGAATGGTTATTCTCTTACACTTCTATTATTTCCCAACCACTGTTCTTTTACTCCGTCACACTCAGTGCCTGATGCTCCCTTGTTATACCTTTCCTCACTACTTTATTGGAGGATAGTAGTAACTTTTCTATCCCTTTCTTCGGAACCACACCTCGTTCGTTCCAAGATTATTTTAGCGGCTTTCGTTTTTAATAGTAAAAGTAATCCTTTAATTAAAAAAAATATATTTCAGAATCTATCCTAGAAGAACTAGATTACTCCATAAGACGCCAGTCTCACTCAAAGAAAAAGCCCATTAACCTACTAAACTCACTAATCTATGACATTGATGATATCAATCAAATTTTACTAAGCGAACAAAGACTGATGTCCCAAACTGCAGCTAGAATTATTACATATATAGGTAAGAAACGTGTTTCTGTTTTATACTACTACTTTTATTAAAAACCACTTATTTTTTTAGGACAAATCAATCCGCCGATTTTGGTGCAAACCATTCTATTTGTCTTCCAAAACGCCTCTCGTCAGGAACACCTCGCTTTTCTAGTGCGCATGTTAAATAATGAACTGATTGATAAAACGCTATCACCGTATTCTGAAAAAGGAGGCCACTTTTCCGTGGTGCTCGAACAAATTTTGGATAAACATTACGTGAAGATGAATGGATTGACGTCGAACGAAATGCCTGATTTCGATCAGATGTGGAGTAATTTGCTAACTTTGCTGAAGTGAGTATTAATTAGATAGTTTTGTTTCTCATATGTAAATTATCACAGTCAAAGTGGCTGGCTTGTACTGTGAGACTAACTACACTAAAATTAACTCAAAGGGAGGATGGCAGTGGTAGGAGATTTAGATAAGGTTTGGAGGGGAGAGAATGTCTAGTCTCCCCTCCAAACCTTATCTAAATCTCCTACCACTGCCATCCTCCCTTAACCATTCACTCACGATTTTATTATTTCATGCCCACTCTTCTATTACTACCACACTCACTCGCACTGTGGGACACGCTGAATCTCTATTCACCTTTCGGGTTTCTCAGGTTTATATAATATAAAAAAATCTCTATTTGGCATATTCAACTCATAACAAAAAACAGCAAACAATTACAACAACTCAAACAGCATACCCATATTTCCCTTCCCACATAAAAAAAATCCACCCAGCGACTTTTAAAGTTCTTTATAATTTTCCTTCACGGTACTATCTATAGATAACAGGGTCACCGGCAAGGATAAATAGGGACATATTTATGGTGACTTAATAAAATTAAATAATATATTAAATCTACCTAGGTCAATAGCATAATGTTTTCATGACTAGGTAGATAACAGCCTTGTATAAAGACGAATTTTCCACTTACCGCTGATTATTTTCAAATATAATGAGATATCTATAATTTTCTAAATTCTAGATTCAGTATGTTGGCTATTGTAATTTCCTGAATCTGTATTTACTATAAATTGTAGGTGTGAAAATATTAAACCTACCTAGGTCAATAGCATGTTGATAACTTGCCTTGTATAAAGAAATTTTTTTCAACTTACAGCTGATTATTTTCAAAAATAATGAGATATCTATAATTTTCTAAATTCTAGATTCAAAACATTGGCTATCGTAATTTGCTAAATTTGTATTTACTACAAATTTTAGGTGGGAAAATTTTAAAACTACCTAGGACAATAACATATTGTTTTCATGGCTAGGTCGATAACTCGCCTTGTATAAAGACAAATATTCCACACAGCTGATTATTTTCAAAAATAATGAGATATCTGTAATTTTCTAAATTCTAGTAAATTCTAGATTCAGAACGTTGGGTATTGTAATTTACTAAATCTGTATTCATTATAAATTTTAGGTGGGAAAAGACCAATCAGATATTCTTGTTACACTCGAAATGTATTTCAAAGGCAATAGAAACGAATCTAGTGGAACTGACAGCAATTTTCAAAAACAAAGTACTCAGTGTGCATTCATCTCACACACTATGTGAAATACTGGATTTAATGGATTTGCCTACAATTGATGGAAATGTAACATTCAATATGCCATTGCAGGTGATACTTAATTTTGTCATTGGATCAGTTGAGTACTTTTATGTGTGCTGCAAAGAAAAAGGTAATGTGTTATGATTCTAATAATTATGCTAAAGACGTTTAATTATTCTAATAATACCAGAATTATGAACACTATTACAATCAAAACATCACTTTATTTAATCTAAAAACCAATTGTCGGTTTTTAGATTAAATAAAGTGATATTTTGATTGTAATAGTGTTCATAATTCTGGTATTATTAGAATAATTAATTTTTTTTGCATAATAATTAGAATAAATGTATCTGTAACTGCCTTTCACCCCTACACCTTAAGGTAGAAGGCATAGGATTAAATTTTAAAAAAATCTAACTGAAAGATGACATTTTTGTTTAGATATGATTACACGAATGTGCGGATTTAAGAGAATATGCAAGATTTTCAAAAGACTGACCATGCATTCTAAAATATCCAGGAACCACGCATTGCGGATTTTGTTGGAGCGATGTTTGTTTTCTAAGGATGCTGAGCTATTTGGAGCGAAACCAACTGAGGATCATAACAATAATGAGGATAACAAGCAATTGATTGTGCAGAATAAGAAAATAGTGAGTGCTTAAACTAACATAACGCACAAACAACTAAACATGAATAAGGTTTAAGTCGTTTTTACATGTTTTTAAAAGAAATTAGAAGACTCAGTTGCCTAATATTTACTGATACGTTGAATTGTCTTATATTGAGCATTGAGGAGCGAAAATCAAACCCTGCCGAGGATCATTGATTCTATTTTATAAACCAACAATTCTGTGAAGTCAAGTTTGCATCTGTGGTGTAGCGCAGTGGTTAAGACATCGGACTGCTGCGATGATCTTGAATCGATTTTAATATCTCAAAACGAAATATTGTTCAGTTTAAAAATTATATTTGTATTGCTATATTTTTAGAGTAAAACTATTCATCTGACGAAACACTCCTCTGTCTATAATGGCGGTATAATCGGCACTGGAAAGCGGAAATCAATTTCAGTCTACCACCCTCCCATCGATTTTGTTTCTGGAAATACAGAGCAGCTTATAACTATTATAAAAGCATGCTGTGCGGCACCGGATGACGACCAACAAAATGGCAACAGTAAGGCTTCTGATGTACTGCTGGAAAGTCTCACTCTTGTATCGTTGAAACTGGTGCAACTGGTCAGTCCGGATGTGATGTATAATGGATTGCCTTGGCCGGAAGAAGATTTTTCAAAGGTATTCTGATTCTAACATCACTTTTGATTTTTTTTTGACCCATAAAGTGTGGTTGTTATATCCAATTGGAGGTCCCAGTTATAGTAATATCAGAGAATTTTGTTTTCTTTCACAGGTTAGTTCTGATTTAGTTCGCATTATTCTCTAAGAATCAATATATTCTTTAATTATTTTATATATTACAATATTATTTCTCAGGTATCAATAGAGCGTGATTTACTGATTCGGCGCCTGTTTAACAACACGCCACTGCTATGGGACTTGCTAAACTTGGTGGCCCTATACAGGCCAGCCTTGTGCTACTGTTCAGTACTAATAAGAGCGCTGACGGCGACTCTGATGCATCAGTGGACGAGCATGGGGGATCAGAGCAAATCCTCGGAGGCTGAAAGCTTCAAGGATCTGATGAAAACTACAATTAGGGTAATCGATTTGATGGCACAGGGACAGCTCATCCCACCGCCACTCAGCAGTGTTAGGGATGTTGTGCCGTTCCTAAATTCATATGAAGTAAGAACAAATTATTATATTAAATTACTTTCTATAAATCCTTCTGGTAGTAATTACTAAACTAGTTATGATAAAATAAGTTTATCTACCAAATCTCTTGCTCGCTCTAATCCAATACCCTGTATGAGTGTTTGATGAACATTATGGTTAGGGATTGCAATACCAGAATAAACTACAATACCGGGTTTCTAGGTATTTAATTCTTCCAGAACCAGGGTCCCGGTATTTTCTTCATAGATATAATTTTATATTAAGAGAGAAATTGTTGCCATCTCGGCTATCTGTATGACTAGATGTATTAACATATGGCCGCGATAGCCGGAGACGTGGGTTCGAGTCCCACCGTAGAGTGAAATTCTCAATCATGGTGCCTTTCGTTTATCACCCTGGGCTGGTAGGCGCTTATTGTTTTTTGTTCTATTTGCCGCTTCCGATGCGCATAATTCCACCAGACCAGACCTGAGCAATATTGCACGCCACGGAGGCGACTAGCAATGATAAACCATCCTAATGAAAGCGCCTCATATTTTTTTATACTCAATACAAGACGGATAACGCCTCTAACCACAAGGCCACTGAGCTGGGTTATTTGATAATATATATTTAAACATTTTAGATTGTTGCAATACTACGCGAATGCATCTGGTGTTACATCCGGGACCACATCCCCTCGCCGGCATTATTTAATTTGGACAGCAACGGACGTCATTGGCGGGATCCAAACGTTGTGCGCCCTCCTGATGCCTATACAAAAACGCTGCGCATCATCATGCAGCGGAATATAAAAACAGTGGGACATTTGTACTCGCAGATGTTTATTATAATTCCGAAGAACGATTAAAGTATTTTGTATATTATATATTTAAAACATATAAAGTGGTAAGATTTTAAAGCTTCATTTTAGTCCACAGTGTTAACTCAAACTAAATACATCAAATTTCATTAGTTATTTTGAAGATACGCAGCCTAAAACCTAGGAACGTCATTTATTCAATGCAAAAAAAAACTTGTATATGAATTAAAATAGAGCAGGGGTGACCAATAAGTCGATCGCGAAGTCAATTTTGGTTGATTGTTCACGATGCTTTAAGTATTTAAGGTAGATAAAGCATCGCGACCGATCAACCAAACTTGACTTCGCGACTTATTGGTCACCCCTGCTCTATTTTAATTCATATACACGTTATTTTTTGCATCCAGTAAATGATGTTCCTAGGTTTTAGGCTGCGTATCTTGAAATAACTCGTGAAATTTGATGTTGAAACACATGTAACTGTTTAAGATAGATACATGTGTTTGGACGACATCTATTTTGCTTCCATACCCATAGCCCTTAATGAAACACAATATATAAACATAGTATAACATATTTCACATCCATATTTAGACAATAAGTCGATCGCGACACATTTTTTTTATATATCGCGTAACCTAATATATTCTTATGTTACTAGTTTGAGCTCCACTGCATTTGTACACCCTTCCAGTTATCCTTCTTCAATACAAATTATGTAGATCCACATGCAGACTCTTGAATATCCTATCTGTTAACATAATCCATTTGAAACCTAAAATTTGGGACACCTCTTGCTCGACCGACTCATAAGATCTGCTCGTCGCTTTCAGCCACTCATAATATGCATCAGACCAATTCGGATTGTATGCCCAATCGCACTTTTTAATCACAGCATTCCGTCGCACGTATAATTGTTTTAAGTTTTTACATGTCGTCGCTATCAGGAGAATTGTGGAGGTGGAGATGCGTTCTGTTATCACCTAGAAGAAGTAATAATTATTTAAAATTAACACAATAGTGATGAGTTTACCAGTGTATGCAGCTTGTGCGCTTGACGACACAGGAGCATTAGTGGCTCATCTACTCTCTCCTGGAAAGCCCTTGGGCGATAACCCCTTGGCATATTTTTATGACCATACACAAGTAAACAGCTCTTGTAATTCTCTACTGCTAGTATAATCTCATGCAATTGCACCTAAAATGTTTTACGATTACAAATCGCTCAAGCCCAGGTTTCCTCGGAAGCGGTCGCTAAAAACCGGCTGATTCTGACGTCATAAAAATAGTGTTATGTGTATATAAACGAATATGGTTTCCCATAAAGAGTAAATTCTTAAACGTAATGCAAAAAGACAATGATTACGAACAAAAAATGGTGAGTTAATTCTATTACATCAACTAAAAACGATTTTTCTGATGTGTTTATGACGTCAAAATCGGCATCTTTTTTAGTGATCTAGTGATCTCCGAGAATACCATCAATAAGCCGTGTGCACAATTGCAAATAGTGTATGTTATGTGTTTTCAACTGAAATTTGTGTATGTGTGTAGAAATGTATATTAATCCCAGCAAACACAAGTGTCGGCCGACAGTTGGCAAAGTGGTGGCCATGTGGCGATTAACCATGCCCTAGATCAGTGTTTCTGAAACCTTTTGGTCCGCGAGCACTTAAAAATTTCAAAGGACCCCCCTGAAAATTGGTATGTGTAGAAAAACATCCTAAATTATCTTTAATCATAGATAATTTGAGATGTTTTTCTACACATACATAAAACATTAATTTGTTTGCTGCGACTCCCTAATATTTTTCGCGACCTCTCACCTCCATACTGTGGAAACTACTGCTCTATATCAATGATTGTCAACGTGGGGGTCACGAAAGGTTGAAAATCACTTCTCTAGACATTGACTAAAAGCGCTCGAGTTGTAATGTTATAGAAATATGCTTTGTATACCGCACCAATCCATTATAGAAGAACTAAATACCCGACACCTATCCAGCAAAGCGACAGTTGGCCAACTGTCGGCCAACACTCACAGTATTTGCTGGGCACATACAACATAAATATAGTAATATACATACTCCTAAATTAGGTGAATCATACAAAATGCTCCTCACGGGCGCACCCTCAGGCCACACCTGCCGTTTCTCCTTAACACACTCCAACTCCAAATGCACTGCAATATTTGGGTTGTGCTTTAAACAATTTTTCCACGCCTTTTTATTCACCATGTTGATGACAAAATCGGGCGTGTATCGATTCTGATAGATGTGCAAGTGTTTCAAGTTGGTGTGAGCGATAAGATCAATCACATCATTGCCTAAATTTTGTGGACTTATAACCAAAACCTACAACAACAAAAAACTGTTATTATATAGTGAATCAAGATTTTCAGGACTAAATACTTCTAGATTGAGGAAGACTCCAACATGTAGTAACGGGTAGTGGATTTTAGTTGTGTTGATCAATATTAAGGTTTTGAGTGACAAACAGAACATGTCGCATACTCCATCTAGTAAATGCTCGGCTTCTTTTACCTCAAGCATCAAATCGATTAGTTCCAAACGGCGTAATGATGGTAAATTCGTCATAAGGCGTTTTAGTGATCCTATAATATAATTGAGTTACTTTCTATCCTAGGATTGGTTGGAGTATGATGTCACAGTTAGAATTAGTGATGAGTACACCTCTACCACCACTTAATGGTTTGTGCTTGGATTACATCTACACCATCTATACAAGCCAGGACCCTATACATTGTTTCCTGCTAGGCCCCCACATACAAATATTTAACTAAGTATAGGGATAACATTTTTTTTAAGATCTAACTCTGCTATCATTTAATGGATTGCCCTCTGATTACAAAACAACCAGTATATAGCATAATAGCCTCTTTCTTTAATAGTTTACTATGGGCCACAGGTTTGCTATCGCTGGGTTTAATTCATACTAGTGATAGTAATCATTGATAGCAACCTACTAGAAACAGTTTATGGTCTGATAACCAACTAAATATAGGGATACCTTTTCTTTCTACCTTCAGGGCTTGCATGCCAAAGCACACTTTTGCACCTCTTACTGCCCTAAAGCTTTCTCCACCTAGTTTTTCCAGAAAATCAGGTTTTTAGAGTTTGTCACTTTAAAAATACTAGTGTGATATATCGAAGGTTTAAACCTCACTAGTATGAATTAAACCCAGCGATAGCGAACCTGTGGCCCATGATAAACTATTAAAGAAAGAGGCTCAGTCTATTATGCTATATACTGGCTGTTTTGTAATCGGAGGGCAATCCATTAAATGATAGCATAGTTAGATCCTTCATGGATTCAACTTTTCCTGCGTAAATTGAACGGATAGAATAGTTCTTGTGTTTGTAATCTCTACTTCTCACAAGCAATTTTATTTAAGTAAAGTTGCTAATCTCCTCTTAAAACTTAAAACTATGTACCTAATAACCTTCCGCCGGTGCCAAACAGCATATCCTCATCCCTGTTGTCCATATTGCAAGGGAACGTGAACTTTAATGTTTTTATTTTGCTCCCAATGCCTAACTCGGGAACAGCAGGCGTTTTTGCAGTAGCCTGTTCGCAGTACCAAGAAACCATATTCATAAACTCGTATAGATTGAAGAAGTTCAGCATGGGCTCGAAGGTGAGCTTGCGGAAATTGCAACCCACTTGCGTCAGACACATTTGCGTCCGTAAATGATCCAGCACGTACTAAAAGAAATCGTTTAAATTTCAGTAGATATCATTTAAAAGTATCTTCTAGCTAGTTCTCATAGATATTACTAGTTCTAGAATTACCCAGGAAACAAAGAGGTGTCGGCCAACAGTTGGTAACGTGTCGGCCGACAGTTGTGTCCGGATTATATTTTCTTCAGTCAGAATTGTCGTATTCTTATAATAAATGGTATTTGTATGTGCGGTCTTATTTATATTAATACTACCTTTAGTTTTATTTAAATTACCTGCCATCCCTGATAGTAATTAAACCTAGCCCTAGTCAAAGTATTATCCTCAAGCACAAACTGCGACCAAACGTACGGGAAATAAAACACCCGGTTCCAGGAGGAACATACAACGCTCGCATAATACCGCTCCCTGATAGACAAATAACTAAAAATCCGCTCCAACAGCAAATCAGGTAAATCAGCCCATCGCGTATTATACTTCTTCCGCCTCCTATTGTGTGTGCTGTCTTCAAAATTAATTAAAGCTACGAGAAGAAACAGGGTAGTTGTAGTAAACAAATGGCGTTGTTTACGCTGACCTACCTTTATTCGACGTATTCTGTGTCAGATACGTGTTAGTCCATAGTTTGGGTGAGAACTTGTGGTGCTGTTCTTTAAACAGCCTACCTGTAATTAGTTAACATGAGAAACACATTTTCGTACAAAGAAAAATAAAGGATATTACTTTGCGACTTTTCACCGCCTGCCATTTCTTATATAATTTGGTGTTGGTATATTTCCCCGGTGTGTTTGTTCCGCATTATAAATAGACTTATTATATATTTAGAAATAGAAACCACACCAATTAAATTTAAATGAGAAAACGTAGTGCTGCGACGGAATTGATTATAGAATTGTTTCTAAAATCGCTACAGAGATAAAAATATATGCCTAGGTTAAAATTATCATTAAGTGATAGTTAATCTAATTTGAGAACCTAAGGGAGTACGGAGTTGGAGAAGAGCTGCCGCAAATAGACACGAATGGAATAAAATCATAAAAAGCCATAATCCACAAAAGGTTGTCCGAAGGAAGAATATATTGGGCAATTTCTTTCTAATATTAAATAAGGGCGCCATACTAACATGCGAGCTAGGCAACCAAATATGCTAGATCCTTTTACGCACTAGTGCGAAAACAATGTATCAATATTCCACAACGAAAACTATAATTGTGTTCTGTAAATCTACAGATTCCTGCATTAAACGTCAAACATATCAATATTATGTATTATTGTTTTTTCACATCAACAAGACCTACTAGACATTTCATTCAAATGAAATATCGCGATGTATTGTCATATCGGACTTTTCTGTAGTGTCTGTTTGATTCAAATGCGCGGTTTAAATGTGGAAACTAAAAATGAGGTCAATAAATCTGTCCAAACCAGTGCTCTTGTGGCTGATCATTGTGGTGATGGTGGTGATTATTCTGAATTACCTCCCCTTGGTGAAGATGCCTGACAAACAGAGTCAGCGGGGTATGGAGCCAAGGGTTCAGTTTAAAGGCGAGAAGATTGTGCATATAGATTTAAAAGGAGCACCCCCAAAGATTAGTTACTTTAGCAGAATTTTGCCTTTGTTTGCTAAGTTGGGTGCAACTGGATTATTGATAGAGTATGAGGATATGTTTCCATATTCTGGTAAATATAATTCATTTGTGATCATTTATTGTTATTGTTAATTTTATATATCAAAAATACCTAAAAATTAGGCATAACCTGTACAAAAGTTCATACAACTCCCTTCTATCTATATTCACTTTCCTTAGCACCAATCCTGTAGCTTCCCTCAATCCATTCTCACACTAACTTTCTTACCCTCCTCTAAGCTTCTCTCTTCGCATCCTCCATCATCACAGTTCATCATTCCTGCTGGCATATTGGTTTTCAGTAGCCCAGCCCCCCAGTCTAGCAGACCCTGCTTTCAGATTCACAAAAACTGCATACATTCCCCATTTCCACTCCAGCACTTCCTCCACCATTTGTGCTAGAGTGAAAATCTGTTTCCTTGTTCCTCACCTTGACTTTCTGGCATCAACCTTCTTCTGACCATGTCACCTTCTAGTATGTTTTTCGACATTGTCAAAGTATGGCTGTGGTCCCTGGGGTTGAATGTTCTCAGGTATCTTGTTCATCATTGTTCATTCCTAAATTTCAGTTGTTTTGCAAGTAATACCTCTTTTATATTTCTTTTGAAGTTTTCTATATTAATTTAGTTTGTTTCATCTCTTACTTTTAAGTCATGTCCTCTTCTCGACTTTTGTATCATGTTTTAAAGATTTTCTTGGGGGCCCTTTCTTTGAGCATTCATATGTCCAGCCCATCTGATCCCCTGTTTCTTTTATCAATAATGTCCTTTCCCTTTATTATCATCTCTAATTCATAATTCACTCTTCACTTTATTACATTTTGTTCTATTAGCTGGCCAAAGAATTTTCATTGTTGATTTGTCTATAATGTCAATTTACGTTTTTTTTTAATAATAATAGATTCTTAAACCCAGCTTTTACTAGGCATTTAATACTAGGGGAGTGCTGGCCTAGTATGGTCAGCATTGCCAACTCCTCACTCACCAGATTTTTGCAGCTCATATGCAAAATTGACTGGTGGGATGAGTGAGCAGCCTAAAGGGAGGTTTCACAAGACAGACAAAAGTGTCTGTAGCTATGCTACCCTCCAGCCAACTGTCCAGAAACCCAGCTCAGTAGCCTAGTGGTTGGATGCAAACCCAAATGAATCACTTTTCACAGTATTTTTGTGGTGTTAAGATAAATTCCGGGTGATTAAACTCCTTTGAGCTTCTCCCTTTACTGGTGGAAAAACCTTTCGGCTAATAGTCATATAAAGATAGAAGTGTTCTTTAGTTAATATTTACTTTCTTCTAGGTACTTTGAAGAATATATCAGCTCTAAACGCATACACAATGAACGAGATAAACGAATTAAATTCCATAGCAAAAGCCAACAACCTCACAGTGATACCTCTAGTCCAAACATTTGGTCACATGGAGTTTGTTTTAAAATTGATAGAAAATATGGACTTACGGGAGGTAATATCATACCCCCAATCAATTTGCCCAAGCAATAACCGAAGCATAATTGTGCTGACTGAAATGTTAAGACAAGTGATACAAGCACACCCCAGATCTAATACAATTCATATAGGCTGTGATGAGGTTGCCCACCTAGGTGTATGCAATGTATGTTTTAGTAGAATTACGGCCAATGAATGGACCAAACAAGAACTGTTTTTGGCGCATATTAAGATGATTGCACGTATAGTGCATGAATTAAGACCAGAGATGAAGATTTTGATGTGGGATGATGGCTTTCGAGGGCTTGATGAGGAAACAGTGTGGTTGAGTGAAGTTAATAAACTTGTCACACCAGTTGTTTGGAAATATAGTAGGATGGTTTATGAAGAGTTTAGTAAGTTATTAGATGTATATATTATTATTAATGATTTACTTTTTTGTTATCTCCAAATTCTATGTGGTCAGATATAAAAATAAAATCTTATAAAGGTGTATGTTTGGATGTGAAACTGTTCTACTAAATACTATACATAACTAAAGCATGAACTATATTGTATTTTTGTTATCTCCAAATTCTATGTGGTCAGATATAAAAATATATATCTTATAAAGGTGTATGTTTGGATGTGAAACTGTTCTACTAAATACAACTAGAGCTACAACTATATTGTACTAGATACGAGCTACAGAAGCCAGGATGGAATGGAAGTTTGAAGAAGTTTCTTGTTTCAATTATTAGTATATCCACATATAGCATCATTGACTCTGATTTTCATATTAAGTTGCCTTTTTTCTCTACTCCGCTCATCTTGACGAATATAGTACAATGTTTTACATGTAAATTGCTTTAAAGTTATAGTGATTGTAAATTATTGTAGGTCCTGACTTTTGGAAAAAATACCGCAAAGTGTTTCCAAACATTTGGATTGCAAGTGCATTTAAAGGGGCTTCCAAAAGCAATGCTTACATAACAGACAATATGAAATATGTTTATAATCATATTTCTTGGATGAATGTCCTATGGGAGTACGATTCTAAAATCAATTTTGAAGGGATTATTATTACTGGTTGGCAGAGATATGATCATTTTACAGTCCTTTGCGAGTTGTTGCCAGTTGCCATCCCTTCTCTTGCAATGAGTTTGCAGATACTTGCAGGTAAATACATTTATACACCCAGAATATTATTGTCTAGCTGTAATTTTGAAATTCTTTGTTAACAAGATGTCTACTTCATTCACTATTGTAGTATAAACAGTAGTTAGAGGGATGATACTTTATTCCATATACATTGTTTTATGTTCAATGTTTGACCCTGTGGCCTTGAACATGAATTGCATTGAGTTTCTTGACGAATCTGATACCCTAAATATAACTATGTCACCCTTCAGTCAACTATCCAGACCTTTATGTTCAGTTATTCAACATTACTATACTGTATCTTTCTAGGTTTTCAACTGATTGACAGTGATCCATCGATAGTACCAAATATCCTCCACTGCTTTACACCAACTTCCCTAATTGAGGACTCCCCGGTAAATCCTCAATGTGTATACCCCGGATCTATACTATTAGACCAAGTATTAGACTTGCAAAGGATCAAGAGAAGCTATGATCAGTTATGCTTGGACTCTCGATTAGTTGGTTGGATGACTGAATTTAATAGCAAATACTCGTTCTCTAGTCCGATGCATGTGGAGCCCATTGGGGAGCATTTGGATATGCTACTAGTGGAGTTACAGCATACTGGGATGAGGATTGAGAATACATTAGCGGATATCTATGATAATTACACGGTTGATGAATGGATTGAGGTGAATATTAAGCCACTGGAAGCTAGTTTGAATAAATATTTGGCGATCAAAGACCGGCTGTTGGTTAAAGAGGAATGGCCTAGAAGGCCTATTAATTTGAAATGAGGGGATTGTATTAAATTGCTCAATTTAAAAAAAAATCTTTGTCTGTGATTGTACTGTCTTCTAAATGGATGTTTTGACGTGCTAAAGATAGCGATGAATGTGTGTGAGGTGCCAGAACGTTATGACTAGGCTATAGATAAGTAAAGGATGTCATGTGGAGCCAAATGTGAACTAGAATCTTGTACATTTTCCTTTATTTATGCTTCCATTTGTTTATGTTTTAGCTGTTTCTAGTAGACAATTATTGAATCCTTATGTGTAACTTTATTTGTCATGTTTTGAACATGAATTCAACGATTTTTGGTTCATGATTTGTTTACATTAACTGATAATTTGGTAGTTCGTAGACTACCATTCTATGTGCTACCTTCCTTGCTTTGCTTATTAATACCTATATTCTTCTTACGATACAGGACTAAAAACTGAGGTATTCATTGATTGAAATGGACTAACTTTCAAATTTAAAAAATCTAATTTTATATTATTACTAACAATAATAGTAATAATACAAAACTAGATTTTTTTAAATTCAGAGTGTTTCAATTATAAATATCTTAATTGATATTATGGTTGTCTGTGAAGTACCAAATCATCACTTAATACCAATTAAAGATCATTTAATTAACATTTAAAACACCTACACAATCAAAGTTACACAAACAAATTCAATAATTGTTCACTAAAAATGACTAAAACTTTAACATGCACAAAGTATAAGATTCTAGTTCACACAAGGCACTGCTGATCATCTTTTACTTATCTATGGAGGATAAAGTAACAGGATACTTTATATGGTGACAGAAAATTAACACAGTATCCAAAGAAGGTGTGTTAAGTTATAATAATTTGGGTATAATGTCACATTAAGTCACTTCTATGTTATGCATGAATTACATTGAACTAGATTTGTCGAGAAAATTGAACTGTTTCAGTCAAGACTCCTTCAACTGAATCTTGTAAATCAGAAAAGTTTCTTACAAGAAATAATTGGTCACTATATAACTCAGGTATATAAATACTGAAATAATGGAAGGCATGTGAAGTATGTGATTGGTCATAGTACTAAACTTTTATAGTAGGAACATGTTCAAGTTTCTTGACAAATTTAGATCAATTCTTTTATTAAATTATTTTGCATTCACATGTTTATCTAATGTGTTAAGTGCAATGTTTTGTTGATTCCTGGGAATGCTCAATTTTTGTTTGTGTTAAATAATCTTTATTGAAAAAATATAAAAATGCTGTACCCTAATTTTACATTAATTATATCACATGAACAAATAATACCATATACTCAACTCTAAACGTTTGCTGCAGTTTTATTAGCACCCAACCTTGACATCTGAAACACAATTACAATTAAATGTATAATATTCACCTCATACTAGGCTCCTACCAAATTAAAAGGCTTTATTCCAAACATTCTGGTAGTACTTCGGGATGGATTAGGTACTTTAGTATCACTGGATTTTGCTTTATTGTCAGCAGCGGGGGGTGCTAATTTCTTTAGTGACGACAGATTTTCCTTGCCTATGCTGTAACTTCGCCTCAGTGTTAGATTTTTGTTGGTGGTCTTCAGGTCACTGGCTGAATGGCGACGATTTAAACTCTTTATTGAACCTTTCGAGCCGTTATTGTTGATCAGATCCGGTAGAGAATCCGAGTTGTTCAATTGACTGTTTGTACTAAAACATTAATATGCATGATTAATAAAAAAAAGGACCTTTATTTGGCATATAAATTTCACATATATCAAACAAATACACATATTACAACCATATTCCATGCTTACACTCATCCATGCCAGATTCCCACGCCTTTCCCTTCCTCCCTTTAAACCTGTATTAGGCATAGCTATCACCAGACAATAGCCCATTATAAACTAAGTCGACTCAACTTCTTGTCTTTGTTGCCACTCAACATCCCTCAATCTCCCCATCATCTCAGTTCATAGAGTTTTCTAATACTCTCAGCTTCTCATTCATACATACATACATACATCCTTCCTGCATCAGCTATCTGTTCTATGCCTATGCCTCATCCACACATCCCGCTCTGTCTTACCCCAATTCTTGCCCACACCAGATATTTAAAATGCTTGATATTCTTTATATCAAAAATTGCACTACACTACTAACCTTGAATTATTAAAAGAATTAGGTCTGGCAAGTGGAGAAACTGGACACGTAAAACGTTTCTTCTTCAACTGACTCGAGCACTCAATGGGTTTACTGTGGTTTACCTTGGGGTTGCGTTCATCAGGCGTTGATTGTGCCATTGGCCTTAATTTAGGAGCCTAAAAATAATATTTAAATTCCACATCAAATAGTTTTGAAATTCCTATGCACACTGATGAGGATGATGAGGATGGATGGATTCATTCAGTCCAACCAAACTATGCCCATTCATGAATCCAAACAACTTCAACTTACATTACATTGTTTTCCGCAATTTTCTTTAAATCAAACATTATGAATCAATGATTTGACTTGAATCATGGAAAATTTCGAAAATCGTGTACAGTGGAAAGATGTATGAAAGAGTGAGATATCAGTAGAGCAGAAGCTGAGGCCATTAAGAAGTCTAGGAACTGAGGTCATGGAGAGGAATTTTGCCAAATAAGGTATTTTTCTTCATACAAAATTTGGAAAACAATGTTATGTGAAGTTCAAATTGCTTAGAATTGTGAGCAGGCATATTATGGTTGGCCTTGAACCACCCACCTCCCACTGGAAATAGCCTAGAACTATAATGAATTTAATATAAAGATATTGTTTATGAATTGAATGGTCATTGTAATAATATTCACCTGGGATTTTAAAATCCATCAATTTCAACTTACACTTACATTTATGGGCGTGCTCGTTTTCTTGTGTTTGTGTGCAGAATTTGTTGTAGGCTTTTTGGGTGTTGTTATACTGATGTTGCTTGCAGAATTTGTTTTCTTCAAAGTACTGACTTCTAAAACAAATATAAAAATAATTATAGAGAAAGCAAATTTTGGAAATCAGCAAAGGGGAGAGTGAAAAAACTGTCTTGACTTTTCGAATACAGCACTGATAATCGATGGGGATTATATTGAAGGAATGTAATGCAATTTTACTTGTAAGTTCAACATAAATTGATGTATATCTATGTTGCTATACAAACCTCTTATATCAATTGATTAAAAAGGATATATTGCCACTTGCTGGTTTCTGAATAATTGTACTCCTAGCAACAACAAAAATGTTCATACATACAAATTAGTACCTTTCTTTTTAGCCATATCAATCACAGGTACAACAGCCTTAAGTGGTCCACATTTAACATCTTCATGTTTCCTCGGTTTCAGCTTGCTTAAACTTATTGAAGACCGCAACAACCCACCACCAGTTTTAGAATTATCACTTTTATTCCATGCACCATCCAAACTACCAGTAAGATTCTTCATGGTGGCCGTCTGTTTCTTGAGATTGTTTGAAACAGCCGGCGGTGGCATTTGTGGACTGGGGAAACTCTGTGAGTGGCTCGATTTAATACTATCCACTTTCGATTTCAGCGATAAGTCCAGAATTTTCTCGTTTTGGGTGGTCGTGCTGCCCCTACGATTGCTCAAGTCTAGTACTTCATAGCACTCATTAGTAGCTGCGGCTTCCTCTGCGTCAATTGACGAGTGACCGGAGTCTTCCAGACTGTCGCTCCTCTTTGAACCATCCGAACACAAGATATCAGCTAGATTTAACAATAAACTTTGACCAGCAAGTTTCTGTTGGGGGTCCCTGTTGTCGTTGTTTAGAATCTCGGAGAGGTTCTGTAGGATTTCTTTCGCGTCGCGTGACTTTGAGGTGTTTGATGCATTCGAAATGTAGCTGGTGTGTCTGTTATTGCTATTAAATATATCAGACAAGTTTTGCATGCAGTCGTTACGGCTTGCAGAATTTGTTGATGTATTTTTGAGGGAATGGTTGACTGTTTCAGCACATTCATTGGAATGTTGCGAATTTTTTGATATATCATTACTGGATGGTTTGCTATTGTTATTGGTTATAGGTAGCATGAGATCAAGGGTTTTGAATACTGTTTCTGTATCACATTTTGGTTTGACTTCATCTTCACAGTCTTCGGTTTCCCAGTCGGGTGGAGCAGTGCAGTCTAATACATTGCTTTTATCTAGAGCTAGAATATAAAATAATGTTCTTCATTCTATGACGTGGCTCTATTGAGAACAAATTATTTATTTTAGTAATTATATTCTATTTATTTGTATATTATCTACCATCAGTGTCCCACAAATCCGAGTAACACAACAATATTGGTCAATCTTGTAAGTTATGTTAGTTATTCAAAAACTGCTACATTTGTGGTTTGTTTTATGATGTAAATGAGACAAATGTAAATTACTAAATATAACAAAGTAAGATAAATGAACACAAGATGAGGCAAGATGACACTAAATGAGGCAACATAAGACAAATTAGGCAAACAGACAAAATGAGACAAATGAAAATGACTAAATAAGACAAAACGAGACTAAATGAGGCAACATTGGACAATATAAGATAAAATAGGGTAAACTGAGACAAATTAAGACAAAATAGACACATGAAAATGACTAAATAATGCAAAATGCAGCAAACAGACTAATGAAAATGATTAAATATACTAAATAAAGCAAATTAAGACATAATAAGGCAAAATGCCATACATTCGGGACTAAAATGCGAGTTTTGAAAAAGCAGGGATTGTATTTTTACTTACATGTTTCCAAAATAGATCCGTCAGCAATTTGTGATGCCAAATGCTGAGCCTCGATAAAAACAGAGTCATTCTAAAACAAATATTATTCATAATTATACAATATGATTGGATGTTTTCACTTCTGAAGCAGAAGAACTACTATAAGAATACTTACAAAAACATCCTCATCAGCTTCAGTACTAAAAGACTTGCTGCATCCAGAACTCCTCCTGCTATTACCTTTCTTTGACCCCTGTGCACTCCAACACATCCTAATATTAACCGAACCACCATTAGTCTCCAATGGTGATGCTAAATCCTTAATAGCAGGCATACTCTGTATTCGAAGTCTTTGCTCTTCACCAAATGAAGGCAAATCCTTAATATTACTATTTAAACTACCAACAGAGTTTTTCATAGAAGAATCCGACATTAAAATGGTAGTCCTATCATAAAAAGCATTATTCATATCTGAATTTTTAAAATCTGAATGTACTGAGTATATTTTAGATAATTCAGATGATACGAAACTGCATGAATTAAAGGATGAAATACTGGATATATTCGATATTCTCCTCTCACACATGGATGGATCCAAAAATGCCTGATTCATTACTGAGTTGTTTATGTAAATATCCTCTTGTTGGTAAGGGTCTAGCTCTATTTTAATATCAGGGGTTTGGTGTTGTAGCACACTTAAGGACTCCCTGCCGGTAACTTCTATATCAAAGAAGTTGGCGCCTGGTAAGAGTTGTAGAGACTCTCTGCCTGTCATCGAAGGCCTGTTTGTAAATGGCAGAGAGTCTCTTCCAAAATCTATCAGGTTTGTGGTGTTCATCAGGGTATCACTTAATAGTTGGAATGAACAGTCTGGTGATGTTACTGGAATGTTTAGTGTGGGTATGTTGGCGGTTAACTTGTGTGGTATGTCTCCACATGGACTGTTGAAGTTTATTAAATCCTCCATTTTTGCTACAAAAAAAGAAAGTTAGAATAATTGAGGCATTGAGGGCAAATGTCCACAGAGAGGACAAAGTGAGGAGAGGAACTATTTTAGAATGTAGTGATTTGTATTAAGGGTATCTTGTATCATAGGGTTTTATATATATTTTATGCCATATAGAATATGCCAATAATGGTTTCCTACGTAAAGTAAGTAACTAAAATAGATGACACAAGATGTTATATCTATGTAAGTGTTTATTTCAAATAAAGGTAAATTTATATTACTTCAATTCAAGTATATAAAATATAGGCAACTCTGGATTGCTTTTAGCAAAGCAGCCACTTGAATTCTAACTAATCTAAAAAAATAAGTAGTTACTTAACTAAATGATGTGTATAAGAATCTCAAACTATTCAGATAGTATATTGATAAGACTGTCTCATTTCTGATTCCTATTATCATCATCCTAATATATTAAGGATATTTTTAGACTTCAAAAAAATATATTGGTTATTGAGGTCTGATAAAACAAGAATGATTACAATATAATACTAATACAATCTTATAATACAAATGGTTTTTGGATTATTCTAAGCTTTAGGTGTTCTACTATAACTTACAAATGTTATTTGGTTTAATAAAACATTAGTTTGTTGATAAAATCACTTCGACACTTCTCACTACTTTCTTGACTTATGACAGTTACGAATATTTGAACACCGGTTTTAAAAATAATCAGATGTCTTTTGGAGTGCCAACATTATATAATGAAAATTACTAAAGATTGACGATTCAAACCGGTCTTCCGTTTCTCAGTCAATCAGAGACTATGTTTAATGTGAAAACAGATGTTCTAAAGTTATTTTAATTTCTCGCGTAATACAAATTACTTTCCTACTAATTGTGTAATCGTATATTTACACGACTTGGATATTTTTATAAGGTTGGTATTAGTTTTGAGTTTTCATAACTATTTGTCCGTTGTTAACTCGGCGTGCTTTATTCTTGTCTTTTTTTGCCCATTTTGGCAAATTATAATTTATATTGTTAAAAGTAAAGCCAGGCTAGAAGTTGTACGTTTGGCGCAGATATGTCTGAACAAGAGGACGGTGAGTTTACTTGTAATGTTTTATGTAAGCAAAGCATCATAACAAAGGATTACAAAGCCTTCACCCAAAGAATAATGGGTTTCTTGAATTGTTGTATTAGGTTTATAAGGTTTCATTTTACCCAATGAAAACTTATAACCGGAATTCGACATGAAACTATATGAACTAACTCTAGAATAGAGGTTAGGAAACTGTTTATAGTTATTGATACAATTTTGTTTGTTTGTTGAGTACTTTATATACTTTACCATTAATATTTTGTGTGAACAATACCATTAATTTTTGCTAATAGGACACAACTGTACAATATTAATAGCTGTTTTCATTTATCATTCAGGTGCTGTTCTGGGCTGGTCTTAGCTTGCCTGGAACAGCTCCCAAATAATAAACAAATGCAGTTAATATTGTTCTCACACATATATCTGTAGCATTATTATAAAGTTAACTGCGGTGCAATTTCTGACATCATGTTTCAAATGTGTATTGTTTTTTTCCAATGCTGTCAGAATCACACTCCAATAGTCTGGTAATTTGTCAAAACTTCTACCTTTATAGGGCTATTTGCTCAAGAGTTTTTCCACTGGTAAAGGGAGACACTCAGATGAGTTTAAGCACCTGGTATTTACCTTAAATTATGAAAGGTAGTTTGCGAAATTTACCCATAATGGTGTATGAGACAAATGTAACCACTAGTTCTCTGAGCAGGAGGGTAATTCTTTATTATTGCATTATGTGATTAATGTTTTCATTATTAAATAATATTATCATTTTTCTCATCATTCCATGGTTCAAATTTGATTACAAATAATTTATGATGACATGACAGGCGAGTTAACTGTAGCCCATGATTATATTGTTAAATGTTGCATAAATCATTGTTAATTTTCCATTTCATAGCCTCATGTATCTCTGTTTATATATAGCAATGTCATATTATGTGTCAAAGTTGTCAAAAGTGATGTTTGAATCATGGATTGGAATTTAAATTATCTGCTTTATACAACTAAGCCCAAGAGACATTGCCATATGTAAAGAGGAACACATGATAGTTATAATTTAACAATTTATCCAACTTTTAACACCTGCCTGTATGCTACAGCTAATTCAACCTTGTATAACCCAGTCTTAAAGTTCCAGGATTCATGACATGGTCAACTGATCCTTTAAGACTTGTTACTCTTCCTTAAAGTTTTGCAACAGTTGGTATCTATTGCAATTTTACATTATATGGTCTAGGTGCTGTAGTTTTCTACTTTGATGATGTTAATGACCTTTCTTTTGCCATTCTTAATGTATAGTAGTAGTATTTCATCATTGGTTATGTGATTGACCCATGAGATTCTGGCCATTTTGCAGTAAAGCCACATTTCAAATGCTTTTAGTTTCTTGGTCATCTCGGTAAGTGTCCAGACATCTAGTCCATTAAATAGAATGGAGAATACGTAATATCTCAGCATTCTCAGCTTAGTTTGTAGTGAAATGTTACAATTAGCTTACTATTATACAACCCAGTCTTAATTATACAAATATATCAGTAAATATTATTATAGATGTCATCATCTGTTTATTAGGGTCCTTAGATGGTATTTTAATATATAGTATTACGATATTCTGGCACATATGTATGTACTTAAAATAATAATTGTTTTTTCTTCTTCAGATTTTATAGATGACTCATATGAGGATCAATCAAGCATGAGTGAAGAATCATGTTCTGAATCAAGTAAGTCAAAATGTGCTTTCAGTTATTTATATTAAGGGCCAGTTGTGCAATCGCTGGTTAAATTAGCTTAAACTATGTTTATAAGACTCTCAACATTAATTCTTTAATTAACTGAATTGTTCTTTTAATTAGGTGCCAGTGATGACAGTGTGAAGTTGGATAAAGGTCATCAGAAATCAAAGAAGACAAGCAGATTAAAACAATGTAATTTAACAATCAGGTTGGGTTGTATAAATGCTGGTTAAAAAAGTCTATTTACAACATGTGATTCAAACATCACTTGTGACAACTTTAACTGCTTTTGTTTATCATTTGGGAGCTGTTTTAACTTGGTCTTAGGTGACTTAGAATAGCCTGGAACAGGTCCTGAATGATAAACGAAAGCGGATTAGGATACATAACAATGAACAATGAATATGAAATTTTGAGTGATCAGCCTAGAAAAGACTATTAACCAAACAGAGGTACATGAGGCTATGAAAGGCAATGTTAACAACAATGTATGCAACATTTATGATTGGATTACCTTTAATCACAGGTTACATTTAACATGCTTTTATACATCCCATCCTTCAATTTCAATTGCTTGAAATTCGCTACTCTATTATGAATTGTACTTATTCAATATTATACATTTGTCTAACTAGCTTCCAGTGATGATGACTCTGATGAGGATGAAGCAAGTCATAATGAATCTGAGTTGTCCAGCAGGAATGAATCTGAGTTGTCCATCAGGAACGAATCTAGAAAGCAGAGCAAATCAAGAATAGGTAAATACATTATATTTCTCTCATTTGTAACCCTTTTGGCCCTGCTGGTGGCATTTGCCACCATAACATTTACAGTGACAAAAAATCATCTATTTTATAGCTATCAGCCTGAGGGCTTTTTTGCTGGCAAAGGGAGAAGCCTCCTCCTCAAAGGAGTCACAGAAAAGCACAATATTTATTTATAATATAATATTTACTTATATAATATTAAATTATTATATAATCTCAATGTTGCTTCAAACTAGACTAACTAATAACTCAGTTGAAGCTGCAATGAATCATAATCAATTTGAGATGAGTTTAAGTCAGTTTGTTCAATAAAAATTTATTGCACAAACTGACCTAAACTCATCTCAGATTGATTATGATTCATTGCTGTTGTTGCAGATGAAACCAAAACTTTATTTGTTATACAATCAGCTGATAAAACAATAATAATGAGCTGCTTGCTAGATATTTATTTGTAAATCTCATTTTTTCTTCTAACTCAATCTATCTGATGACTCAAATGAAGCTAAATTGAATCATAATCAATATGAAATGAGTTATAGATCACTTTGTATATTAAATTGTTTATAAAAAGTTTGGTGTTTTTGCAGATGAAACCAAAATTGTGTTAAATGTTATGCAATCAGCATAATGCAATAATAATGATCAGCTTGCTTGATATTTATTTATTAATCTCAATTTTTCTTCTAACTAGATCTAACTGATGACTCGGATGAAGCTGAAGTAAGTTATAATCAATCTGAGATGAGTGGCATAAATGATTTTAGGAAGGCAGGCAAACCAAAAAGAGGTAATATAAATTACAATGTTCTATATTGGATACATTTTATTATTTTTTGTTTGTTATTTAAATCTGATATACATTAGATAATTTTTAATTTAGTTTTTTCATTTAAACAGCTATCCTAGAAGACTCATTTGAGTATGTACCAAATCCAAACAACTCTGAACTGCCAAGCAGAAATGAGTCAAGAAAATCAAGCAGTATGAAAATGGGTAACTTATTTCTATTTGTTTATGTATTTATTACTCCTTCTGCCTCAAATTATAGAATACATTTCATCAAAATCCTTTGGTTATTGAAATTTAAAGAAGTTTCAATCATTTCATGTTCAAAATAAATGATAGCTGTACTCAAATTTTGATATTTTGTTAGTTAAAAAAAACGTAGATCCTCAATATTCTACGTAGATTTTACAATTTATTTATTTTATCATCTAACCAGGTGCTCTTGATGATTCTGATGAGTTTGAAGTAACTAACAACAAATATGAGGTCTCTGAGGTATCAGCTGGACATGGATCAAGAAAATCAGGTAGATCAAAAATATTATATTCTATATTTATCCTCTAGCTATGTTAGTGATCATAAATAACTGATCACTGACATAGCTAGAGGGAATAGAATTCTTGCTAGATTAACTCGCCTCTATCACCACTTAACGCCAAAAATGTGCCTTCTAACTTTCTTTCTAGAGAGTAAATTGTATTAATTTGTATATAAACTACTTGAAATGTAGTAACTTCATCATCACTAGCTGAGCTACACTGATGATACTTAGATAGAACCTGACATAGCTGGAGGGAATCGAATTCTTGCTAGATTAACTCGCCTCTATCACCACTTAACGCCAAAAATGTGTCTTCTAACTTTCTTTCTAGAGAGTAAATTGTATTACTTTGTACATAAACTACTTGAAATGCAGTAACTTCATCCTCACTAGCTGAGCTACACTGATGATACCTAACAAGATCAAAACTTAGATCAGCAGATTGGTAGGATATCAATTCATGATTATATGAATACCTCTGATAAATGTTATAATTTGTTTCTTGTTAAATTTATAAAATATATTTATTCTCTAACTAGGAATCATTGATAACTCAACTGAGTTTGCGACAAGTTATAACCAATCAAATATATCAAGCAAGAAACAATCAAGAAGATCAAGCACATCAAATACAGGTAATTATAATATTCAATAGAATAGATATAAACTGCTTGAGATGCTGTAACTTCATAATCACTAGCTGAGCTAAACAGATGAGATCTTACAAGATCAAAATTTAGTTCTGTAGATTGCTAAGAGATCAATTCATGCTTATTTAAATTCTTGTGTGTTTACCTCTGATAAATATTGTTATATGTTTCCTGTTTTATTTCTAAAATATGTTTATTCTTTAACTAGGGATCATTGATGTCTCAACTGAGTTTGCGACAAGTTATAACCAATCGAATATATCAAGCAAGAAACAATCAAGAAGATCAAGCACATCAAATACAGGTATTTATAATATTCAATAGAATAGATATATACTGCGTGAGATGCTGTAACTTCATAATCACTAGCTGAGCTAAACAGATGAGATCTTACAAGATCAAAATTTAGTTCTGTAGATTGTTAAGAGATCAATTCATGCTTATTTAAATTCTTGTGTGTTTACCTCTGATAAATGTTATTTGTTTCCTGTTTTATTTCTAAAATATGTTTATTCTTTTACTAGGGATCATTGATGTCTCAGCTGAGTTTGCGACAAGTTATAACCAATCGAATATATCAAGCAAGAAACAATCAAGAAGATCAAGCACATCAAATACAGGTATTTATAATATTCAATAGAATAGATATATACTGCTTGAGATGCTGTAACTTCATAATCACTATACTGATGAGATCTTACAAGATCAAAATTTAGGTCTGTAGATTGCTAAGAGATCAATGCATGCTTATTTAAATTCTTGCGTGTTTACCTATATTGTTATTTGTTTCCTGTTTTATTTCTAAAATATGTTTATTCTTTAACTAGGGATCATTGATGACTCAAATGAGTTTGCAACAAGTTATAACCGATCAAGTATATCAACCAAGAAACAATTTAGAAGATCAAGCACATCAAATGCAGGTAAATATAGTATTTTATAGAGAAAAAGGGGAGGGTAGAATACTAGATGAGTAAGAATCGAGCATATTTTAAGTTTACTTTTGTATTAATATACATATCCATAACCCCATCAATATAATTATTGAGGGGGTTATGGATATGAATATAAGAAAGATTTTTTTTTAATATTAAAAAATCAGGCGTGAGTCTTTTCCATCGGCAAAGGGACAAGCTCAGAGGAGTTTAAACCCCCGGTATTTACCTTAACTTCACAGAAAATCTCTGAAAATCTGTGAAAGGTGATATGCAAAAATTCGAAGCTTAATCTCCCCAACGCTGAGTTCGAGACGGGCGATGCCTCTAACCACCAGGCCACTTAGCTACGTCAAATCTAAGTGACTACCAAATTTTTTATATTAATATTCATTAGAATGTTTCCCTGATCGTAAACTTAGTTGATTTGTCAAAATTCACCTCGATGGAGTACTCACGCTCCTCAGTTTTTAGTACGAGACTAACCACTAGGCCACTGAGCTGGTCTTAATCTCAATAATATAAAAACTAAGACAATGTTTTGAAGCCGACTCATCTGACTTTTGTGCTGTCATTGCATATCATGACACATATTTTTATTACTCGCAGTTTTGTTCGTCAAATGGGGACAAAAATAACGGACAGTGGGATAGTTGCGTCTATTATTGCAACTGCTTAGTTAGAAAAAGAAGAATTAGGTCATCATATATTATGTTTGATAATATTTTGAGAAAAAGTATACAAATAGTCACACGGGCTCAGAGGAGTTCGCGAGATAGTTGATATTTATTCGCCGTGGGACGACGTCCCGATTGGATTTGACTGTAGACTGAAATCGTAATTTAAACAAGTTTCTAGTTTCAATTACTTTGTGCTATAGTTAGCTTATACTATGGCCAATCACATACTGCGCATGCATTCTATTCAAGACATGCGCAGTACGTGATTGGTCATAGTATAAGCTGAACATAGCACATGCATATTTGAATGTAGTAGTTTTTTTGACGAATCTAGTACTGTGTAATTAACGCTTTAGTCCATAATCTGCATTTGATATTTATAATTACTTTTCTCTTTAAACAGGTGTCATTGACGACTCATGCCAGTTTGAAACCAGTCAAAATAAATCTGAGATATCTGGCAGGGATCAGTCAAGAATGTCAAGCAAATTAAAATCTGGTATGTTAGCCTTGCTCTTATCACACATACAATAAAATAGGTAAATCCATGTTTAAAGTCATTATGTTTTGACGTTTCTTTTTAAATCTATATTGAAATAAGTGACAAAACTTAGATTTCTAAAAAATGTCTTATTGAAACCTTTAGACATGTACTACAGACATGTACATTCAGAAATTTGGACCAAAATTAAGAGTTTTGGGTGGGCAAGCCTCTTTGTATCTACATTTTTTTCTTCTAGTTATCATTGATGACTCGGATGTGTTGGGAACAAGTAAACATCCTGAGATATCAGGCCGAAACAAATCAAGTCCTGCAAGTACATCAGCCACAGGTAATTTTTGGTTATGCTATTATATTCAAACTCAACTGACATTGTTCCTCTAATCATATTTTTTATTTTTTACCTAGTTTTAATTGATGATTCGGATGAGATTGAAGCAAGCTGTGATAGTGCATCTGAGATGTCCCGCAGAAAAGAGTCCAGAAAATCAAGCACATCAAAATCAGGTGATTTTCTATATATATTTGATTCGATTTGCATGGATTCGATTCAATTCCGGTCAATTCGGTTATTATTTTATTTCATCACATTCTTCTTTTATTTTTTTTTTCAATTCTTATGACTTTATATTTCCCATATTAAGCTAACATAAACCTATCTTAATTATTTTGATTCTCATTTAAGCAACTGTCATTGAAGACTCTAATCAGTATGAAACAAGTCCAAACAAATCGAACCTATCAGATAGAGATGAAACAGGAAAGTTGCATGGACCAGAAACAATTCGAGACAAATCTAAGGACATCCACATGGAAGATACAAAAATGTTTACTAATTTAGAAAAAGGTAAGTTTTTTTTATCTCACTTACGTCTTGAGTCCAAAGCTATAAATCAAAAGGTTTAGACGATTATTCCAACGCCCGTTTTTTATTTTATGGCCATTTTTCGTTGTGATAGCCCAGATGACCTCAGTTTTTTTAAATGATTGATTAGAACTAGGGATCTCGGGATACCACTAGATTGATTTTAGTTTATATATTGCAATCGTTTGATCTTATACCAATAAGCTTTTGTTTTATTGATTTATCAGTAGTGACTCAAAAGAACTTTCCAGCATAAAATCTATAATCTGCCATAATCCCGAAACTCTTACGCCCGGTTTCTCCAACGAATCTTAAAACTCGTCTTGTATAAGTTCGTCTTATATAAACTCATCTTATATATAACCACGTCTTAAATTTTTATTTTGTTGCACCAAACATATGTAGATCTTATTTAGTCTTACAATGTAAGACCGTCTTATCGTTTTAAGATCCGATTTTTGTTTGGTTTGGTGCAACGCTCTTTAAACTAGTTAAGATTCGTTAGAGAAACCGGGCGTTATCGGCTTACATAAAACTTACACACGACAAAATTTCAGTGAAAGTAGATTACGGCCGTGAGAGCTTCCGGATATCCCGCAACTTCAATATAAGGGACGCTTTAAGCAGCACCATTATGGAGGCCCCAGCTACACCCAACAAGAATCTTTTCAGTGAATTCGACGGCAAACTAGTGCGTTCTGCAATGCTCACGCCACGCGAGGTGAAGCCGGCAATTCGCAGCCGCAGTCCCAGCCCAGATTCGGTGGAAATCATCAGCGATGACAGTGGGGACGAGGCTGTGGTGCTCGTTAAAACCCCTCTAAAACAACCCACCCTCATTGAAATGTTAAAACGGAATTCCGCCGTAAAAGACGAGCCACCTGAAGTCCTTTCTGTATCCGCGCGCGAATTGGATGATCAAAAACGCAAAGTACAATCATTGCAATTCGATGCGCAGAAGGCTAAGAATATGTTGATGACTTTCAATTTGGCAACGTTGCCGGACAAGGGCTCGCTGTTGCAACAGCGACAAGCGCAAGTGATGGAGTTGCTACGGCAAGAGGAGGAGAAGCTGAATAAAATGATTTGGGATAAACAAAAGGATGTGCCTAAAGCCCTCGGTCCGAAAGCTGCTTCGTGGCAGGAGTTGGATAACAATTTCGGGACGGTGCAGCCGAGGACATTCGGCAAACAGGCGATGGCCACGCATAATCAGCAGAAGGCGCTTACGATGGACCGGTTGCACCAGTTGCATGGGTCACTCAAATCTTGTCCCACTGAGGAAACACTCGCGGCGGATCCTAAAGGGTTGGTTGTGGAGTTGATGCCGCATCAGAAACGCGCGCTCGCTTGGCTGATGTGGAGGGAGAAACAAAAACCGGCAGGAGGCATTTTAGGTAATACAACCATACATTTAGGTTTTAGTATTAGATGCTCACATGTTTTTGGTTATGTGAAATAGCCAATTATAGTAAGATTTAGATTTATGGAACTTTAGTGAAGACTGGCGTGAATTGTTGTTTCATTACAGATGGAGGGTAATATAAATAAAAATTGATTTATGAGCCCTTAGATGTTCAGTCATTTTTGTTTTATGACTTGAAATTATTTCTTGTTTAGCTGATGATATGGGTTTGGGTAAAACTCTAACGATGATCTCGGTCATGTTGAAGACTCGAGAGGAGAAGGAAATGCAAGAAGACAGCGAGGAGGAGGAGAACGATGAAAATGCCGAGGGCGAGGGCAGAAGGAAAAGTCACAAGTACACGGGCGGCACGTTGATAGTGTGCCCGGCCAGTTTAATCAGCCAGTGGGATGGGGAGGTGAAGAAACGCGTGAAACGGGGACGCATTTCGGTCGAGCTATACCACGGACCGAGACGAGAAACGAAAGCCAAACGGTATGTCCAATAAAAATTTTATTTAATATTCTTTTTGATGCATATATCCATTTATGGTGGACAATATGATTCATATCTTCGCGATTGGCTGTATGAACAGGACTTCTACTGGTTCTTAATTACGTCAATTGCCTTGTTTCTCAGCCGGAACATGTTTTCTTCCATGTTGATTCACTTTGATGATGTGAAGTTTGGATCTGAAATATTTTCAAGGGAGATCATCAATACAATAATAAACATGCACAGTATTAACTTGCCTACTCTCCTGATCCTGGTTTCTTTCTTCAGTTGGTCTAATCAAATTGTGCAACCAGATATTTTTGATGGACAATATGAATATACCTGTTCTTATTCTTCACTCTTTACCTACAAAACCTTTATTGGCATATTCTCGTTTAAAATACATATCTCACTTTACAATACAATATAAAACCTTATGCTTTTAATACAAATCTTCAGTTGGTCTAATCAAATTGTGCAGCCAGATATTCTTGATTGACAATATGAATACACATGTTCTTATTCTTGATTCTTTGCTTCATCCTTACTTACCTACAAAACCTTTATTGGCATATTCTTGTTTAAAATACATATCTCACTTTACAATACAATATAAAACCCTATGCTTTTAATACAAATCACTACATTCTATAACTCATGAGAAGTTTATGAAAATAAGACTAAATTTTTGTAAAGAATAGTTTTATTGTGATGCCTAAAATTATAGTTTTATAATTACAGTTTGAGCAGACCGGACATGGTGATCACAACATACAGCATTGTGAACAATGAGTATCAAAAAAGTACCCCACTCTTTACCATCAAATGGGACCGGATCATCCTGGATGAGGCGCATCAGATCAGGAACCACAAGGCGCAGACGTCAATCGCGGCGTGTGCTTTGGCTGCAAAGGCAAGGTGGGCTTTGACTGGCACACCAATTCACAACAAAGAGGGCGATTTATACGCCCTGCTCAAGTTTCTCCGGTGTACACCATTTGACGACTTAGCTGTAAGTAACTATTAAGACATACAGGATCAAACTTAATGCAACTCGAGGTAGTGTTAGAATTTTCATGTTACTACATTGTGTGGGAAATTTTTATATAAATACTGTACCAGTATACCATGTCCTATGTGGTAGAAGTGACTAGTATCAACCAGTTGTGCAATTAAAAATTGAACGTGGGTTCGTAGCATAACACAATGTCCTGACCTACTGTTTATATTATAATCAATGATGATCAATGTTTGGTTTAGGTTTTCAAAAGGTGGGTTTCTGAGAAGAATACGGGCGGGCAGGAGCGGTTGAACACAGTAATGTCTTCATTGATGTTGCGACGCACGAAAGCGCAGCTGCAGGAGCAAGGCGCGTTGGAATGTCTGCCCGAGCGCAGCTGGGAGATCGTTGAAGTAAAACTGGAAAAGCAGGAGATGGATGTGTACCAGAAAATTCTCATATTCTCTCGCACGCTGTTTTCGCAGTATCTGCACCAGCGCGCCGAAAAGACTCAGGACATGAGGGGGGCAATGGAGGCGGTGCGGCCCAGCTTTGCTCAAAGTAAGAGAAATTTCTTAGTTAGGACTAAAAGTTGAATCCCACCAATTGTCTTAGTCGTGGACCATTCACATGCCACATATTTTTTGTTATTCAAGGATACAACAAAAAAAAACAATAGAAACAATTCATTTGAATGTTTCATGAATCAAATACGTTGGTATGTCACAAGGACTTTATACAAGAGGACATAGAAATTCCTTAAGCACAATGTAGACACGGTGACGTGCAATTTTTACCGTAGTACGTTGTGGAAAGGTTTATATACAGTTCTTGGGTATGTCACATTACATCTATATCAGTGGCAGTAAATGTATCTAAACCTATACCTAACCCCGATCGGTATTTCATTTACAATGATTTTTTTGTTTGATGTATTTAACATTTGCCGTAGGTGACCCCAAGAGCGAGTATTCCAAAATGCACCAACGACTGGTGCAAATGAATAAGGTCAAAGAGGTCAAACAGCACGAGATTTTGGTGTTATTGTTGCGGTTACGACAGATTTGCTGTCATCCGTCTTTAATCACTGCTGTAAGTATATTTCAGTGACTATATCCACTGGCCTTTTCTACCACAGTGTGGTGTAAAGATTTGAATTTCCCTCTATTCTTTTATCTGACTTATTATATAAAATTAGAACTAACAGAAAAACTCGGAATACATTGTATTGATATCCCCCAGATGTTGGAAAGTCAGGACCTAAATGAGACGTGCGGCGGCTTTGCAAACAAAGATGACTCGTTGGACATTTTAGACCAGTTGAATAAGCTCCAATTGGAAGACGAGTATGATCCACAAGCTTTGGAGGTGCGTGCTGACGGCGACGGCGTGGGACTAGCAGAGGCCTCGCGAGGCATTCTTAATCCGTCGCATCCGATATTCAATGTTAATAGAAGAAGTACCAAAGTAAGTTAAGAATATATAGTTTGTAATAGAAAAACTAAATCTCTCTTATACTGCAGACTATTGAGATCTTGTTTGTGTCTCATGCTGTTCAGCGAAATGTGAATTTTTGCGAAATCAAATTATTTTGTTTACCACGAATTTAAATTTTTATATTTACTTACCCATAAGACAGATTATTAGGCTATTAGAAGGATTATAGACTCAAGCTGGCATCACTTCAGACCATAATCCTTGATTTTTGTAATGTGTAAATGACGTCATAAGTGGCTGCTCTCCTAGAAAAACAGTGCTTTACAGAAGCCAGCCAGATAAAATATACTTACATGATCCACCAGTCATCATATTGACGAAAAATATCAAAAAATCTGTCCATCCAGTTCATCAATTAATACATTAAACAATCAATTTGATATCATTATGACTAGTTATGGACTGAACTAATGCCAACCCAAAATACCCTCTAAGAATCTTTTATTATTTAACGGGTGAATTACACTAGATTTTACAAGGAACTTGACAACCTCCATTCAAATCTGCTCTAGCTGAAACTTGAAACATGTAAATCGAAGAAAGTTTCATACAGAAACTACTAGGTCCAGCTCAATTTTTCGTATAAGTTTTATTTACTACGTGATTGGTCATAGTACGAGTTCAACATAGCACATAGCAATATAACGAGCACTCCAATTCTGATTAACTTGAACCAAACTTCTATGATACCTGTTTTATACAGAAACTACTAGGTCAAGCTCAATTTTTCGTGTAAGTTTTATTTACTTAGTACGTGCTTGGTCCTAGTATGAGCTGAACATAGCACATAGCGATATAATGAGCACTCCAATTCTGATTATCTTGAACCAAACTTCTATGATACCTGTTTTATACAGAAACTACTAGGTCAAGCTAAATTTTTCGTATAAGTTTTATTTACTTAGTATGTGCTTGGTCCTAGTATGAGCTGAACATAGCACATAGCAATATAATGAGCACTCCAATTCTGATTAACTTGAACCAAACTTCTACAATACCTAGCAAAATTGAGTGGAGTGGTTTTGGTATTAGTAGTAATTTTGTTTTAACCTTGCAAAATCTAGTGGGCTTTTTGAATCAGGTCATCATAATATAATTCACACTTAAGCCTCAAATCAAATAGGCTACTTGATGTTCTTGAAACATAAATTGCCTTATAGCTTGCAACAGAGTATTATATATATTTATTTAGGTGGACGCAGTCCTTGAGCTTCTAAAAAATAAAATCCTCAACAAGGACGACAAATGCATAATCGTCTCGCAATGGACTAGTTTCCTGAAACTCCTAGCCGCACACTTGAAGAGCGAGGATATCGTCTTCGACCAGCTGGATGGCACCATTCCGGTCCCCAAACGGGCGGCTCTGATTGACAACTTTAACAATCCCAAATCCGGCGTAAAGGTAAGTTATTGTTGCTATAATTAGTCTGTATGAGGATTGCCAATTGTCTTCGTAGATCCTTCTGTTGTCGCTCACAGCGGGCGGCGTTGGACTCAACTTGGTGGGCGCTAACCACCTCCTGCTGCTCGACCTGCACTGGAATCCACAACTGGAGATGCAAGCGCAGGACAGGATTTACAGGGTGGGACAGGAGAAGCCGGTACATGTTTACAAGTAAGCTATGATATAACTAACTGAAACAAATCAGATAGATTACTACTACAGGTTTGTATGCTGTAAATATTGGCGATTCAAGCCGACTGATACTCCATCTGGTGGCACGAAATAAACTACATTTAGTAGGGAATTTGTTTGCATAACATTTGTTTTTTCAACTTGTACATGACTATAGAGCCAAGGTTATACTATTTATACCTTAAAAGTACATTAACAATCGTGCATTATTGTAGAAGTGACTGAAATCATATTATTTTAATGCAATCAGCTGACCAAACAATAACAAAGATCATTTACCTACTACTTTGAAGAGTTAACGTTTGAATCGGGAATACTAGACATAGCCTCTTGTAGTACTGGTAGTCCAGTATGTAGAGCATTGATTATCAACCATGATGCATACAAATAAAATAAATATGTATGTTTTTAATATTTATATTATTGTTGTGTGTATCGCCAAATGTTTTAATTATAAAACGTGAACCGTGATGACCAATTGGATGAGAATCATTGATGCAGATGATGCAATGAAGAACTATTAACAACATATCATCTAATATGCTACTGTACTACTATAATAAAAGATTAGCTGGCTAACTTTTACTATAGTAAAAGATTAGCTGGCTAACTTTTACTATAGTAGTACAGTGGCATATTACATGATGTAGGAGAGTTTCCATAATTTTAAAAGCTTACATCTTGAATTGTCATTATTTTCCATTCTTGTTTTTTTTTTGTCTTCATGTATATCCTATCTTTTTGTATTCCATTTGTTTTTACCGCTCGTTCTTTCTTCCTTGCCCTTTTAATGTTGTAATCAAATGCTTGCTTCGCTATTTCTCCATTTCCTTTTCTTACAATATCGTGCCATCACCATTTTCTTCTTTTTATTTGTGTTCCATTGCATCTCCTCCATAGCTTGATGTTAGTTATTCTATTTGGCCAATAGATTCCTAGATCTTGCAGAGGTTTTATAATAGTCTGTTAAAATAGCGTAAATCGAGTATAACGCGGCACGTCACGATGCGCAATGTTTAACGCGCATCAACTACAACATATCTAAGTTAACCGATGATTGAACTGGCTTTGAATTGAATTTATTTCATCATCTGTTTGGGATGGTTACCCAAGCTAGATAGCATCATTGGTTCAATTTGTTGAAATTTGATCTATTATTGGGGAAAGTAGTGTCCCCAATAATACATCAAATTGAACCAGTGATGCTATCTAGCTAGGGTGAGATGGTTACCCTAGATAACAGATACAGATAATGAACTTGAACTAATTATTATTATGGGGTATGTTTTAGATTTGTTACAATGGATACCATTGAGGAGCGTATAAAATCCCTGCAGGATTTCAAAAAGAACCTGGCTGAGGCAATGCTGACGGGCGCCAAACTACAACAGACCAAACTGTCGATTGATGATCTCAAGATGTTGTTCAATATGTAGCTAAAAACACGTTTACTGGCGAGTAGGGAATTTTATTTATGTTTTATTATGTGGGATGTGTGTTTTTTAATCCAGTTTCGTGTGTATACACAAAATGGTGCACATATCGCTGTGATATTTATATGTAACATAGTATATTTGATATTTTTGTACTACCTTGGTGTTCGTAGTAATATTTTATAGTTTGAACAATTCTTTTATAGATATGTAAATTGGTCAAAATATTTCCGTGGTTTTTATTGAAATGATGCTTGATTCTGTTTCTCTGATGAATTTCTCAGTTATACTGCTCTCTGGGAAGCCATATTCAATAATAAGATATACACCTATATGACGTCACAAACAGTTTTAAAAGGCACTCGACCGGGATTTATATTGAGTCATCACATATAGACAATATACGAGATCTGATTGAATTAGTAGCGGTGCAAAAGTAAAACTCGGCCATCCATTCATATCTCATATATATTTTGCCGGCGGTGCAGGTTCCAATGTAAATCAAATGGCAACGGGGTTTTCACCAAAACTGCCGGTCATATGAAAAAGACTTATTTCACATGATCAATAATACTGTCCTGTCATTCCTAGTACAGCCAGTATTGCTTCAATATTTATCAAATATCCGGATTAACAGTAGTATTCTGTTCAATCCATCCAATACTACACCCTACTATTACGAATCAGTAATTTTTTGTGTGAGCATATGAAAAGGTTACTACTTCTCACTGTTACTATTTCTCACAGTGATGAAACTACAATGGGACCAACTTCAACTCAACTGAGTAGCTGCCATTTCTCAACAGCCAGTTAAATTGATTTAATTACATCCAGTTATCCTGCATTCCCAATTTTTGTTGTTGGCAGTATCAGAGTATGAATAGAAGCTTCAATTATATTTGGCAGATATTGTTTTTTTGACAGTTGCCATAATCATAGTATCATGAATATATAGGGACATGAATTAGTTTTGGCAGATATTTTGTTGTTGTTAAAAACTATGAAAATTTGTTGTCACTGATTTTCCAGATTTTCTACAGGAACTATGTGTGTGCCTTTGTATTATAAGTGTGTTTTGATTATATATGTATATAGATTTGAAACAAGTATAGTCTTAGTTTTAATATTTTTTTATTACTGAATCGTACAAATTTACTACCTATTTTTTAAATAAACCAAACTAGAAAGCACCTTCAACTAATATTTACTACTGGATTTGCAGTGGAATATGTTTTTTTTTGCTTGTTCATGGCAACTATGCTTTTCTTCTGGTGTAGTTTTTTTTTCCTGAAAAGTTGTTGCATATTCCCACAATCTTGGTTAGAAAACACGTTTTTGGCAAAACAATGCCTTCCTTTAAAAGCAGTACTAGTATTCGGAAAGTAAAAATTGAAACTGAAATAGGTATTTGTAGGTCACCATAAAATTGCGTCAAAAAATTCTTTGGCTTGGACCGGAGTTAAGGTCGTTTTAGACAAGACATTTTTTTAGCTCAAAAGTTGTTCAAGAAATGAATTCATATATCCTCCTTCCATACAAATTGTCCTTGACTAATAGAACGCGTTATATTTTTCCATTTAATCTACCATCCAATTCAATATTTCAAATAACTTGCTGTGTGATACGAGATGATTTAGATCTTGACTAACTTTTTGAGTAAAAAATTGTGTTGTCTAAAACGATCTTTACAGGAGCTAAAAAAAGGTGTTTGTAGATCTCTCAGAAATTGAAGATTTGAAATTTCAGACCAGGATTGTTGTGTATAAGTTGGAACTGGTATTTGTAGGGCACCATAACTACAGTTCACAGTGTATTTTTTAATACATGATATGATTGTACATTTATTTATTTATTCAGTGTTGCAATTTGAATCACTCTTATCTGACTCGTATAATAAAATAAAATTAGATTTTGTTATCAATTATATATTCATTATATAACAAATGACTATTTGATTACAAATCATACAAAATAAATTAAAACTAGTTTCAAATAACAAAACCCATATAACATTATTATTTTCTGTCCCGTTTTGCTTTCATTCCTTTCTTAGCTCCTGATTTGGCTGCACTGATGATATTTTTGAATTGTCCAGCATGTTTGCTCTTTTTTCTAGAATAAAAAGAAATATAATATATAAATATAACTGGTATATATTTATCAGTGTACTGAACATTTAGAGTTGAAAGTTAAAATTAATATTTACCTTTTGTTAAGAGCACTTCGCTGCAGGGGTACATATGCATAAGGATCAAATTTGCCCTTCTTTTTCACATCACCTGATGCCTTCCTGGATTTATATTCGGAACCCATGCTATGAACTGAACTTGCTGATGTACCAACTTTCCTGTAAATCAATACATTTATGAAGACTACAACTAAGGATTAAATCAGGCTATACTAAATACCTGTGAATTCCAGAACCTCCAGGCTTGTACTGCATTTTTGATACAGCACTTGAGCTAGCCACACTAACAGCATCACTTCGCTTTCGTTTTCTATCTCTCATCACATCTGTTTCTGCCTTACTTAAAGCATCATCATCTAGAACAAAATAAATTGAATACTAATTGCAAATATTTTAATGGAGCAAAGTATAATTGGGTTAACTTTTAATTTATCATAATGTATGGATGATTTGTGTACAAATTGAAACAAAAATACCCAAAAAGTTATTAATGTACACATTGATGAATTTTTAGGTTTTCTGTATTACTGAAAAATTAATTTAACACATTTCTTATCATGAAAAACACAATGCAATGCAAACTTTGATTTGATCCAAAACAATGCTATTGCTAAACAAGGTTTATTTTGTATTATTATTTTCCAAATACAGCACTATACAACAGTGCTATCTACTATTTGCTCTTAATGCCTCAATTATAAATGATTAAGTATGCACATTAACTATATTTACCTGAATCAGAATCGCTTCCAAATTTATTCGACTTCTTCCTAGTATTACCATCAGAATCAGATGAATCGTCCTCAATAATAAGCCGTCCATCAGCTGCAGTTTTAAATCCTCTATCCTTCTTTTTCGTAATTTCAAACGCTTGTGAGCTACCAGCCGAATTAGGTTTGGAAGCTAGAAAAAATCGAATTACCACAAAATTCTTCAAAACAACCACTAAAAAATACCCACCAGTAATTTTACTAACAACAGTAGGATCCTTAAAATCAATAATTGTATCCGCATCCTCCTCAATATAAGCACTATACTTCTTTTGAGATTTATTTTTAACATCAGGCGTATCATCATACTCTGAATCAGAATCAGCCAAAATCTCCTCAACACTTTTCGGCCGGGATTTCACCATAAAGTCATCCTCCATATCAACATCCTCATTGCGCTCATCATCATTATCCTCAGAATCCTTCCTCCTCTTCGACCTATTCTGAGCCTTTCTGATATTCCTAAGTCGCTTATACATAACAGTATCACTAGCGGGCACATGAGGTGTAATAGATTCACACCCGTACTTCCTAACGAGCCTATCTAATAAATTCCGGATTTTCAATCTGAAATGCCGTTTACAATCTTCAGTCATTTTGCATAACGATTTTACTATGTTGGGTAGAGAAGCAGCTACCATGGGTGTCGGTAGGCTCGTTGTAAATACTTTAACAAAACTAACACACGACGCCACTATTTCTCTAGTTGCGGTGCTTAGTAGGTGTAAAATGTTTTCTAATATGACTGATATGTTATCCTGCCCTAATCCTCCTGTGAAATGATGCAGGATTGATGCAAGCGCTAAAATTGTAGCGCTCATAAGTTGCGGGTTACCACCCAAACCGGCTAGCAACATAGTCACGTATTCTTGCATTTGATTGTGATTCTGTAGAATATCTCCAATAGTATTTAATAGAGCATATGCGGATATTCTACAACGTTCATTTACGTCCTTACAACATAAAATCGCTTCGGGGATAGTTGAGCGGATTAACGTGCTTTCATGATCTAATTGTGGTTGGGCTTTTAATAAATAATTTAAACAGCGTAATCGGGCGCCTTTGCTGGATACCGCGGCTGTATCTAGTGATTTCATTAGCAGCTTTTGAACAGATTTTCTGTTGTCCTTTAAAAACTCTACACAGCCTTCAGCTTGATTGCTGCAAATTTCCTCTAGTAGCCGGTAGGCCTTTTTTTGTTCCTTGTTGCTTTTTATTTCGGGGAGGTTTTTGATGCATTTCATGTAGAGTATTTCAATATTTTCAGATGGCTGGTATGTTATTAGGGCGCGAATTAGGTCCAAAATGCTTTCTTTGACAAATATTTCTTCTGGGTCGGTTATACCTAGGAGTCTGTCCAGGGCATATCCAAAGAGTTGTTTCTGGAGGTCAGGTTTTGTAATGCTCAAGTATACCTGGAATATAATAATAAGTAGGTATAATGTGCATTGTTTGATTTAAGTCTGGGTTAAGCAGACATTTAAAAACAAAAACTAGTTACATCACAGGGATCTGCAAAAGTCTTGGGATGATTTTTTTTTCTTCAAAAATTTTTATGTTTATACAGTATCATAAAAACTGCAAGTCTCGGGATGATTTTTTTTTCTTCAAAAATTTGTATGTTTATACAGTATCATAAAAACTATTATGTGATGGTTTGGAACTTCCCCATTTTTAGACGGCGTCATGTGTGGAGAAGTAGTAACTTTTTAAAATTGCAACCCCAATCAAGATTTAACTCATTTTAAAAGGAATAAAAAAGAAACACATTAAACCAATATAATGGCTTCTGCAAACCAGAAGCCATTATATTGGTTTGTTAAAGTACCTAATATGGTAGTTTTACTCATTTTTTCATTGATACAATTGATTTTAGATTTCGAATCTGATTTTCTCCATGTGAAAACATATTTTGGCATACATGATTATTGATTCAACAGTTTTTTTTATCAGACAGTTTTGGCCTGATAATGACTGTGGATAATTTACCTTAATAGTATCCAATGCAGCTAACCGTTGTCCTTCTTCATCTGTACCAATTGGTTTGATTGTGTACACGTTGAATAAAATAGGTAGATAATTCTTGTCAAACCTAGCAATTTCTGCAATATCATCAGCATTTTCCGTTTCCTTTGCGCTTGTAATCAGTTTCCTTATTGATGCCATAACAGCTAACCGCAGTTCCTTACGTTCCGAAATAGTAGTACCCATTACTTTAGCTATACTCTAAAATTTTAATTGAATTTTGTTGTATATCAGGTTTTGTATATAAACTTGCAGTGTTTTACCTTAAAACTCTTGCTGATATCTGAAGGACTATTACAGAAACTGGGCAATAAATTCCACAGTTGCAAATGTAGCAGCTCCGCACTGTGGGCTCCTATACCGTCATTTGATTTTGATAGTTCCACTGACTTTTTATGGCAGTAGGTGGCAATTGGTAAGATTCCGCGCACCCAGAATTCCAATGTTGATTTTTTTATGTTTTCTTTTAGAACTGGTAGCAGCCAAGAACGTTCTAAATTCAACTCCTCGTTTTCTTTCTGAAATAATTTTTACACAGTCACAATATTTCGCATTTTCCGAGATTTATACAATTTTATTGCTTCATTAACAAAGCTTGATTCATAGAAAATTGTAGAAATCAATGTAGAGTTCAAGCTATTTGAGATTGGTTGGTTCGTCACCCACTCTATGGTCTATAATATATATATAACTAAAATAATCCCCATCATACCACTACAACTATAATACTTTAAAGTAAATTTATATATAGATTATATATAGTTTGCTTATATAGACTCTATATAAGCAAACTATATGGACAAAGGTCTACATAGTTATATAGACACCTAATTATATAAGAAAAGTAAAATTACTTTAAAGTATTATAGTTGTAGTGGTATGATGGGGTTTATTTTAGTTTAATTGAATTGTAATTGAAAATTCTAATACTATTGAATATATTTACCCAAAATAAAATTATATTTATTAAATTTAATATGAATAAATAACACTAAGTACAATGAAAAATTGCGAATGTGTTATTAAATAGTATCAAACAATATTCTAAAGGTTTAAGATATAAATATAAATAGAAAATACCTTAAGGCTAATAATACTCAAGACAGTTTCTGGCCCCATTGATCTGACCGCAGCTCCAACAGCATGCTCTAATTCATTGTTATAACTAAACTTGTAAGAATCCCTCAATTCGGAAAGCGTTTTCAAACATCCTGTTAGCATTTTACCACAGTGACTTCCACCAATCTGAAAAAAAGTTGTAAGTTAATCTAAAACTACAAAATTAAACCATCGGACAGGCAGTCCAGGAGCTTACAAAAACAAAAGAATATTGTTTTTTTTTTTTCATGTAATTGGAGTATATCTTTAATTTATAGTTGTACATATTTCAATTAAAAACATACAAATAAATAGCATTAATAAAATTATTTTTACTTTTTTTTTATCACATTTTAGTTACAACTAGTTTCGGCTAAGTTCTAGCCATTTTTGAGCTACTCTGATGACTGAAGTTTATCCAAAACTAGTAAACTAAAGTGTGATAAAAAAATAACTAAAAATAGTTTAATTTAAATTTCACTTTAAAATGAATTATCACATAGTAGACACCTTCATAATCCAATATTAAAATAAGAATTTATGGTGTACAATTCAACATGTAATAAAGGCACCTTACATGATCAATAATACTGTCAATATTTGCTTCAATCCTTCTTTTATATTTACCAAGTAATCAATTATCTGGATAAAGATCAGTATTCTCTTCATTACATCATTATTAATATAATGAAGAGAATACTGATATTAATAATGATGTAATGAAGAGAATACTGATCTTTATCCAGATAATTGATTACTTGGTATATATAAAAGGAGGATTGAAGCAAATATTGACAGTACTAGGATTGACAGTATTATTGATACCTTACACGATGAATAGAATAGTGAACATTTTAAACATATTATCGTACAGTAATACTGTCATTATTCTAAAATATTGACAGTAATATTGATTGTGTAAGGTGCCTTTTAGTGATATTGTAATTCCATTTAGAATTAATATTTGTTGTAAAACTTACCTCAAACATAACTGAAATGATGTGTAATATTTGGTGCCATGCATGATTGTACTGGTAACTCAAACCAAGTTCAACACTTTGGAAACACTTTTCAATGTAATCACTATAAAACTCTGCCAATTCAGGAGTGCAACAAGCTGGAGCCACTGCATCTTTTAGTAACATTTCAATGGTTCTAGTAGCTCCCATTACTATCATAGGCTTTTGGGATAACCATAGCTGAGTAATTGTGTTGAAAACTTTTGGTAGAGCCTTGCAAGACATATTTAAGTCAACACTAAAATACATGAAAATTAATATTAGTACATTCATGTTATGATCATATAATAAATGATCTGAAATGTTCAACATAAATACAAGAAATAATTTATATTAGGATATAAAATAATACATATGTTTTCAAAGATACAATTTTACAAAATGGGGTAGCGGGTAGGTACTTCTTTTCGAACCCGGAAAAAAAACAGGCCTACTTCAGGGATGCGACCCTGCCCACGCGAGCCTTAGTTCTCCCATCTCCTTGTACCGGGGAGAACTGCGTCCCGACATTCAATACTTCTAATATATAACTATCTCTCCTACATCCATACTCAACCCATTTTCCTATCCACGTGGAAGATTCTAACACCCAAACAGGGTGAATCCAAACACAATAGGCAAAAGGCCTAATCCTAGTAGGTAGTTACGCCCGGTTTCTCCAACGAATCTTAAAGCTCGTCTTATACAAGTTCGTCTTATATATAACCACGTCTTAAATTTTTATTCTGTTGCACTACCAAACATATGTAGATCTTACTTAGTCTTATAATGTAAAACCGTCGTATCGTTTTAAGATCCGACTTTTGTTTGGTGCAACGCTTTAAGGTCGTCTTATTATTAAGACAGTCTTAAACTAGTTAAGTTTCGTTTGGAGTAACTGGGCGTTATTACACTAAAACAGACATTTAATACATACTCAGCAAGATGTACATGTGCTTGTTGCATCACAGCAAGCCATGCCAATGTTGGTTGTGCATCCACTGCTGATGGTTGGTAATCGTACAATGCTGCTATAACTTGTCCATTTAGCTTCGCTGATGTTATGGCCTTTTGAGCTGAAAACAATGAGTGAAGGACTTGCAAGCCACATGAAGTGACGATGGGATAATTAAGAGACATCAGTCTCAAAATTGTTTCACAGCATGTCTGAAATATATATATTGAATATATTTACCCTCAATAAATATATATTATAATAGCATACCTTTAAATGATTTTTACTGAAATAGCAAACAGTTTCCTTTAGAAGCCCTAACGTGTGCAGAATAGTGGTTTGTCCTGCTTGAATAGAAGACACAAGCACTGTATTATTTGAATTACTTCCTAAACATGCTTCCAATGTTTGTAAACAGAATTCTGCAACTTTATCAGCTGCAGGGTTGAAATCCTTATCATTTTTGAAAATATCAGCACTGACTACAACTACAACAGCTTGCTGAGCACCTTTACGCCACTAAAACAAATACAATTATCATAATAATACACAAAATAAATATCATACTGGCAAAATATTCATGTAATTTTATGCTGATATGAAATAAGAATTAATAATAATAATTCATGCAATTTTATGCTCATATGAAATAAGAATTAATAATAATAATTCATGTAATTTTATACTAATATGAAATAAGAATTAATAATAATAATTCATGTAATTTTATGCTGATATGAAATAAAAATTAATAATAATAATTCATGTAATTTTATGCTGATATGAAATAAGAATTTATAATAATAATTCATGTAATTTTATGCTGATATGAAATAAGAATTAAGACAGAGAAGATAATAGTTATTTTATTTTAGTATATATCGCAAACTGAGATTGAGAAATGTTGTAACTTCCAAAAATAAATAGAGATAAATGCATAAACTTAGAATTCTTGCACAATCGTAATGTGGTTTCCTGAATCTATTTCATGCTCCAGTCAGCCCATATCTCTACTTGAAATTCATATCATAGCTTTGATTTGTGTACAAAATCTACAAATCTTTATAAAACAATTGTACAGTATTAATTTAAGAGTCTCGAACAATAGAGGCATTGAGGACAAAGGTGGAGTAAGCCAACAAGATGTAAACATCTATTTTTATTTTGAATAAAGAAGGAATTTATATTTTATTATGTATATAGTACCAAGTGGATTGATTCAGAATGAGACCATACCAATGTGCACTTTATAGATCTTGGACAGTTATAAAGTGATTGTCTGGATCTATTTTATACTCTAATCTACCCCATATTATATCTTGAGCTATAGTAGTGTCAACTTAAATGCATATCTCACCTTTGGTTTTGTATGTATACAAAATGGATTCAAAATTGCACCAAACAACTGCACAGTATGGGAATTTGTCCAAACAGCAAGTTCTTGGTTTCTTAATAGTACTGACAATACACCCAATACAGCCTTAATAATCACATTGTTTTCAGAACTTGAATATTCGTTTAAAACCAGCAACATCTTTTTTGTAATTCCATTAAAGCTTGTACGTAAAACTGGAGTGGGTACAGTTTTAATTCCCATGTTTAAAAGAGATAGAACTGCTGTTACTTGATCTTCATTACGATCTTCAGATGATAATATCTCTTCTAAAGTAGTCACCTGTAAAAGAGAATTAATAAACATTAAACATATTCATGTTGCAATAGCAATAAAGTCTGCAAATGCAAATAGTACCTATTTCTAAAATACTCATTGTAAAAATCTAGTTATATATTTCAATATGATTAGGAAAATGTATCACATATTGGAGGTAGAAAATATTTAGTTTTTATAATAATAGATTATTTTCCAAAAATTTAGTAATACACAGATTTATAATTATTAAAAAACAGCACAGAGAAAAGGCGAGGTTTCTGTATAGGTAATATTTCAATACCTCAATCAATCAGGCTTATTCTAAAATAATGTATAATCTATCTATGTTAGCAGTGTACTTAATATAATTTGTACATAACTAGCATACTTTCAACCTAAAACTCTATATTTATGAACAAAATATAACAAGCAATAGTCATAGACTCTTACCAATGAACAAAAATATTCTGTGGGTGACTCCGTCCCTGAATTCTGTTTAATAACTTCTGTAATAGCTGCCAAAATAGCTAGCATTTCTTTGTGTAGTGCTGAATCAGATCTGAACACTTTTAAAAACCTGTTGTAGGTCATGTTGCTGCAATCAGACCATTCTGATGCGAATGATTGCATTGTCTGGTATGATGACATTGAAGTGTAGTTAGAGCCTGAATCATCTTCAATTTCCATTTCACTTTGTTTTCCTGGGTGTGATTTCGGTGCCAGTGCTTGCACAGCATCATGCTTTTTAAGAGCATCTGATGTTAAACCAGATGGACCTAGAAGAGAAACATTTTATGTATTATGCTTACATTTCTTACTACAAATTTTGAAAGAAAAATAGAAAGAACAATCCTACTGCAGGATGGTAATATAAATCTGATATCTTCAAGTAAATATCTTACCATCTTTCTCCCCTCTTTCCATTCATACAAAATATAATTAACAAACAAGTTGTCTTTCTAAAAATAATGCACTATACTTCTAAAGCAGTTAAATGAAAAATAATAAGATACTATCACTTTCCACAACAGCTTTAAATATTGGCCAAACAATTCAAATCTGTGAAAGTCGGACCTAATACACCACATAACTTAACATAACAATTGTTTAACTTTTTATTGTGATACAATGCAATTTGCCATTTCAAATAGTTACAGCATAGTTACTCATTGTACAATGCTCTATATATTAAGTAGTAGAAGTACTACTACTAGTAGTAGTAGTACAAGTAATAAATATCTGGCACAAATAAAAAATGATTGCTTAATCATCATGAGGGGGAAAATTATAATGAATGGTCCATATAATATGGTATATGATCAACATAATAATATATATGGTCAATATAATAGGATATATGGTCAATTTAATAGGGTATATGGTTAATATAATATTTTATATGGTCAACATAATGAGTTAAGGTCAATATAATAGGGTATATGGTCAATTTAATAGGGTATATGGTCAATATAATATTGTATATGGTCAACATAATGAGTTAAGGTCAATATAATAGGGTATATAGTCAATATAATATGGTATATGGTCAACATAAAGAGTTAAGGTCAATATAATAGGGTATATGGTCAATATAATATGGTATATGGTCAATATAATATGGTATGTGGTCAACATAATGAGTTAAGGGTCAATATAATAGGATATATGAACAATATAACAGGGTATATGGTCAATATAATATGGTATGTTGTCAATAGCCTGTTACAAATTGTAATAAAGTAGAAGTAGAAGTACTACTACTAGTAGTAGTAGTAGTAGAAGTAATAAATATCTTGCACAAATAAAAAATGATTGGTTAATCATCATGAGGGGGAAAATTATAATGAATGGTCCATATAATATGGTATATGATCAACATAATAATATATATGGTCAATATAATAGGGTATATGGTCAATTTAATAGGGTATATGGTTAATATAATATTTTATATGGTCAACATAATGAGTTAAGGTCAATATAATAGGGTATATGGTCAATTTAATAGGGTATATGGTCAATATAATATTGTATATGGACAACATAATGAGTTAAGGTCAATATAATAGGGTATATAGTCAATATAATATGGTATATGGTAAACATAATGAGTTAAGGTCAATATAATAGGGTATATGGTCAATATAATATGGTATATGGTCAACATAATGAGTTAAGGTTAATATAATAGGGTATATGGTCAATATAATATATTATGTGGTCAACATAATGAGTTAAGGGTCAATATAATAGGATATATGAACAATATAACAGGGTATATGGTCAATATAATATGGTATGTTGTCAATAGCCTGTTACAAATTGTAATAAATACAGTAACTACTACTATAACTATTACTTTCAGATAACAACCTACCTAGGTTTTCCTGAAAAAATCTTGATTTAGCAAGATCCCTATACTTTTTGGTCTCAGGATTGGAACTAGAACTCTGTCCTTTTGCCCATCGCTTGCCCTTCGTCTGTCCTTTCAATTTGCTCCTAAATTTACCCATTTTAAAAACAAACACGTGCAGGGCACCTAACCAACATTCGTATTGAACAGACTGACGTGAAAGTGGTTTCTAATCAAAATCAAAACATAACCTATACATTTTAATAAATTTTATAAATAGTTTAAGGTACACAGAGGAAATAATTAACAATATCATATATATTTAACGGTTGTAAAATTTGTTAGATTTAATTATTGTAAATATATAAAATACTTATTATAATGATTACAAAGTAGTTCAAATTAATTCATATAAAAACATAACCTATACATATAAATATTTTTTATAAATACGAGAGTACAGTTTGCAGAAAATAGAGAAAACAATTAACAATATCAACGATTATAAAATTTGTAGGATTTAATGAGTATAAATACTAATATAACTATAGCAAAGTAGTTCAAATTAATTAAATGTTTGAACTAACAGTTGGTACGAAACGTCTCCGATTGTCCGAATCGTCTGTACATCGAATGTCAACCGTCTGTGAAATGTCAAAAAACAAGAAGACAGATTTGTGATAACGGCGATTATTATTATTTACCTGATAACGCGGACGCGACCGATCGGCTCGATTTAGTGCGGTGAGGTGTGCGAGCGCGTCCGGCCGCAGATCAATCCCGTCCCGCTGCAGACATGACCGAATGAAACGGGGGAACAACAGTTATTGTTGCATTTGGGTTTTAGCATGAGTTAAAATGGTGGCCTGAAAATGTTAGAAATCCTGCAAATGTTTTTGTTCTTGTTTAAATCTAAATACCGGCGGAAATTTCGATGCATTGTGAAATATGAGGTGCTGTTCTGTTGCATCCTGTTGTTTCTGTTGGGCAACTTAAACATTGTGCAGACAAAGTGCTTGAATGCGACTGACTGCAGCGGGAATGGTGTTTGTCTGAATGAGACCTGCATGTGCTATGATGGGTGGCAGGGGTCTCAGTGCCAGTTTTGTGGTGGCAAAGTCAGGTGAGATATTGATTTTGGTGTGTGCTAATAAATTTATACATGTATTCATGTCAGGAAACTAACTGTAAATAATGGAAATTTTGCTTATGTATGGTATCCTGTATTTATGTTATGATAAAAATGTTTTAATAATTTTAATATCATCAATCTCAACTCAAGAATATTGTAATATGTTTTCATTTGTAAAACATATTATATTTTTTTACATATGAAAACATAATGCTATTTCTTGAGTTGTGATTACCAGAAAAATATAGTTATGATAATAATTTCAAATTTTTACTTCAAATTTAAAAGTTGTCCACTTCTATGCTTATGTTGAACATTTCTATTTTGTGTTTTTGTCTTCTTTTCTAGTGTTTTTTGTGTATATTGTGTGGTTTTGTTTCTTTTGTATGTATCTCTCAATATACAAAAATCTTCTTCTTGTCCCATTTTTGTTCTGCTTATGATCACAATTTATTCTGGCTATGCCAATATTTGTGTTGTTTTTGTCATTATTAATTATAATAAATAATATTCAATGCCTTTTTAACCTTATTATTTCAAGAACAGTGTTAATACTGTCTTAGCATAAACTGAAATGTAAGACTATACACTTCAGTTTATGCTAAAATTTTCTGATGTTCCTTGGCTTATTGTGACTGTCACATTTGATTGATCTATTGTCATTCTCATTAAGCTTAAAAATACCTTACATGCTCAGTAATACTGTCATTATACTAAAACTAGCTGAAATTTCGATCATCCGATGTCATATGATGAATCAACTATACTATCCTGCCAACTCCCCTGAGTCCATGTGACTATTTGTACTGTTCCTCTCAAAATATTGCATGCCCAGCTTCTTCTTCAAACTATGTAGTTGAAACTTCTAAGATGCAACTCCTACTATCATGTTATTATATGAAATAACATGATAGTAGGAGTTGTCACAACATGCACTGACAGCTCAAATGTCATAAATGACAGATTGGTTGGCTTCAAAACACTGTCTATGTTTAAGGCACCTTACACAGTCAATAATATTGTTATTTATAGTATTGTAATTCAGTATTTGAAAACAATCAATTATCCTGATTAACATCACTCTTCTGTTCCATCCATCAATACTACACCTTATTAGGGGAGTGCTGGCCTAGTATGGCCAGCATTGGCAACTCCTCACCCAACAGAGTTTTGCAGTTGCAAAATTGACTGGTGGGACGAGTGAGCAGCCTTAAAGAGAGGTTTCACAATAGGCCTATTTTGAGGCTTAAGTGTCTGTAGCAATGCTACCCTCTAGCCAACTATCCAGACACCTTACACAATCAGTAATACTGTCAATTGGGAAGTTACGACAGTTGTCTCAAGGTGCGATGTTAAAACTAAGATACTATTTTTATTTTAGCCATAGTACAATACTATATTATATGTAACTATGTATATTAATCATGTGTGTGTATCTGCTTTTGCTAAAGTGAAATAAATCAATTATTATACATACCATTGTTAATACTAATTAAAAATGATCATTAGTTAGCAATTTTATGAATCACCTACAATAACATGTTTATTGTTTGTTTTGGATATCATTTGTTTGGGCTTATATAACAGGACACAATAGTGATTAAATATTGAATATCTGAGAAATAGTAATATACATAAAAAATTATCGCTTTTGTTTATATTATTTGGTATAGTCTCTCATCATTATGTTGTTTCTTTTTTAATTGTCCCATATTGGGTATGCATTTATTGCTTAGTATATTTTTCTGTCTGTTGCCAATATTGCTGGTCTAACCCCCATATTCACCAAGGTTCCATAAATCTATCAATAGCTATTGAACCTATAGGTATTCGTTGTTATAGCAACAATAAATACATTATCTAGGGAATGTAGTTACTTTAGATTCTCTCTATAAGGCACCTTACATGGTCAATAATACTGTCAATATTTTAAAATAATGACAGTATTACTGTATGATAATATGTTTAAAATTTTCATTATTCTAAAATGTTGACAGTATTACTGTTTGTGTAAGGTATAGTAATGATGGAATGAATTGAATACTGATGTTTATCCATATAATTGATTACTTGATAAATATTGAAGGAGGATTCAAGCAAATACTGACAGTACTAGGATTGACAGTATTATTGACCGTGTAAGGTGCCTTTATTGCAAACAGTGAATAATTAAACAAATGGTGTCATCAAAGCTCTTGTTGCAAGTGCTATTCAAGGTGTTTAACATATGTTTTGGTATATTCTGTCACAATGACGTTGTCAATTTATCCATTTAATAACTATGGGACCTATAAAGTTTATGGAATGTTGGTGAATATGTGCATGAAACCATTTAAGTAGTTTCTTTTTTAATTTTTCCATATTAGATATGTACTTGATTATTTATATGAATTATTATTATTAACTATTACAACCCAGCCCAGGGGCCAAGGTAGTAGAGGCAGTTTGTAAAATATTTGTAATATTTTTGTTGAAAGTCAATATTAGTCTACTGCATAAAAATTTCCAAGTAAGATAAGCAAATAATGACATCATTTTTTTAGGCATAACTAATCAGCACCTGCAATTCTTATCATTTGGTTTTGCTATTCTTGGAACTAAATATGATATGTTGTCTATATATTGATAGCTAAACTATTATGATAAAATAGGTAGAGATAAAAAACTTTTTATTGGTATAAACAATATAAAAAAAAAACAAAAACTGGAGTCTTATGGTCTATAGTCCTATATGTTATTTCTATATTATAAAAATGAAGCTGACCAACCTGTCATTTATGTTCTTGTGTGTGCTGTCAATGCTGACAGTTTAACATTAGGGATTGTGGGTTTAAATACCCACTGGGACGTGTCTTTTTATATATTTTTTTCATTATTTACTTGAAGTATTAAGTGTTTTGAAGTAATAGCAATGTTTTAAGTAAAGTTTTGCAATTTTTTACAATTAAAAATGGATTTATCATTATATTGATAAAAGTAAAAGGGCATTTGACCTAGTAACCCACTATAATAAGTAAAGATGGGTTTATACCAATATAAAAATATCTGGTATGGGCACCACATGACTTTCCAAAGTACATCGACATTTTTAATTTGTGACTTTTGACATTCAGTCAGTCAATAATTGGCAATATTTGACAAATACAACAGTGCTGTATTCGGAAGCTAATAGGAAATAAGATTTAAGACAGATGATTGTCCTTAACCAAAATAACGAACACTGACAAAGCATTGTGAGTATTTGTTGTATGTTTCAATCATTCATGTTGAAACATACAACAAAAAAACAACAACAAAAAAGATTGATTTCTCAGAGAGAGAAATCAATCTTTATTAGGCTATAGGCCCTTGGGCTTTCCAACATGAATGATCTCATTTTTAAATGTTCTCCATTTAAAATTAATTTAATATTTTTCTGTTTAAGGCTCGGCACCTCAAACGGAACAATACACGATGGCTACGGAAACTACTCAATCGGTGTCAAGTGCAGTTGGTTGATTGACGCCCCGAATTCTTCAATAACCATCCATATTGAAGAGTTTGCCACCGAATGTGGCTGGGACCATCTGTATATATTCGATGGGGACAGCGTAAACTCGCCGCTCCTCGCCGTTTTCAGTGGGCTGATGTACAAGGACAATTACAGGATCCGGAGGATACCGGAAGTCATCGCTCATTCCGGCGTGGCGCTAGTCCACTTCTTCTCGGACGATGCCTACAATATGTCAGGCTTTAATATGACCTACAGACTGAACGCCTGTCCTTCAAACACATCCGGCATTGATTGTTCGGGGCATGGTGTTTGTATTGATGGGGAGTGTACTTGTTATGGTAAATAGATATGTTTTATTTTTTCTTGTAATAGGTAAATCTATAATCATATTTGACTCTAGAGTTTATGGGCTGAATATATCATAAAATACATTCCCTCATCTCCCTTCTTACCTGCATATTTCATCTCGCACTTCAAACTAGCAAATAATGAGACCTTTATTGGCATTAGTAATCACTTCATCAATATAATGCAAAGTACAACAGTAAACTAAAGATACACTACCTCACCTCCCTTCTTACTTGCTTATTTCATCTCTCTACCTTGTCTTTTTTTAGATTTATTAATTTTAAATACATACGTATGTTTTATATAAATAACATATAATTTCCGAAAATTATGCTCCCTCTCAATTCCGTCACCAATCCACTGACCTGGACAGCCTGGTTCTTCTTGCACCAATTTCCTCTCTTCAAACATCACAAAAATGTAAGACATTTATTGGCATAAATAATCAAAAGCTTTGCTGGCCAATTCTCTTTTGCTGCTATGTTCCATACTCTTATCGTAAATTCCGTCATCATAAAATGTGTAGAATATAAATATACTATTTCTTTAGGACATTGGACTGGTGTGGCTTGTCACCTGGAGAAGTGTCCCAATAAGTGCGGGCATGAAGAAAACCGAGGGACGTGCGAGCCGGAAATGGGCTGCAAGTGCAATTATGGCTTTAAGGGGGATGATTGTTCGCAAATGGCTGTGAACGGGTATTGGGAGAATGTGATACCTACGAATTATATACCACCAGGCTCGGCTTCGCATGGTGCGGCCGTGTGGAAGGACTCACTTTACATCATATCGGGCGAGAGCTATAACAAAGGCAAAATGTTATACACATACGATTTTAATGGTAGGCCAAATTGACTATTCTATTCATGATTTTCGTTGTCTTCCCCTCGTTCATCTTGAACATAATCGTCCATCACTCTATCCCCTGTTTATAATTATAAATATGTTATTTAAGATCAATGGGCAGTTCTTAAATATGTTCTGTTTGCAGTCTTTTTTGTCTCCAGTTATGAATCAAGCTGTATATTGAATGTACTAATTAATGTATGACATTTTAGGTAATGTCTGGGAGACAGCACATTTAAACGACGGCCCCCACATGCGTTACGCGCATTCAACAGTGCTGTATGGGGACAAACTGTTTTTGTATGGAGGTATTTGTGGCAACCGTGGCCACACGTCCGAACTATGGGCGTTTGATATTAATGCCAAATCATGGGAAAACATAACAGTCAAAGCAGTATCGTGCAATGGAAGTCACCTACTGTGTGGTCCATTGAAGAGTGCTGGACACTCGGCCACAGTAGTGACTAATGTAAATAATAAGAAGGCTGATAGGATGGTTGTTATTTTTGGCCATTCGCCCCTTTTAGGTATGTTTTATATCATAATTATCAGTTATAGTAGTAACATGCAAATAATTGGATTACAAATACTCAAGCCTATTTTGAGAATATACCTGACTAAACAAAAGAAAGAGCAGGAATATATGGAATTTCTCTTCTGCATTGTTTAAACACAACTTGTATATTATCAATATTAAATTTTGATTCACTATGGCATCATTTTATGAGCTTACATCGTAAATTGTACGTATTTTGTGAAGTGACAACGAATATGTTCTGAACTAGTAGTATCAGGAATCGCATCCCTGGTAGAGGTGCTGCTCACATAACATAATATCATTGCTTTCATTTCCATTCCCTCTTTTATCCCCGTATTCACCGACGTTCCATAAATCTATCAATAGCTATTGAACTTATATGTATTCGTTTCTTATAGCAACAATAAATACATTATCTAGGGAATGTAGTTATTTTTATTTTTTTATTGCAAACACTGAATAATTTAGAAAAAGGTGTCATCAAAGCTCCAATCGCAAGCGCTATTCAAGATGTTTTGACATTTGATTTGGCATATTCTGTCACATTGACGTTGTTAATTTATCCATTCAATAGCTTATGGGACCTATACATTTTAAGGGATTTTGGTGAATACGGGCATTAGTCAAGTATTACTTAAATACGGTTGCGATTCTATCAAATAAATAATTTTTACAGTTTAAATGGGTGTTAGTTCAACATGAAAAACGATTGTATAGGTCACTCATACCCATACGGTTTTCGAAAATAATGATAATTTTTAAATTCACAAAATCATAGAAGAGCCTGAGTTAGAATCACCCATACTCATATACTATTTATCATTTTAGGCTATTTAAACACCGTGCAAGAATACTATTTCGGCACAAGAGAATGGCACATCGTTAAAAACAAAGGATACCCCGTGAAAGGTGGTTACGGTCACACAGCAGCATGGGACTACTACACCTCCAAAATCTACATATACGGTGGAGTTGTTTCGGAAAGTGAATCCTCGCAAATACTCAGCAAAAATCTATACTCATATGATCCAAACAGCAGAGTTTGGACGTTATTATCGGACGCGCCAAGCGCACGATACCTTCACTCATCCACGTTTGTATCCCCTGCGCTTATGCTGGTTTTCGGGGGGAACACTCATAATGACACCTCGCATAGTGTCGGTGCGAAATGCTATAGTTCAGAGATGATGGCTTATGACGTAATATGCGATACGTGGCAAACCGTTATAACGCCTAACAATATCCAAGCGGATTTAGCGCGGTTTGGACATTCCGCTTCAATTTTTGAAGGCTCTTTATATATTTATGGAGGGTTTGACGGGCAAATGTTATCCGATATTCTTAAATACACGCCGGGCACGTGTATGCATTTGAACACGCAGCACTCCTGTTTAAGCACGCGGCCCGGCGTTAAGTGCGTGTGGGACCAGAAAAATGGGAAATGTGTTAATATTAAGGATATAGCGAAAACGCTACTAACTTCTGATCGGCACGGGGATGGGGTTATTTCAAAATGCCCTGATATGAATCGATCGTTTATAGCGCATAGGATTTTTCAGAATAAGGAAAAGTGCGGTAAAATTGAGGATTGTGCTAGCTGCGTGCAGAATACTAAGAAGTGCGTGTGGTGTGGAACGAGTAAGATAATACCCAGCCATTATTGAATTGTATCTAATTAATTATATTGTAGGTTGTTCATATGAAACTTGTAAGGATGGCAATGATATTGCAGTAACAACCTTGGAACAGTGCCCATTTGATGCTGGGCCTATGTGCAAACAATTACATACATGCAAGTCTTGCAGTTCTCATGCTGATTCTTGTAAGTATTCAAGGTGTTTTAATATTACAGCTTTCAATTATTTGTTTTTGTGATTCCTTTCTGTGTGTGAAGGTGAAGAGATTTTCAACACTGATAATTTGGTCATTGGATGTGTTCTACTTAGGTGCAGTGCACATTTGAGAAACAAGTTTTATGAAACTGATTGAATTAAACTAGTTTTATGTTTTGGTGCACAAATAGGAAACCATTTTTCTACAGTTTTATCATGTCCTCATAAAAACTGTTGAGTTCATGTTGAGTTTATTCGCAATTTTTCCCCATGTTTGTTGGACTTCATGCCTTACTGCAATTTCAAATTGATATTATATAAAATAGGGTATTTCTTTTCCTGCAGAATGCAAGAAACTGTCTAAAATATATGATTTTTGCGGCATTTTCCTGTTAATCGGCCATTCTTGTATTTTTAAAGCAAGCAGGATTATTCGAATTACAAATGTGTAGAGAATCCAGTGTTCCATATTATCCTAATGATATATTACAAATATTTATAATGTTTTTTAGGTAAATGGAAATATGAAGTAGCAAAATGTTCCTCATACACTCATACAAACCAAACATGCAACGAAGAAAACGCTGCTTTAGAGCAGGCCCAGTGTCCAGGTGTCTGCTCCGAGTTTACATCCTGCCAAAATTGCACACAAGAGGAATGCATTTGGTGCCAAAACGAGGGTAGGTGTGTTGATAAAAACGCCTACACTGCAAGTTTTCCGTATGGTCAGTGCCGGGAGTGGACGACAGTTAGCTCCAAATGCCGCAGTAAAGGCAACGAGGAGAAATCCCAATGTAGCTTTTATTCCACATGCACGCAATGTAGGGACGACCCTGCCTGTGGCTGGTGTGATGATGGGAGTAGAACAGGATTAGGCAAGTGTATGCCAGGTGGATATGCAGGCCCCAATTTACACACACAATCACTACCCTCCAGCACATGTCCATCTGAAAGATGGCACTTCACCACATGCCCTGTTTGTCAGTGCAATGGCCATGCGAGTTGTAGGGCGAATACAAGCATTTGTTTGCCTTGCAAGGATTTAACGCAAGGTCCGCACTGTGAAAAGTGCATACAGGGTTTCTGGGGTTCTCCTATTAACGGTGGAAAGTGCCAACCGTGTGAGTGTAATGGACAGGCCACTCAGTGCCATCCGGATACTGGGAAGTGCTATTGTACCACCAAAGGGTTATCGGGTGATCATTGTGAGAAGTGTGATGCTGCTAATCACTATCATGCTGATCCTACTAATAAAGGAACTTGTTACTGTAAGTATAACAGCTATTTCAGCGTGATTTTTGATTCATTATTTAATTGTACTATCAAGTAGCACATAGGCAAACTACTCCACATATTGAAAGGGAAACTGTATTATCTCATGAATTGAACTATCTGGAATATGTGCACAGTGTCTATTCTTGTCAATATTATATTTGTCTTACTTTTAGATGATCTCACAATTGATTACCAATTCACATTCAATCTGTCGAACTTAACAATTGATAGGGAATTAGGAACTGTATTATTTCATGAATTGAACTATGAAAGTACAATATTATTATTATTTATATGACAAAATATTTGAAGAATCATGTTTTACTTTAAATATTGTATCTGGAATATGTGCACAGTGTCTATTCTTGTAAATATTATATTTGTCTTACTTTTAGATGATCTCACAATCGATTACCAATTCACATTCAATCTGTCGAAGAAAGAGGACAGGCACTATACGCAAATAAATTTCCGAAACTCCCCGACAAAGCCGGACATCGATGCTGATTTCACAATCACGTGCTCAGTGCTAGCCAAAATGAATATTACGATCAAACGTGCGAATTCTAAAGAGGAGAAGCCGATCTTCACGGGGTACAACTGCACGACGTTCCGATCTCGATTCACCAAGTCCGAGTTTAATTTCGGCCTGGAGGACAATGTTACTTTAACGACGTTTTATGTCTACGTTTACGACTTTCAGCCGCCGCTGTGGATACAAATCTCGTTCTCGCAGTATCCCAAGTTGAACTTGCAACAGTTTTTCATCACATTTTCAACGTAAGTATATTACATTTTGAAAGAATGTGTTATATTTTTAATAGATTCACATTGGCAGTTACGTTTCTAGAACTATTTTTTAAGTAATGCAACTTTATCTGTATAGACGAAAGTTTAATGCCATCTGACGGTAACCGCGTTAATAAACTACACACCCATATGGTAATATCCCTATATACTCGTACCATTAAGATTACCGAGTGGTGCCCTTACCGTTGGAATGTTATTCCAATTATGACATTCCATAGTGCTAGAGGGATCAGAACAAAGCTAATCTTTAAAAACTCTGTTGTAATGTTATTCCAAAGGATACCACTTGTAATCCTGATGGCATGAGTATTATCATATAATGTTATTTCAAAGGGCACCACTCGTAATCTTGTTGGCATGAGTATGTAGAAGGTTATTATCATATAATGTTATTCCAAATGGCACCACTTGTAATTCTGATGGCATGAGTATGTTGAAGATTATTATCATATGTATGTGGATTGTTAATTAATGTGATTACGTTCAACGTTCTTCTCTAGAGAGAAAGTTGTATTACTTGTATATAAACCATTCAGAATTTTGAGAATTCATCCTCAATACTGCACTGATGAGATCTAATGAGGTCGAAATCTAGATTGTTAATAGGTTAATTCAAACATATATTTAACTATTTTATACAACCCTTTTATATACAACCCTATATTTTCCGAATAGAGCGATGCTGTATAAGGAAGTTATTGTTATCGCGAAAAATTTCGAAAATTTCAGCAGTGCTGTATTTGAAAAGTATAAATTCGTCTTAGGGCCGGTTCTACAAATAACATTTAACTGGAGAATAAGGCTATTCTTGATATAAGTTTGAGATTTTAACGCTAATATCTCAAACTTATTCCACAAATAGCCCTATTCTCCAGTTAAATGTTAATTGTAGAAGTATTAGTATCTCAGAGTTGAAATTATTGGTGGTTAACTTTAAACTTTTTAGTGATTCAGAATTTGGATTGAATTTTTTTGTAGATGCTTCCTGCTGTTGTTATTAGTAGCCGCAATACTGTGGAAGATCAAGCAGAGATATGACTTGTACCGTAGGCGGCAAAGGCTTTTTGTTGAAATGGAACAAATGGCGTCCCGTCCGTTTTCACAAGTGCAGGTAGAAATCGACGGCAAGGATCGGTCGGATATGGATAATCCGATGATTAAAGTGTTAGATAGACTTAAAAGCAAAAAGGATTCGCCTAGTCCAATAGCTTTAGAGCCTTGTAGTGGCAACAAAGCGGCTGTATTAAGTTTATTGGTTCGATTACCAACAGGTATGTAAGAATTTTATAATAATCTACTTGACATGTAGTTAGCTCATGAATTTTAAGCAGATTCTCCTCTATAGTTCCTTTAAAAAAAACTTCTATCTTTATAGGGCTATCAGCCGTAAGGCTTTTCCGCCGGTCAGGGGAGAAGCTCAGAGATGTTTAATCACCCGGTATTTACTTTAACTTCACGCAAATTCGAACTCACGCTCCCCAATCCTTATTTTTTCAGATTCTCATGATTTCGGATTCCTTATAGGTGATGTTGATCGGCTTCGCCCATTCTATTTTCCCCCTACTATCAGTATTTGCTTAAGGATGATTTACATTTATCTAGATTTATCAAGAATTTTTTCTAGTTCCAATTTAAAAAACGTGAATTATATTGTATTAGTTTAATCTAGAAAATTGAACAAATTTCATCTTCTTCTGAAACTTGAATTGTGTAAATCAAAAAAAGAAATAATAGGTGCTGTTCTAGTTGTAGTTTTAGCTGGAGCTGTTTTGACGAATCTAGTACACTGAGTCAAGAAATTGTCTTGTCTCAAACAACCTTAAGTCGTTTCTGTTGTTATAATATTGTTTCATTTTAGGTGGAGAACCATACACAGTCCACGGCCAGTCGGCCGGCATAGCAATCGCCAGCACACTAGTAACATTAGGTAGCGCCCGAAAGACAAGCGTGGAACAAGTCAAAGTGGATGGTAAGGGTTCCAAGTCCAGGAAATCTCAGTCGCAGCATCCGGACGGCGGATGCTTGTAGAGTAGCAATCTCATTCATTTCGTAAACTGTGGTACTTTATCTCGAATGCTTTAACAAACAAATTCAAACCTTAGTAATTTATTAATTAGGAATTTATTGTGTTCTTTTCTGTTACGACTAGGCCTAAAATATTTGTTTTTTGGACAGGCCTTATTTATATTACTAAAACGGTTATTGGGTTATAAGTCAGCAACTAAAAATTTTAAACAAACTCATTTATTTATTTTTTATGTGACTGATTGAAATTCGTTGAGATTTACAGAAATTATTACCGAATATACTCACTTGCATTATGAACAGGGCAAACCAACATCTAATGATATATCGCGAATTACTATTTTTTTAGCTTTTTTTTAGCAACAACGATGCAGCAGAATCACATATAATGTTTCTAGATTAAAAAACTTATTATTGTTGACTCTGAGATTTTTTTTTTGTATGATTTTATGATCTACGTTATATAACCAAGGAATATGGTCATCCATTTTTACAAAAAAAAAAATTAACTTAAAATCTTTTATTTAGTAAATTGTATGACATTCTGTTGCATAGTTTTTACTAAAATCTCAAAAAAAAAATCACAATTCACACAGTAAGAACAGCATAGGTGTGATCCCACCCTTAAAAATTTTAAATTTAAATTCTATGGCTATTTGGCAGAAGCTGATATGTAAATTAGACTAATTTTTTTCTAAATTTCCAAAAATTCATAAATGGGATATTATATTATTAATTGTAATAACTCCTGACTTTAATTTACATATGTAAATTATTACTTTTATATAAAAGTAATAACTTTAAATAACCACATGTTCTGTTATATAGCAGAACATGTGGTAATTTAAAGTTATGTAGAATAGTTGAAATAGATATCAGCTTTTGGCAAAATATCCACAGAATTAAAGTTCGACAAATCACTTGAAAGTTGGCGTGCATGTTGTTACTTCCTATTATATAATATAAGATCTGAAATAATTTTGATGTTTTTTACAAACTAGCTTCCATTCAACATTTTTTAAATTTTTGTGGTTTTGTGATTATATATATATATATATATATATATATATATATATATATATATATATATATATCCATGAATGGTAAAGTCATCCAATAAGTTTTCATAATTGCATAGTTCTCGATAGGCCTAATGGACACTGGACTTTGTTAGTGAATTATAAAAGCGCAATAATAACAGCAACCCAGTGACATCCATATAAAATCGATGTTATACTCCAATCAATTCTCGTTATTTTTATATCACAAGATGGTTTAATATATGAATGAATATACCTCAGAATGAATAAATAATCATCAAAATGCAATAATGAAAATTTTATAATCTAGTAGAACGTTAGCTGTACATATTATTCTCATGTTGTTTCATATAATCTAGAAAAACGTTATTTCCATTAGTTTAAAAAATTAATACTCTGTCTCACGGATTATTCATGTTGTAACAATCTATAGCCCCCTCCTCTGCGATAATCTAGACATGAAATTGTAAACCCCCCCACTCCCAAATCCCCACCCCTAAAATTCCCTGTGTATTAGGAGCGAATGACGATTGTAAATTTGGTATGGACGGAAGACTGAACAAAGTATTTTTTTTATAATGAATCTGAAGATGTAATCCATGTACTCATTTGTTATTTATAGATTATTTTATTCGATATTTAGATTTGTATGGTTATATATTTTTATCTTGGTATTACATTTCTGTTTATTTTTTATTAATTACTTGTCAAAAGGAACAGTGATTTTAACCAGCTTTTTACAACAAATTTAAAAATCGTTTTGTCTCTTTATATTGAATCTTTAAAGAATCTATTATATCATATTTTACTGCCATGTACCTCTCTTGTTTTTTTTATGTAAATAATATCAAATACTTTTTAATTATGTTAATCATTCATATTTGTCAACATCTATTAACCTTTCCTTGTTTTAGCAGTGAATTATCTTTAGGATATTCACTGACATTCCATTAATTTATCCAATGTTTTTTAAACAAAAGGAGGTAAATCTTTAGAGATACTCTTATATTTTCCATTACTTTTGATTATAGTTCCTAGGTATTTGAAGCGTTATAGCTGTTCCATTTGTCTTTCGTTTAGCTTTATTTTTGTAGATTTTGCCTTCCTTGGATATTACGATGCTCTTTTTTTTCAATGTTCATGTTTACTTTTATTAGTTCTTTATTTCCTGTTTTTATATTGTGTTACAGCCTCTGACTTTTTTGTATGAATTTATGATCTACCTTATATAAGCAAGGATTATGGTCATCAATTTTTACAACAATTTTAATCAAATTTATATATTGTGTTACAGTCTACACCGAAATATATATATATATATATATATATATATATATATATATATATATATATATATATATATATATATATATATATATATATATATATATATATATATATATATATATTGTGTTATAGATCTTTATCGCCATATTGTCTGAAAACATCATTTCAGTTACCTGTGTCTGTTTCATATTCCAGAACCCTATTTTTATCATCTTCAGATTTTTGCTTTCCTTCTTCATTACTCCATCTAGAACTATTACGAATAGAAGTGGACTCAAAACAAATTCTTGTTTAACCCTTATTCTCGTTGAGAACTCCACTGATTCTCATTGTTTGTTCTTAAAATATTTTTATTGTCCCTGTACATTGATTTGAATATTTCTATTACTACTCTATCTACACCTCTCGCGTGTCTTCCCTTTTTTCTGTTGAAAGCTTTTTCTAAATCTTTGAAGCATTCTCTGTACTTATTTATTAGTTTTTATCAGGAATTTAGTTTCAATTGTATACAGCTACTGTCCCATAGATAACTACTGCCATAATTACAAATTCAGAATTACAACAATTAAATTAATTTGCCTATAAATTCTCATCAGTTCACTCATTCTAGAAGTAATCAGCTGATAATAATAACAAAATACCTACATTTTATTATTATTATCAGCTGATATTGATTGTATACAACTACTGTCCCATAGGTAACTACTGTCATAATTACAAATTCAGAATTATAACAATTAAATTAATATGCCTATAAATTCTCTTCAGTTCACTCAATATAGAAGTAATCAGCTGATAATAATATCAAAACAGCTGAATTTTGTTTTTCTTATCAGCTGATATTGATTATCATCCAATAATTTGACTGTATCAGATTTTTAAATGATGATTATAGGGGAGAAACTACAAAACATACAAATATAATCCACATATTACATAATTTCTCATTGTTTTCTACTTAAGAATAGTAGTTAATCCCTTTGAGCTCATAGTAATTCTATAAAAAAAAATCTAATATTTTATGGATACGCCACTGTTTAGATATCAAAGAAACTTTTAATACGCCCCTCGTACAATCTTGCAAATTTTGTTATTAAACCACAGTTGGCAATATTATGACAGTGATGCCAAAACGTAAACATGGCAGAATGCACATCGAACAGTGTTATTATTGTTATTTGTCTCAACCCGTGAAATTTATAGTTAATCAAACAACAAAATTATAGATAGTGCACAATTGGTTTCATAACAGTTTACAAACAATTCTAAAAACAGTCGTAGATATGATTTCGCGGCTGCACTGAGAAATAGGTGAGTTGAACAATAACAACCAATTGGTGTTAAGTTTCACCGAATTTCCTGTTTAGCACCGTCTATTATTCTCGCATTACAAACCTCTTTCATACCCTATTTTGTGTACAAGTGCTACACAAATGATACATTGTAGCCCCCTTCAAGGTTATGTCCTCATACACTTTCATTCATACATTATGCAATATTTACCAGTTAAAATTCGCTACATGGTATGCGTTTTTATTGGTAAATTGCCCAATCAAAATGCAGGCCATTTATTACCTTATTCAAGTGTGTTACTAATTAGTAAAGCAGTAGCGAATGTTTGAGTCAGTTTCAATGATTGTTTTAGATCAAAATGTCTGACGAAGGAACTGAGTGGTTGTATGAACTCTTGAAGGATGTGCAGCTTATGCAATTTTTGCCTCCAATTAGGGATGACCTCCAAGTGACGAGGTTAGAACATTTTGAGTATGTGAAGGCTGAGGATTTGGAGAAAATTGGATTAAGCAAACCAGGTATGCTTATGAACTTATTTTGTATGTTTTTTTAAAATATGTATTACATTGCTGTCTAATAAGAATATTTGTTAAATTTGAGATTTATTTGTTTGTGTTTTGAAGCAATAATCACAATTTTTTAATGTTTATTTTTGTAACTACTTCATGATTCTCAGTTTATGTTTATGTTTTTATTATATTTCTTTCTGTGAACAATTACAATAATTAAGGGTAATGGCTAGTACTAGGTGAATGCTGTCCTATTATGGGAGCCAGCATAAGCCTCAATGTTACAAAAATGAATGTATGTAAAACAAATATGTTGAGTGAACTGTAAGAGAACTTCAAAGAACATGGATGGATAGTGATATAACTCTAATCACTAAAAAACAAATAATAAAAACACTGGCACTGGTTTAGGTGTTTTCCATGCCTATACCTTTCTTTTCCCAATTGACCCTTTTTCTATAGTTAGTTGTATCACTATTTGCGAGTAATACTACATCATCCATCTCATTTTGCCTCAGTTTGCCTCATTTTACTCCATTTGACTTCATTTTGACTTGTTTTGCCTCATGTTGCTGCATTTTGCCTCATTTATGCTGACATTATTCTTTGAATGGATTTGAACTGAATAGAACCTAACCCAGTTGAACTGAATCGATTTGAAACTAACTAAATCAAATCACATCATTCTTTCCAATAATGATTATTTCTTCTTGCATTTTGTATAATGATGTGATTCAGTATTTCCAATAATGGTCATTTCTTCTTGCATTTTGTCTAGGTCACCACACTCTGATTTTCTTGGTCCATCTAGCATCTGCGGTTCTTGCTAAATGTCCTGCCCAGTTCCCCTTCAGGGATTCTATTTGCACCTTTGCTTCTATAACTTCCATTCTTCTTCATATAATGTCATGGAACTCTGTCTCGATGTGATAGGTCAATCATTGGCCTGATGGCCCTAAAAAATAAATGTTTTTGCAAAATTTATTTAAATGTTATTATAATAATTGATTAACAAAATTTCTTTTGATTAATATAATACATGGGTTGGCAAAAAGATTTATTTCTGTCTCTTTCTCTTGCTCGATGATACATATAATAATTTAAAAGTATTGGTCACATAATATTATCACATAAATATTATGATCATATAATATTGATAATAATTTATATGATAACAAAATGTGAAATATCACAACAATTTTCTAATTTTTGTACATAATAGCAAACTCATACTCAGTTCATTTGATAATATTTCAAGAGTTTTATTTGCATTTTCCACGAAACCCAACAGGATACATTTTGTTTTTAATTTAAATTTCAATCATCTACGGTCGTGCAGCTTTCAAAACAGGTTTTGTTAATATCATTAACTTGTAATATACCTGACCAGCCACACTTACTATACTTGTAAAAACTATTATCGCATAATTAATAGATTGATTATCTCGGTAATTACATCACCTGGGGGAATTAATTACGCGCGTTCTATTTTAGGAATCAGGCGATTGCTGGATGCGGTTAAGAAACGGAAAACACAGCAATGGAAGCGCAATATTATCACGAAAATCATCCCTTCCGCTGGCGGCGCGAAGGGTGGAAATAAGAAAACGAATTCTGATGGGATTGAAAGTTTGGCGTTTAGTCTTACATGTCTTATACAGGAGAAGGATATTAGTTTATCTATTAAGTTGGGGGATGGCTCGTTTGGAGTTGTACGAAGAGGTAAGTTTTAGAACAAACAAAGATGTTATAAATATCTGATAATTTTCCACATGAAAAAATTAACTATATTAATAATCAATTAATTAATATAAACAGTTCCAAAATTCCAATTTTGTAAAACACACACACATATATATATATATATATATATGTGTGGTGCCGCCAGATGGCGTTTAAGTTTCCTCCTGGGGGGTTAGTTGTATAATAAAATCCAATTTATGATGAAAGTCGAGAACAACAGAAATGATAAATATAATTAGAAAAATAAAATGAATACTTTTGTTTTCAACTTTCATTACTGTTCTGTTTATTGTCTAAATCACTTTGAAACCAATCAATTAATTTTGAAAATGGTGTCTCACTATTTTTCTTCGTCACCCCCTAATTGTACCAGCAGTTATCTCTCCCCTGAAAAATTGCAGCGCTTCACTGCAATGCCTGCTGCAATTTTTCAGGGGAGAGATAACTGCTGGTAGAATTAGGGGGTGATGAATAGTGAGGCACCACTTTCTAAATTAATGAATTGGTTTCAAAGTTAAATCACTTTGAAACCAATCGATTAATTTAGAAAATGGTGCTTCACTATTTTTCTATAAAAAGCACCCCCTAATTGTACCAGCAGTTATCTATTCCCTGAAAAATTGCAGCAGGCATTGCAGTGAAGTGCTGCAATTTTTCAGGGGAGGGAACTGTTAGTACAATTTAGGATTACTATCCATGAGAGTTTCTCGAATCTTGAGTGACAACCATTCCTACCAAGTTTTGAACTTGCAGTCACTGAACTGCTCAATCCATTTGATAACAATTATATTTTCTATCATCAACACAAGTATCCTGAGGAATGATTTCCGTGATCATGATTGTTCTCACCAAATATAAATACCTACAGAAGAAAAACAATTACTACCAGAGTTAATAATATACCTTTATTTTATTATAGGGGAGTGGACTAGTCCAACTGGCAGAACTCTGCCAGTAGCTGTCAAAGTCTTAAAGGCAGATGCCCTCACACAACCTGGGGTGTTTGATGACTTCATCAAAGAGGTGCAGTCTATGCACATTTTAAGTCACACGAATCTGATTAGGTAAAGTAAATTAGAATCTATAATAAAAAAAAACTTATCTTATCCACCGCTAAAGGGTGAAGCCCAAAGGAGTTAACTATACAGAAAACCTCTGAAAAACTGTGAAAGGTGATTCATTCATTCTCTGTACGAGATGAACGGCGCCTTTAACCACTAGGCCACACCACATTAGCTGAGTGGATCTAAAATAATTGTATATATTTATATATCTGCTGGCCTTTTCTACCACAGTGTGGTGTAAAGGTTCTAAAATAATTGTACCACTAAATAAATTTATTTAGAAAAGTTTCTGTTAATTTATCAGGTGATTAAATTCATCTGAACATTTTCCAGGTGATTAAACTTTTCTGAACATTTTTCAGCAGCCCTGTTTGAACTGATAGCTCTATATAGCGTTTTATTTTAGACTATATGGAATTGTTCTAACTGCACCGATGATGATGGTAACAGAATTAGCTCCACTGGGATCCTTATTAGACTGTTTACGGAAACAATGCACTCATACTCCTGTACCTTTACTATGTGAATATGCCTCTCAAGTTGCCACAGGAATGGCCTATTTAGAATCTAAACGCTTCCTGCATAGGGATTTAGCGTGCAGAAATGTGTTATTATCTGCTGTTGATAAGGTTAGATCTTAAATATACGCGTATTCTATTTTATTCCTTGCACTAGGGCGTAAGGGAATATATATTCCCGCTGCGATGTATAAAAATGTGCATACAAGTAATTGAACAAAAGAGTACTATTTTATATAGTAACAGTGGGCACACATGAGGCCAAAGAGAGCCGCAATCCAGTTTTAAAAAATATTTTTTAGTAGATACAAAAATTTAATTTTTAAATTTAATGTAATTTCATCTTTTCAAAAGTCAGATATAAGGTCATATGAACATATAAAACTATGAAAAAGTAAATAAATATTTCAAAAAGTGCTAAACTTGACTCAACCAAGAGCTGCAAGCATCACCTTTGCTATATAGTGACGTCATAGCGTCCAATACAGCTTTAATTAAAAGCAATAGCCCCTTATTTGCAAATTTTAGGTGAAAATCGGTGATTTTGGTTTGATGCGCGCGCTGCCTCAACAAGAAGACTGCTATGTCATGACCGAGCACAAAAAAGTTCCATTTCCATGGTGTGCACCCGAATCCCTGCGCTCGCGCCAATTCTCGCACGCATCCGACGTTTGGATGTACGGTGTAACAGTTTGGGAAATGTTTACGTTTGGCGAGGATCCATGGATGGGTTTAATAGGTTGGTAGACCAATCACCACATTTATAGAATATTACATACCAATATATTTTTTTTTTAATTAACATTATTGTAATTATATTTGGAATTTTAGTTTTAACAAAAAATAATTGCAGGTTCGGAGATTTTGCGCAAAATTGATCGTGAAGGCGAACGGCTACAGCACCCAGAAGCCTGCCCGCCTGAAATATACGCCATGCTCCTACAGTGTTGGTCTAGAAACCCGCATGACAGGCCTACGTTTGCTACAATAAAAGAATTCATCAAAAAAGCGAGGTGTCCTTTGATGAAGGCTCTGAGCAAACAGGACGATGTGGATAAATTACCTGTGACGCTTGGTGATGAAATTGCTGTGATTGATGGCTCGCCCGAGTTATATTGGTGGAAAGGGCAGAATCAGAGGACGTTTGAAGTTGGAGTATTTCCTAGGTAAATATGGCATTTCTAGTGTCGCGAACGCTAGTGTAATACTGTCTTACGTCATATATCTTCTTTATTCCATTTCTTTGTTCCCCTTTTTCCCTATTCAGTTCTTCTTTTCCTGTACTTCCTGAAACGTACTTGCGACCCCAGGGAAAATTATAATGACATTGAGAATATATTTTAGATGCATTGTGAATCCTATGAGGCCCAAACAAGGAGACGATATTAGCAAACCGCTACAAAACTCGTTTATTCACACGGGGCATGGGTCGGCGTTTGGGGAGACGTGGGGTAACCCCGGCCATATAGACGAAATGTACTTGAGAAACCCGATGGAGCCGCCTGATTTAACCGGGCTACCACACGAGAATAAGATGTCTACATTGCAATACTCACCAAAGCCCAAGTCACATAGTTCTAAATATTGTAAGTTCTCACAATCACTTCTATCTTAAATTGTACAACGTAAATTACTATTTTAGCTACTAGCTCTCTACGTAGGCCGTCGGAAAAACAGCAATTTAGTTATAGGAAACTTACGAATGATATGCGTTCGTCTGAGGTTACTATGAGGATCAAGCCCGATAGACCTCCACAGCCTATGAATATGGAGGGTTTGTTGATTGATATTTCACCTGAGAACACTCCTATTAGGATTTCCACTGTTGATAGCAGTAAAATGGGGCTTTCTCTAATTGATGAACCTATTGATATTCCTGAAGAGGGTAAGATGATTTGTAGTTTACTCAAAATACATTATAATTCAAATTTATTTCAGGTCTAACTCAATCCCCGCCGCCATATCACATGCCACCCGCGTACTGCAATACACTGTCACTAAGTCCAAGTCAAACCGCTGAAATAGACCCATTTGATACATCAACAGTTGATCTACCAACGGACAATTTCCCTCATAGATATTCCTATAACCATTATAAGCCAGAAGAATCTAACGAAGGTGCTTACAAAATGCCATCGCCCGACCTGCCATCAGCCAACAACGTGTACGCTCAACCCGTAAAGCCAGTAGAACTCTCCAGTCGCTCTCTAATGAATGTGATTAAAAGCGAGATGACGCCCACCAAAGTAGTAGTTTCACAAAGCGTGAACTCCGTTCAAAAAGACATAGCTACATATCCTGATAGTATCTACACGAATGATACACAACGGAAGAATATTGATAGTAATTTCGTGGCGGAACTAGAGAAATGTCTTTATATCAGCAGTTCCGGCAATAACATTCCGTGCATAGAACCTCCACCACAGTCATCTAAAAAATACGAGGAGTTTAAAACGTTGCCCAAACAAAATAATATTTTAAGCCCCACGAAAAACACTCTGCCGAAAGTACAAAACGGTGCTAGCTATTTAAATGTAAATAAGTTTTATGAGAAACCCTATGATTCAACAGCTAATATGAACGGGAATTGCACTTATGCGAATCAAAATGTAACTACTACAAATACAGAATATGGTAGTTTTAAATCTAATAACCGAGTGAACTATAATCCGGTTTATAATAGCCCGATGTATGCGCCAGTTTATGAAAGCAGTAGTAATTTTGTTGCAACAACAACAACAATGGCTGTAGCGGAAAATACGTATGCGAATGATAATTTGTACAAGGGTAGTACATATAATTCGCATATGTATAGTGTTGGTGGTGGTAGTGGTAGTGGTGATGTCTACCAACAAATCACTGAAAGTTTGTATTCGGAAATACCTGAAAATGTTTATAGTACTGTACCTGAGGACCTTTTGAAGCCACATCGACCTGCACCACCATCTCCTAGGACAAGTGGGCATCCTATGAGTATGCAACAGTTACAACGGAGGCTACAACAAGGACAGGTATGGAAATGCATTATATAACAGGCTCCGTAATTTAACGCGCAATAACCAAGCGCATGCATTTTATAGGATGTACAATTACAATTACAGCAAGAGTATACGAAGTGATTTTGTCAGGATAAATTTTTTTAAGCAGCAACACCGAGTGCGCAATAAAATACTAGTAGTCGCAGTTGTACATACAATATTAATATGGTAACAATTTTGAACCATTTGCTCTTGTAGTTAAGTGCCGATGCTGAACGTTTGATGACTCATGAGTATCGTTGTAATAAAGTTAGTCAATTAGAAGAGGCTGTTCCCGGTGTAAGCGCGGATGAGTGCGTGAACGTCCTACAATCTAAAGGATGGGACGTGAGCGCTTCCATTAGATGTATAAAAATAGATAAATTATTTAGGTAAGTTGATTTTAATCCGCACAATCAGTAAGTTTATTAATTAATTATTGTTTAATTTTGCAGATTAGGCTTAGCTGATAGAGACAAATGTGAGAAAGCTTTACAAAGAACTAACTGGAATGTAGAATTGGCCGCCTCGGCTATACTAGATTAATAGAACAAACATTGGTGATACTCATTTTTATTAATATTATTAAAGAACGTTTTATGACATTCGGTGTAACTCTAAAACCTATTTGTTTCGTGGGAATAACAATCTCAAAATGTTTTAAGTATAAACCATATTAAATTACTAATACTTCGTGATATAAATTAGATTCTAGTGAATTCTACTAATATTCCAAAACCATCTGCAAAGGTACTAACTTAATAAACATCAAATTCTATTTTGTTTGAAACTTTATTTTGGATATTACTATTGTCATAGGCTCGATTGTATACATTATATTGTATTATGTATAAACGCGGTTTCACTATAGCCCGTGATTATAGCTGTTTTCGTTTATCCTTTGGGAGCTGTTCCAGGCTATTCTAACACGATAATAAACAGCTCCCGAGTGATCCTGAAAACGGCTTATATATTGCATAAATTGCCAAGATTAACAACAGTTTATACAACATTTTTCAATCAATTACCTGTGATCACAGACCATAGTAAATTCGTCTTTATACCACCCAACCTTTCGTTTCTCGTTTTACAACAGCCTAGAACTGCTCCTGAAATATGCAATTTTTGTGAGGTCTTATCTTATATAAAATAAACATCAAAAAATAAATCAAATGGGGCAAAATTATATTCTTAATATACATATATTATAGAGTAGGCCTGATTGTTGTCTAAGTGTAGGTATATAAGTGCCAAAGATATTATTCTTCTAAATAGTTTGTTAAGCCAATACGAAATTCTATAACACAAACATGTGCCCTGTCCATAAACAAGATATAAAGTAGACTGGATTTAGTTGGTAGCTTTTTACATTGAACATGGTTATATATTTTAATATTTTCATTATATTCATTTACAATTAAATAGAAGAAAAACTGCATGTTTATAAAGGGTAACAATATTTTACATATCTTTTCTGATGCATAATAGTTAGGCATTTTTATATATCTAGAATTTCGTAATTTTTATTATATATGTTTCAGATTTGTTCATGGTTTTCCACACACAAAATGTTGCGAAAGTCCTAGCTATATAAACATGCCACTAGTATTAGAGAAAGAGTACTATTTACAATATTATATTATTAGTTTCAATATTTATGTATTTTTTTATATAGAATAATCGGCTCCTTTGGTTTTTATATTAATCAGTGAAATATTAATAAAGGTACTATTTTTTTGTAGAGTTGGGTGATTTATTGTATTTGTTTAATACAAATAAATTAAACATGAATTTCAAGGATGCATGCAATCATATCAAAAATGTAACTGATATAAGTACAAAAATATGGTAGTTATTTAATAACTGAGTGTAGAACAATCCAGAATTTCAAGGATCCATTCAAACTAGTATTCCACAACAACCCTAGAACTCTTCCAGATCACTGTAGTGGTGTTGTATACCAGTGGTTCACCAAAAGTTTATATTCAGATATACCTGAAAATATTTATAGTACCATACCTGATGTCCTTTTGAAGCTGCATTGACCTACACCATCATCTTCTAGCACAAGTGGGCATCCTATTAGCATGCAATAATTGCAATGGAGGCTACAAGAACGATCGAATTTCTGGGCGAATGTAAACCAGATAAAGATGGCCAATTTGATTGCTAGTACATTAGTGTATTCAATATATCTGTGGATTAATAGGATACATCTTCTAGGATAAGTGGGCATCCTATTATCATACAACAGTTGCAATGGAGGCTACAAGGACAGCATTTCTGGACCAATGTAAACTAGATAAAGATCGCCAATTAGATTGCTAACTTCCAAAATGTATAGGCATGTGAAAAAGAAGAAGTAAATTAGTGCATTCAATATATCTGTGGATTAAAAGGATACAACGAAGATTATACATATGCCATTGGTGAATTCCCTATTGGTTTTCTGATTTCTAATAGTTCCCAATAAGAATTCCGATTTTCAATGAAGAAGATGAAATAAACTAGTATATTCAGTAAGATATTATGTGTAGAATACAAAGAAGATTATATGTAGGCCATTATTTCAATTTCCTATAATATATCTAGTGTGGACACCACACGACTTTCCGAATTACATGACCTATTTTTTTTAAAAACATTTATGACACATTTTTTACTTTTTTTAGAAAACTTGACATTTAGACATTTTGGAATGTTCACATTTTCCCACATGTTCCCGTGTTTTCCTATATTTTCTCACATTTTCTAATGAAAAATGATAAATGTTCAATGCAGTAATCTGCATTGATCAAAATAACCTTCTGTCTTTACAGGGCTGTGAGACCGTGAGGTTTTTCTGCCGGTCAAGAGAGAAGCTCGGTGGAGTTTAATCACCCGGTATTTACCTTAACTTCACAGAAAACCTCTGAAAAACTGTGAAAGGTGATTCGCGAAAATTCGTTCCCCGCTGAGGATTGAACTCAGGTTCCCAATGCTCAGTACGAGACGGACGACGCCTCTAACCACTCGGCCACTGAGCTGGGTTGCATTGAACATTTAACCAATTTTGGCTGATTCTGCGCGCGATTTACGTAGAGTCCATTAAACACCGATGACGTCACTTGTTGCTGCGCGATCATTCCTTTTTTTCTGCAACCGCGCCCAATTGTGCGCAGAAAATCGGTTTTATTGAGTTTTCTTTTCTGTTACTAGTGCCAAATATAGTCGGAATTCGTAGTGCCGTTTTCCCGGAATTTTGTTCACAGACAGACTGATGGACAACATACATATTAAGATACATCCATTGCAAAACTCGGGTTTATTTCAGCTATATTAGGCGTTAAATGTATAGACAAATTATTATTTTTGTTCTAAATTGTTCGCGACAATAATGATGTTTTTTTTTTCCAGAAAGTTATCGCATATTTCTTATTTAGAAAACGTTTTCGCTATAAAAATACCTTCCTTATACATATACGTCGGGCGGAGGCGCGGTGTAGGCGAGGTGCAGGCGCGACGTCGCACAGGCGATTGCGATGTCCATATGCAGTGAAGAGGCGGCGTGGAAGAGTTATGCCTCTCGCATCGCAGGCACCGTCTCAGGCGAAGGCGCGGTGCCGGCGCGGCGTGAGGCACGACGCTTTCACGCCCCCTTTATATAAACATGTGGTGTAATGCTCACTTAGGTGACGAGGCGCGGGCATTTGCCTCCTGCCTCTCGCCGCGTCTTCACCTCTTCACCTAAGACACGGTAGGCGAAGAGGCGAAACTCTTCCACGCCGCCTCTAGTTAAACATATGGTGCAATGTCCACCCCTTCACTACATATGGACATCGCAATCGCCTGTGCGACGTCCCGCTTGCACCTCGCCTACACCGCGTCTCCCCGACGCCGCTTATGTGTGAATTGGGCCTAATAGTAAAATATAATCCTTAAACTAAAAAAATACAACTCACTATTCCCGCTATATCCTCACCCACTTCCCCTACCATGTCAGCCTTATTCGGCGGAGGCGTTTCCCAACCTTTCTACCATTAACTCACCTTTCTTCCACCCTCCACGAATTTGCTTTCACTCCCTCTCTTTCTTCGCCTAGGTGCTACCACGTGTCGCTCTCCTTACTACATAGCATACACACTGTGTACCCTTGCCCCATCCAAATTTTCCTTTCTCCCTTCTGAACTGCATCTCGCTCTTGCTATACATACTTTGTCCTCACCTGGTTATGTAGCTACGGGGTTTCCCCCGCACTTTCCACTCCATATAACATGGGTTGTATTTTGTCATTCTCACCTGCCTTTCTTGCCTCTCAACATGCCTCATTCTCTCCTCGACCTCAGTTCATAGACTTCCATTGGAATAAAATCAATGTTAACTTGACTAGCCTCCTCCTCATGACCTGGTCAATTATACCTTGGCTAGGAGGATATTAGGAGGAGGTTCTTAAAATTCCCTCACTCCTACAATAAGCTGATAATTCTATATAACCAATCACAGGTTCAATTACCTCCGCTGCATTATATCTTTCAAAAGGGTAACATCTCATTAATGCCACCTTGACCAGTCTCTTACTTATGAGCTGGTCAATGACATGTTTACCAAGATTACCTCCCCTGGGGTCGTACCCCTATATTCTAAGTGAGATGGACGATTTCTCCATTTGTCATAGAAAACATCTCCATACGTCAAGGTGCTCTTGGTCAAGATGTTTGGCTTAAGGCTATGAAAAAGTCTTAAAATTTCCTGAAGGAGTGTGGAAATTTTAAGACGTCTTCATAGCCTTAAGCAAGAGCATCTTGACCAAGAGCACCTTGACTTATTATATGGAGATGTTGTCTAAGACAAATGACAAATGGAGTAATCGTCCATCTCACTTGGAATATAGCGGTATGATCCCAGTAAGGTTTTAATTTTATAAAATCACAATATCAATTATTTGACCTTGATAGGTCAAATTTTATCTCTCATGACCTTGAAAAGTGATTCTAGAACCTCCTCCTCCTCTGACCTGCAGGCAAGTTAAGGCGGAGGAGGAGGTTCCAAGGCCAGGAGAAGATTCTTGAATCCGTTTGTTCCCTTTACTACTATATAATAAACCTTTATTGGTATTAACAATCCTCTACACAGTATGTAATAAACTTAAAAATAAACAAAAAATATACATCTTTTAGTATCCTTACAGCAATCTAATATAATAACCCACCATTAGCCATTCCCCTACAGAAAATACTACTAATTCCTCTCAGCTTTTCATCTACTCATATCATAGACATACCCATTATTTCATACATCCTTCCTCTATCCTTTCTCCATCTGCTCTGTGTCCTACTCTACATCTCATACACACCTTCGGCACAAGTCTTTCCTCGAACATCACTGCCCTTATACGCGACTGTATTCCCTGCAAGAGCACCGACATAGGCGTCCATCTTCCGAGCCCTAGCAGTCTCTTGCACCACCCTTGCTACGTTTCGATTATATCCCAGTCACGCAATCCTCGCGCTTCCACTCCATACAACAATATTGGTTTCAAACATGCATCCGAGATCTTACTAGGTTACTATCCCACCACTTTTCCCATTTTTTTCGTTAACCTCCAAGCCAATCTCGGCTTTGGTTGCACCCACTCCAAATGCCTCCTAAACCCATCTCTGCAGTCATACCAAAAGCCTAAATACTTGAAACAATTTTATCTCTCAATCGTTCTTCCCATTCATTTCAACTTTTCCACTCTATCTATTCTATTCTTATTTCTAAACATCATCCATTAGGTTCTTATTAAGCTATTTTCCCATTCTTTTCATCTCTTACACTCTCTTAGCCTCGTTTGTTTTCGTTGGTGAAGTTTTCAACCGAATTGGACAGTTTTTGGCGTTGGGCGTGACTTTAGTTGGAGGTGCTATCAATTCAGCCCCACATCTTGATGGAGGCCACAGGGCTGTCATTTCTGACAGGTTAACTGGTATCAAGAACCAAGTTAATGGAGAAGGCACAGATTTCTTCATTCAATGAGTGCATTTTTTATGTGAGATCGCGCCTCATGAATGTTTCTGTTGTTACAGGCAGCAAATATTTACAAAATGGCAACATAGCCTCCGTATCGCATTCAGACCAATCCCAGATCAACTACCAAAAATCTACACCATCCTTAGTCTACGAAGAACGAGCACTGCCCTTCATTACAATAGAAGTCCTAGCAGTAGTAGCCGGTGCGATTATCATACAGCGTGACTAAAGCCCTGGTTTCCTAGGAAAGCGGCCGCTTAAAAACGGCCGCTTTTGACGTCATTTTTACGTCACAAAAATAATTCTACGTGTATATAAACGAATATAGTTTCCTATAAAGTGTAATACCTCAACGTACTGCAAAAACGCAATGAATTACGATGAAAAATTGTGAGTTCTTCTATTACATATACTTAAAACGACCTTTGTGATTTGTGAATGACGTCAAAAGCGGCCGCTTTAAAGCGACCGTTCTCCTAGGAAGCCAGGGCTTTAGTCTCCCAAATATTGAGCAATAATTTGACTGAAAGATTAGCTCAGTTTGGTGTGATTTTGGATGATATTTCAAAGACTCAACGTACTCCAAAAACACAATGAATTAAAGTCATATTGTAAGTTGTTGACTTACATATACTTCAAACGATTTTTCTGATGTGTAAATTACGTCAAAAACGGCCGCTTTTAAGCGATCGCTTTCCTAGGAAACTAGGGCATTGGTTTAGGTAGGGAGTTCACGCTTGTAACTCTAAGGGTTGTATGAACTTTCAGCCATTCTCACCTGCATCTCTTGCCACTGAACATCCCTCATTCTCTCCGTTACCTCAGTACCTTCGTTAGTAATTAATGCACCCAGATCTACAAATCTCATGTGGTAAAGATTGCGCAATATGCATAATGGCCGCGGTTGCTAATATATATAATAATTTTGTATAATGTATTTTAATTATATTTGGTTATCCTACTAAATGTAACGCATAATAATAATAATAATAATAATAATAATAATAACAAATGGTAGCCTACACCGAAATGTAAAAGTCAAATAGATAATTATATATATATATATATATATACATATATATATATATATATATATATATATTATATAATTATGCGTTACATTTAGTAGGATAACCAAATATAATTAAAATACATTATACAAAATTTCAATTAATTGATATATGCATATATTGAAAATCAATCATAATATTCATGAATTATAAACAAAATAGTTATAATTATTTATTAACTATTATGTGAAAAAATACATAAATCTTCTTATCTGCAAAATATGTATTGGGCGAAAACGCGGAAGAAAACGGATGGACAAATATATAGTATTTGAAATTCGTGGTTAATAAGAACATACAAGTGAATTCTTCTTCTTATACATCCATTAATGGATATTAACCACAATATGTTTCATCTCTTCGCAATTTCTGGCTATATGAACAAGACTTCCGATGGTCCTTATGACCGGGATTCATCGTCTTATGTTTTATAAAATTATGTTTTTATTATGTTCTATTAATATTTCGTATATGTTGATATTTACATTTACAAATTTGATTATTGGATATGTGGTAGTTATTGTGCAGTTCTCATCGACTTGTAAATAATTTACATAATACAAATGACATGTAAATAACTAATTTAAATATTGTATATGATTGATATATTAGTGCCTTTCGTTTATCACTCTGGGATGGTACGGACTTATTGTTTCTTGTTCTATTTGCCGCTTCCGATGCGCATAATTATACCTCGACCCTTACAACCGGCGGCGCATGACCGTAAGACCTGAGCGATACTGCACGCCACAGGGACGACTAGCAATGATAAACCATGCTAAACGAAAGCGCCTATTGTATGGGGTTTAATGCTAAAAGAAGCTTTATGGTAAGATATATTTATACGTATGTATATTTATTTTGAGGTACGTCTAGCTATACTATATCTACTTAACTTATTTTTACAATAAACACTTCTACGCTATTCTTACAAATTCACCAGATTAATGTTCCTAATAGACCTCACTATTTATTAATTATTATTACTGTTATTCCGAACATTTCTTAAGCGGTTTGCTCGAATATTATGATAAATTACCATCATAAAACATATGAATGTTCATTGATACAATCACAAAGTGGAAAATATCTAATGCAATCCTCATAATTAAAAAAAACATGTCAAATATTTATCAGAACACGCCCCTGTAAGCGCTTCCGTTGTTTGTGCCGCAAATATATATACCCTATAGTGTATCCTGCAATCATTTTAACGATACCAATCAATCAGTAGATAAAATGGCGAGGCTAGCGACAAACATACCGCTTCTTCTTAAACTAGCCTCATTTTTACGAATACTACCCTTTTACAACCACAAATCACGCAAATTCACTACAAATAAATGTACAACGTATGCATATCTAACGTTTTTTGTGGCACTTTATCATTATGCTGTACACAGCAAATTCGCAATGTACAAACACACCAGCGAACTGTTTTTAGCATGTGCGGACCTACTGCTAAGCGGATACTGCAGTGCAATCACAATTTATGCGACTACATCCTGGAATCTTGAACATTTTCAAAATATTTTTAATGGTTTCGACTATTTTGATGGCACATTACGGATGTTCAATATACAAACGAGTCAAAATAAATATGCTAGTCTTAAATTTTATTCGCTACAATTGATGTTTCTCGCAGTGGTTACTTATGATTATTGGGTGTGGTCCAATTATTGGGATGTTGTTAAAACTATGTATATTCTTGTAGATATTTTACTGGTGTACTACATATTTATAACAGTACAAGTGCAATATTACCTATTGAAAGGTATTACAGAAAGATTGCTGATAGTAAATAGTATGATTGAGAATTTTACTATTGATGTATTTGTGGTGGATTCTGCTAAATGTAATAGCACTGATGATAGCAGATTGGATGCTATTGTTAAAATGCATAATATTGCTTGTGATTTAACAGAGGCTTTTAATTATGCGTTTGGTTGGCATATTTTATTTGGGACTGTTCATATTGTACTTACAATATTAAAGGCGATCAATTTTCTAATTAATGAAGAAAAAGTTAGGCGGGTAACATCTATGGTTTTTCTTATAGTGCTTATTATTACAGTAATGGTAAGTATTATAATATTAGATTAGACTACTTTCACACGAATAAGTTAGTATGTGATACCGATATGCTGGATACTGATTGTATATTGTACCATCCAATTGCTTACAATCTCAAACCAGTATCTAGTATAGTGATATCGCATACTATCGTCAGGCTAGCCGTGGACCTAGCCTGCTGGTGTCTTCGTATGAAAGTAGTATAATTGCCATAAACTAGTTAGGGAGGTGCTACTTTTATGGGCCATTCACAATAAGCGCGGTAGTGGTAAGGTAGCAGTAAGCAATATATTGCGTGACTATAAAAATTCAGACGTTCAGAATTGGGCATTAATGCTACGCGATAATTATGGTAGAGTTAATTACCAATGTTCTGTAATAGTTTTACTGCGCTGCTGTAAACAACCGAAATTTTATACATGTGTGCAATTTCGCTTACCATGTTACCCTTACCACGCTTATTGTGAATGGTCCTTTAGAAACACTGCACCCTCCTATTTAAAATATGTTAGTTTATATAGTTCTAATTTATTTTCTTTTAGATTCAAGGTATTATCATAGCTGCCAAATCTGAACAGGTTTGTGGCGCTGGAAAGAAAACAATCACGGTATCATACAAGCTTTTACATAGATATTGTAATGTGGAGCTATTAAAGGATAAAATTCTTTTATTATCACAACAAGCTGTCGCGAGATGTCCTAGTGTAACAGCAGCAGGATTTTTTACCGTCGATTTCTCCATGATTTTCATGTTTATTAATATTATCACTACTTATGTGATTGTAATATTTGAATTTTCTCGTTATAAATTATAAATGCTTGTTTATTTATTTATATTTAACCGATTTAAGACGATTTTGCATATTTTGTATATTCTTGTAGACATTTAATAATTTAATTTTTAACATTAATGGTCTGACATAAATTGGCGATTTACACTTTAAATTTTAATTTATTATTTGATTTTAAATTTATCATTGTGCGTCCTAGTTTATAATATCCATGTCCATTTTCCTTGTTTTCTCCTTTATATTTTTAATAGATTATCTAGGAATATTATAAACAGTAGAGGGCTTAATGCTCCACCTTGTCTTAGTCCTTGTTTAGTTGTAAATTCCTGTGATATCTGATTTCCTGCCCTTATGTAATTGTATGTTTTTCTGTATATACCTTGTATTGATCTTGAGTTGTTTACTTATTTGCCTCTTTTGTAATATATTCCACATCGTTTTTCTCGGTACTCTGGCGAACGCTTTTTCCAGGTCTATAAATGCTATGAATAATGTACTGTCAGGGCCTATTGTTTTATCCATCAGTTTTCTTAGTGTAAATATATGGTCCTGCGTTGAGTGGCCCTTCCTGAAGCCACTTTGTGCATTTTCCATTGTTATTTCTGTTTGTTGTCTTAATTTACTTTCTAGTACAACCAACAATTTAGCAGTTGTGCATATTAGTGATATTCCCCTGTAATTATTGCAATTTTTGTTGTCTCCTTTTTTGTATACTGGGAATATTACTGCTTTCTCCCAGTCATTTGAAATTTTTCCACTTTTCCATATAGTGTTTAGAAGCTGTTTTAACAAATGTACATCTTCCTCGCCCATATTTTTGAGTTGTTCAGCTTTTATGTTATCATGGCCTGCTGCTTTACCATTTCTTAATTTTATAAGTGCTTCTTTTACATCTGCTTCTATTATATTGTTTGGTTCTTCGTTCAGAATATTTTCCACATGTGCGTTCTCATTTTCCTCGTTTGTGCTTATCATCGTTTTCTCCTGCAAAATCTCTTCGAAGTGCTCTTTCCATCTTTTCATTATATCATGATCTTGTTTTATTATTGTTCCATGTTTATCCTTTAGTTGTCTTGGTGTTATTTGTACTTTCTCGTTCTTGCTTTTCTGTAGTGTTCTATAAAACAACTTTTTATTTTCGTTAAAGCTGTATTATAGTGTTATCCCAAATTCTTCCCATGTCCCTTGATCCTTTTATTATTTGTTTCGTTGTTTTTCTCTGTATTTTATACGCTTCGTAGTCTTCTTCTTTCTTGGAGTTGTACTTTATCCACTTTTGCTTTTTCTTCTTTATTTCCTCTTTTATTTCTATTGTCCATCATCGTGTTTGCTTTCTGTTGTTTTCCTGTCTGGTTATTCCGCATGCGCGTTTTGTAGCCTCTGTTATTATGCGTTTGAAACTGCTCCATATTTCCTCCACATCATTAGATTTTGAAAAAGATGTGAGTTCCTTAATATAATTCTGGTACTTAGCTTTTGTTTCTTTATATTTGTTTGTCTATTCTAAATTTCTCAGTTGCAGTTTCTTTCTTGTACTTATCCTTTTTAGTTTCAACCTCGTTTCCGCTTGTCATCGTTTTTGTTTTTATTTCTTCCTTAATTGTGATGTTTGCTACCACTACATAGTGATCATTTCCTATCTCGCTTCCTCTTTTCACCCGTACATCATTGACTACCTTCCTTTGTTGTGCGTTTCTTAAAAAATAGTCTATGATCGACTTTTCATTTCTACTCTTTACTTCTCTGGTATATTTGTGTATTTCTTTATGGCGAATATTGAGTTTAGGATCACGACGTCGTTTAAGATGCAGAACTCAATTAATATGTTTCCGTTATTGTTTCTCGTCGATTCTCCATCAATCCCCATTATATGTTTTATCCCTGTATTTATATTTCCTATTCTTGTATTTATGTCTCCTGTAATGTAAATATTTTCTCCTGCCTTATCTATTTATTATTTGGTTCTAAATTTCAATTAATTATATCCAAATACATTAGTATCAACTTATGCAGTCATTACGTTGCATGCAAAACGTTTATTGATAACATCATAAACGTATTAATTATGTATGAAGAACAAACACGCTTGAAATAGTAACATAAACAAATATAAACCCCACTCAACTCACTATAACTAACCATCCCAAACAATGAAAATTGTTGCTGAACACATCCAAATATTATTAAAATGGGCTGCCTACTTACGGCTAGTACCTTTATATCAATCAACAAAACGTGTATTTTTTGCAAACAAACTAATATCCTACACGTTTCTATTAATATATATTGTTGTATATTCGTTTACACAATTTAAAAAAGTTACATTCATTCCCCATGCTAGTGAACTGATTATGGACATTATTGAAGGTACTTTAAACATATTAGGCTATATGTACATAATAATCACATCAACTGAATATTGCTGCAATTTTCAGAAGATTTTTGATAAATTTAATAAACACGACGTTATAATGTCCAAAGCTTTTGGAAGAAGTATAAAATATAGTAATTCAATTGTTATTACATTTCTTTGTCTACAATTAGCATATATTTTATTCACTTGTTATGAGCTATGGGTGTTAAATAAAGCTTATAACATAATAATTACTTTATATTTTACAACTGAAACCGTTTTGAATTATAATTATTACGTTGTGAATCAAATACAATATTATATTTTAAAGAATATTGCGCTACGGTTTAATTTATTAAACGAAGTTATTGCTGATATGAGGTGTAATCCTGCTACAATTTACGCTGGAAATATTCATAATGTAACTAAACTACATTCGTTAGTATGCGATTTAGCTGATATGTTTAATCATTTATATGGATGGCCGTTTTTCGTAATGGCTGTTCATATAATTGTAGCCGTTTTAAAATTGATCAATTTTCTTCTTTTGGAGACGAAAGTGGCTTCATTAGAGTACATAGTGGTTTGTATAGTACATGCATCAATTTTAATTGTACGTTTTAATAAAAACTAGATTTGTTGAGGTACTGTAATTTATTTTTTTAGGGGCAAGTTGTTGTAGCTACCGTAAAATGCGAGCAGGTTGTTAAATTGGCGAGGACGACTACTGTGCTCTGTTTCAAGACATTCCATAAATATTCTGACCGGAAGTTTTTGAATTATAGTCTATCGAATTTAGTGCAGCAGTCGGTGGCTAGGTGCCCACAATTTTCAGCAGCTGGGTTTTTTAATATTAATTACTCGTTGCTGTTTACGTTTGTTAATTTATGTACTGGTTATGTAATAGTTATTGTACAATTTTCTTCAAGTGGCAAAAATTAAACTAACAATTATAAATACAGCAGCTTATTTCTGACCAAACTTAAATTACATTTAAAATACTAATTTTCTTATAAATATTATTATTGTGTGTGTGTGTCTAAAATCTAATAGAGAAAAGCGATTTTTAATTGCAATGTACATATAGCGTTAAAAAATAATATGTTTTTAATATTCATATAATTAATTAATACCAAAAAAAGGTATAGAAATTTAATCGTACATCAACACTTGACATAATTATTATCCACTTAAAGCAATTACAACCATAATGTTGATTAGGAGTTGTTTGATAATATCCCATACCTATTATTTAGTTGGGCAGCACACACGCACTACAATTGTAACCCTGGAATACCGCAGTAACGTGTGTAGTACATACATTTATTCCAAACAATGTTAATATTTGCTGAAAATATCTATATATTTCTAAAATGGGCTGGATACTTACGACTATTCCCTTCATACCAACGAAATACACGTGTATTTGTATCCAACAAACTAGTATCATATGTATACATACTAATTATTCTAGTACTACATATCCTCATGCAAATTAAAAAAGGTATATTCCTTTTGCATATGAGTAACCGTATTCTGGATTTGATAGAATCAATTTTTAATTTAATAAGCAATGGGTACATCATAATCATGTCAGCAGGAAATTGCAGTCAATTCTACAAACTCTTCAATAAATTCAACCAACACGACGTTATAATGTGGAAGATATTCAAAAAACATATTAAATATAGTAATTATACACTTGTAGTATTTGGTTTGCTACAATTTGGGTTTTTTCTATTTACTGCCTACCAAGTGTATCAGATTACTATAATTTTCGGTTTCTTCACATCCTTTTATTTTATTTTGGATGGGTTGTTGAATTACAATTATTATCTTATATGTCAAATAAAATATTATATTTTAAAGAATATCGCGCAACGGATTGTTTTAATGAATGAGGCAATTTCGGATATGAGATATAATCCATCAAGAATTGATTCTGGGAGTATTTATAATGTAACAGAATTACAATCCCTGACATGCGATTTGGTGGAAATTTTTAATGGACTATTTGGATGGCCGTTTTTCTTAAGATCTCTAGCAATGATTATCGCTTGGTTAAAATTAATTGATTTCTTTCTACGTGAGCAGGAAGTGATTTCATATCAAACTTTGGTTGTTAGCATCGTTTATACGGCGATTATTGCTGTAAGTTAATGAATTATACTGAATTTGTGTATTCACTTGGTTTATTTTTAGGGACAAGCTATTGTTGTGACGGTTAACTGTGAACAAGTTGTTAAAGCTGCAAGGAACACCATTATACTCTGTTTTAAGACGTTCCATAAATATTCTGAAAGGAAACTTTTGAATGACAGAATGTTGAATTTAGTGCATCAGTCGGAATCTCGTTGTCCACATTTTTCTGCAGCTGGATTTTATAATATTTCATATACATTGATATTTACTTTTATGAATTTAATTATTGGATATGTGGTAGTTATTGTGCAGTTCTCATCGACTTGTAAATAACTTACTTAATAAAAATGAATTGTAGAAAACTTACTTAAACAATGTACATTAGTGGAATATAGTATGGATATTATTGCAGAATTAACTTACAGCTCACAACTCGAAGAGCCAACGAGTTCTTGAGTGGTATTGCTAAAATAATTTATACCGAAACCATCATAGATTAGCTGCAAATTATGCGGTATTTATTTGAGAAAATAAAACAAGGAATATAATGCTTGTTCAATCTATACAGAAGATATATAAGTGTGAATTCACCTCTTAGCAATCTACATATCTAGATTTTGATCTTGTTAGAAATCATTACTGTAGCTCAACTAGTGAGGATTCACACAATAACTCGAGTGGTTATATACAAAGTAATGCAACTTCCTACTTGCTGATCCTGATGGCATACACATATTGACGGTTATTACCAAATGGGTATGTATTGTTAATTGATGTGGTGGCACTAGATAGAGTTAAACTTTCTCTCTAGAGGGAAGGTTGCATTACTTTCTATACAGAAGAAATAAATAAGAGAAAATAAATTAACAAATTTGAAAAGTAACATTATTTATTTTATTTAATCATATGACTTCTACTGTAAGGTGTAGGCGCTTTTTACCTTTGTATTTGTATTTCTTTTTCTATCCTATGTTAGTTGTTTTATTCCTTCCCGTGGTATATCTTTTCTTTCTGCATCTTCTCGTATACCGTCCTCCTATGTTATTTTCCTGTATTCCCCTGTAGTTTTTCCCCATGTACTTTTGTCTCATATACTATTTTTGTCAATCTAACTAATGAAAACTAATATAATAATAAGGCTGCTCTCACCCCTAATCACCATCCTCTTCTATCCATGGTATCCTCTTGTTCCAAACCGCTAGATGTCATTGCCCTTCTGAACCCTCATTCCAGGACATACGTGGCCGTCCTCCCTTCCGCCTCCAGGGAGGGAGCCACTTAAATACTTTTTTGCGTTACCTCTATTCGTAAAAGATTTCCAAACTACTTCAGTCTATCTTTCTCTATGCGTTGATTAATACATTCCGAGGATTGCAGGCACCTTCCTATTTGGTCATTAGGAACCCTTGTAATTCTAGATAATGTGGCACTGTTGCATAAGTAGTCCATCTACGTTCAGTCGACGTTCCATTTCGGTATTTACCACCCACACCTCACTAGCATATAGTAACACTGACTCCGCCATAGATTTTCTAATTTGTTTTTCGAAATATGTTTCAAATTCAAGCAACCCAGAAACCTCCCTACTGGTTTCTATATGGCTCCTGATTTCATAAGAGCCCAGTTTATCCTGGGTAATCGTTGCTTCTAAATATTTGAAATTGTTCACCGGCTCAATTTGAACATTGCCATCTAATATGATCAGGAGTTCAGCTTGCGTATTTATTACCAGAAATTATGTTTCTTTGAAGTTGATTATGATGCCCCAATCACTGTTCAGACGCTGTAACATAAATTCCAAATTATAATCATCTTAGCTATTACTACTTGGTCATCGGTAAAATGCAGATTAATTAAGTCCGCAATAGGCACTGCCACTGCAGATTCTTCTCCATTTCATCAGAGCTGTCTATATGTATAGATTGAAGAGTATTTGTGACGAGTAATAACCCTGTCTTAAACCCGATGGTTTAATATATGACGATATTGATTTTCCATTAATACTGAATGCTTCGGTATTTTGCTACAGGCACCGTATTGCTTTTATAAAAGGTGCTGTAACACCCTGAGTTTCTAGTGCCTTCCATAGCCTACATCTTGGGATTGAGTCGTAAGCCTTCTCCAAATAGATGACACCTTACATCTGGATATCAAGAATTAAATTAATGAAGATAAGAGTAGTTTTACTCCTGGTCGATCATGTATAGAGAATCTGTTTATAATACAACAACTAATCGAAACACAAACAGCTATCAGCAAGGACACATTTATAGCAATGTTTCCTTGCCGATAGCTGTTCGTTCTTCAATTAGTTGTTGTATTTCGAGCATATTATCTATACAGTATCGTCCTGGAGTAAAATCACTTTGATCTTCATTGATTTTATTCGTATATTCATATATAGAATATTTTTTAATACCTTGCCGACCAACCTACTCATTGAACTAGTAGTAGATAGTTCCCTATAATTAACTGGGACTTTCTTGCTTCCTTTCTTCTACATTGATACCACTTGAGATGTTTTCCATTCGTCTGGCAATTATATTTATGTATAAACAACTGTTTATTAGGTTTGTTAGATGTTCAAAAAATATGATATCCTTTGTACTTCACTAGTTGACTCCGTCCTAGGCTAGTGCTTTGCCATTCTTCAATGCCTTAGCCACATTTTGAATTTGGTTTATATCAGTCTGTATTATTATGTTCTGGTTAGTCTACATTAAACATCGTGTATTGCTCTCGATCTTCGGCAAGTGGCTATCCATGTTTTATTGTCAATCACGCTTATTGGCCTTTTTTCTGTGTCCAGTTTCATGTTATTTAAGATACGGCAGACATTTGATGATTGAAAACCGCCTCAGTATTTCCGTACATTTAGCTTCCTAGGTTTTAGATTTCTCTTGTGCAATCATCCGCTTAACTTTTGCTGCTTTCGTCTATTGTTCGGGATCTGTTCTGGGCTGCTCTTAGCCAGCTTAGAACAGTCCGACACAACTCCTGGGCGATTAACGAAGGTGGATTTTATTTCGGTCTTTTTACTCCTGTCAAGTGTCAGTTGTTCTTTGCATACGCTAATTAATATATGCATAATTTTTTCCCTGGACCGCTGCCTTAATGTTCAACGTCCATCAGACATGATCTACTGTTCTTTTATCCACACCTATTGCTGCTTGGTGAATTGCCTTTTTTATCCGGGTATTTGCTTCATTAGGCTGGTTGCTCACTTCTTCTCGCCCTAGCTGAATCTTATGTCTGGTTTGGTAGGAGTATCTTCATACTTTTCCGCTGCAGGAAATGTAGTTTATATCTGAACCATTCCTCTTTGGTTTTTTCAATTTTCTTTCCGGATTCCTTGGTATTTGCTTTATTTACTCTGTATAGAAAATATAGTTTTGCTACTATCATATAAATATTCAATCCATAACTTGCTTCACGTTTAACTCTCGTATCCATTATTTTAGCCAACGAGTTTTGATGATATAGTTCAGATAGATTTTTGGTTCAATGATTATCTCTCCCCTCTAAACGAATGTATATCCTTATGGCCAAAGAAGGTATTTATTACTTTATGTTGATATTGATTGCATAGATTTAAAAGTCTGTTCCCACTATAATTTTCCGCCATTTTCCCTAAAGGTCAAATCACAACCTCCTTTTGTCTTGCGGCTATATTGGTATTTAATTCCCCTGCTAAAAGTTCAAAGTGAGTCTAACTGCACTCATCTGTTAATACAAGGATTTATAAAAGCTATCCTTAACCGGTTTATTGAATATATCTCTCTTAGCTGAAGAGTTTCGGTTTTTAGGTGTTAGTCTTTCACCCACTTCCATTAGCTATATAACAATCACACATTGACTGCCATACAATGTCCAGGGCTCACGCGGGACATAGCCTTCGTGGAGAGTTGGATATACAGGCAGAGCTGTTCATATTGTAGTGGACAGTCTGAGGATTTATAAGGAGTGTCATTAGCATTAACACTCCCCTCTGAGATCCATACCAGCACTTGACTCTAAATTCGAAAACTATAAAAAAGGAAAATGCACTCAATAATAGGAAACATATTTTAGAAACAAATATTTGTAATAATTAAATGAAATATGAAATTTTACCGAAAAGACTTCCATTTTTACTAAATGGTACCGGTACGGCGTTCCACCCCTATTACACCACTGGTGTTTCCAAGACTTATTGGCTTACACATAATCATTGGTGTCATACATGAACAATTACAGATAAACTGTTGATTATTTCTGCTGATACATATTTAAACTCCATTATCATGTTTTAAAAGTAAAACATTTTTTTCAGTTTCTGAATTGTTTGTTTTTCACTTTATTCGGCTGATGATGATTGTAACCATCAATTACTAATTTGCAAAATTTAAAATATAGATAGAACATTGGTTTGACAAAAAAATGTGATTTACAGTTTTCATTTCTATTTAATGTTTGATATTAAATTTCAATTAGTATATTTTGGGCGCAATTAGACGTAAGGGTATTTTTTAAAACTTTTTAAGACGATAAACTTTGATGAATCTTGTATGTTTTGTATAATATTGATGAACAATGGTCTGACGATACAATTGGTGAGTTACACTCATCATTTCAATTTATTATTTGTTACTAAACTTAATTAATTATATCTAAATACATTAGTAGTCATTACCTCGCATGTAAAACGTTTATTGATAACATCATAAACGTATTAATTATGGATGGACAACACACACACTTGAAGTAGTAACGTAGACAAATATAAACCCCACGCAACTCACTATAACTAACCCAAACAATGACAATTGTTGCTGAACACATCCATATATTATTAAAATGGGCTGCTTACTTACGGCTAATACCTTTATATCAATCAACAAAACGTGTATTTTTTGCAAACAAACTGATATCCTATACGTTTCTATTAATATATATTGCTGTATATTCGTACGCACAATATAAAAAAGTTACATTCATACCCCATACTAGTGAACTGCTTATGGATATTATTGAAGGTGCTTTAAATATATTGGGCTATATATACATAATAATTTCATCAACTGAATACTGCTGCAATTTTCAGAAGCTATTCGATAAATTTAATAAACACGACGTTATAATGTCGAAAGCTTTTGGAAGAAGGATTAAATATAGTAATTCAATTGTTGTTACATTTGTTTGCCTACAATTAGCATATATTACTTACATTTGTTGTGAAATATGGGTGTCAACTAAGAGTTTTAATATATTAATTGCTTTATATTTTACAACTGCAGCCATTCTGAATTATAATTATTACGTTGTGAATCAAATACAATATTATATATTAAAGAATATTGCGTTACGGTTTAAGTTATTAAATGAGGTCATTACTGATATGAGGTGTAATCCTTCTACAATTTACGCTGGAAATATTCATAATGTAACTAAACTACATTCGTTAGTATGCGATTTAGTTGATATGTTTAATAATTTATATGGATGGCCGTTTTTCGTCATGACTATTCATATAATTGTAGCCGTTTTAAAATTGATCAATTTTCTTCTTATGGAGCACCATGTGGCTTCATTGGAGTACATAGTGGTTTGTACAGTATATGCATCAATTTTACTTGTAAGTTTTAATCGAAACTGGAGTTGTTGTTGTACTGTAATTTATATTTTTAGGGGCAAGTTGTTGTAGCTACCGTAAAATGCGAGCAGGTTGTTAAATTGGCAAGGACGACTACTGTGCTTTGTTTCAAGACGTTCCATAAATATTCTGACCGAAAGTTTTTGAACTACAGTATGTCGAATTTAGTGCAGCAGTCGGTAGCTAGGTGCCCACAATTTTCAGCAGCTGGCTTTTTTAATATTAATTACTCGTTGCTGTTTACGTTTGTTAATTTAAGTACTGGTTATGTAATAGTTATTGTACAATTTTCATCAAGTGGCAAAAACTAAATTAAATATTATAAATACATCATAGATACAGCTTATTTGGAAAAAAAATGTTAAACATTTAAAATGCTGATCTTATAATCAATATTATTTTATATTTTGGTGTGTCAAAAAATTAATAGGAAAAACGATTTTTAATTGCAATTTTGTATTGTCTATTATGTGTTAATATTGTTGATATAATTATTTAATACCAATAAAAAGTAATTATCATACATAATTATTATCCACTTAAAGAAATTACAACCATAATGTTGATTAGGAGTTGTTTGATAATATCCCATACCTATTATTTAGTTGGGCAGCACACACGCACAACAATTGTAACCCAGGAATACCGCGGTGACGTGTTTAGTACATACATTTATCACAAACAATGTTAACAGTTGCTGAAAATATATATACATTATTCTAAAATGGGCTGGATACTTACGACTATTCCTTTTATACCAACGAAATACAAGTGTGTTTGTATCCAAAAAACTAGTCTCATATGTATACATAGTCATTATTGTAGTACTACATAGCCTCATGCAATTAAAAAAAGGTATATTCCTTTCGCACATTAGTGACCGTACCAGCACTTGACTCTCAATTCGAAAACTATAAAAAAGGAAAATGCACTCAATAATAGGAATCATATTTTAGAAACAAACAAATATTTCTAACAGTACAACTTACCCTCGTAGAGGGAAGTTAAACGCCATCTGGCGGCACCACATCAATTAGCATCACACTTATATATGAAATATTTCTAATAATTAAATGAAATTTTACCGAAAAGCCTTCCATTTTTACTAAATGGTACCGGTACGGCGTTCCACCCCTAATACACCACTGGTGTTTCCAAGACTTATTGGCTTACACATAATCATTGGTATCATACATGAACAATTACAGATAAACTGTTGATTATTTCTGCTGATACATATTTAAAATTCATTATCATGTTTTAAAAGTAAAATATTTTTTTCAGTTCCTGAATTGTTTATATTTCACCACACATTGACTTTATCAGGCTGATGATTGTAACCATCAATTACTAATTTGCAAAATTTAGTTGAATTTTTTTAATATAGATGAACATTGGCTTGACAAAAAATTGTGATTTACAGTTTTCATTTCAATTTAATGTTTGATTTTAAATTTCAATTAGTATATTTTGGGCGCAATTAGACGTAAGGATATTTTTAGTTTTTAAACCTGTTTACGACGATACACTTTGATAAATATTACATACTTTGTTTAATATTGAACAATGGTCTGACAGTACAATTCTTGAGTTACACTCATCATTTCAATTTATTATTTGTTACCAAATTTAAATTTATTATATCTAAATACATTAGTATCAACTTATGCAGCCATTACCTCGCATGCAAAACGTTTATTGATAACATCATAAACGTACCAATTATGGATTGACAACGCACACGTTTGAACTAGTAACGTAGACAAATATAAACCCCACGCAACTCACTATAACTAACCATCCCAAACAATGACAATTGTAGCTCAACACATTCATATATTATTAAAATGGGCTGCCTACTTACGGCTAATACCTTTATATCAATCAACAAAACGTGATTTTTTTACAAACAAACTAATATCCTACACGTTTCTATTAATATACATTGCTGTATATTCCTACGCACAATATAAAAAAGTTATATTGATACCCCGTACTAGTGAAGTGCTTATGGATATTATTGAAAGTGCTTTAAATATATTGGGCTATATATACATAATAATCTCATCAACTGAATACTGTTGCAATTTTCAGAAGCTATTCGATAAATTTAATAAACACGACGCTATAATGTCGAAAGCTTTTGGAAGAAGGATTAAATATAGTAATTCAATTGTTGTTACATTTTTTTGTCTACAATTAGCATATATTATTTACATTTGTTGTGAAATATGGGTGTCAACTAAGACTTTTAATATATTAATTGCTTTATATTTTGCGACTGCAGCCATTCTGAATTATAATTATTACGTTGTGAATCAAATACAATATTATATATTAAAGAATATTGCGTTACGGTTTAAGTTATTAAATGAGGTAATTGCTGATATGAGGTGTAATCCTTCTACAATTTACGCTGGAAATATTCATAATGTAACTAAACTACATTCGTTAGTATGCGATTTAGTTGATATGTTTAATAATTTATATGGATGGCCGTTCTTCATCATGACTATTCATATAATTGTAGCCGTCTTAAAATTGATCAATTTTCTTCTTATTGAGTCGAATTTGGCTTCATTGGAGTACATAGTGGTTTGTACAGTATATGCAACAATTTTACTTGTAAGTTTTATTTATCGAAACTGGATTTGTTGATGTACTGTAATTTATTTTTTAGGGACAAGTTGTTGTAGCTACCGTAAAATGCGAGCAGGTTGTTAAATTGGCAAGGACGACTATTGTGCTTTGTTTCAAGACGTTCCATAAATATTCTGACCGAAAGTTTTTGAACTATAGTATGTCGAATTTAGTTCAGCAGTCGGTAGCTAGGTTCCCACAATTTTCAGCAGCTGGCTTTTTTAATATTAATTACTCCTTGCTGTTTACGTTTGTTAATTTAAGTACTGGTTATGTAATAGTTATTGTACAATTTTCATCAAGTGGCAAAAAATAAATTAAGAATTATAAAGACATCATAGATACAGCTTATTTGGAAAAAATGTTAAACATTTAAAATGCTGATCTTATAATCAATATTATTTTATATTTAGGTGTGTCAAAAAATTAATAGGAAAAGCGATTTTAATTGCAATTTTGTATCGTCTATTATGTGTTAATATTGTTGATATAATTATTTAATACCAATAAAAAGTATAGAAAGTTAATCATACATAATTATTATCCACTTAAAGAAATTACAACCATAATGTTGATTAGGAGTTGTTTGATAATATTCCATACCTATTATTTAGTTGGGCAGCACACACGCACAACAATTGTAACCCAGGAATACCAAGGTGACGTGTTTAGTACATACATTTATCCCAAACAATGTTAATAGTTGCTGAAAATATCTACATATTTCTAAAATGGGCTGGATACTTACGTCTATTCCCTCTATACCAACGAAATACACGTGTGTTTGTATCCAACAAACTAGTCTCATATGTATACATAGTCATTATTGTAATACTACATAGCCTCATGCAATTAAAAAAAGGTATAATCGTTTCGCACATTAGTGACCGTATTCTGGATTTGATTGAAGCAGTTTTTAATATAATAAGCAATGGGTACATCATAATCATGTCCGCAGGAAACTACAGTCAATTCTACAAACTATTCGATAAATTCAATCAACACGACGTAATAATGTGGAAGATATTTAAAAAACACGTTAAATATAGTAATTCTACAGTTGTAGTATTTGGGTTGTTACAATTTATATTTTTTGCACTTACTGCATACCAAATATATCAGATTAGTGTGATTTTCGGTTTCTTCACATCCTTATATTTTATTTTGGATGGGTTGTTGAATTACAATTATTATCTTGTGTGTCAAATAAAATACTACATTTTAAAGAATATAGCGCAACGGATTGTTTTAATGAATGAGGTTATTTCGGATATGCGATATAATCCATCAATAATTGATTCTGGTAGTATTTATACTGTAACTGAATTACAATCGCTCACGTGCGATTTAGTGGAAAGTTTTAATGGTATATTTGGATGGCCGTTTTTCTTAAGATCTATACAAATGATTTTCACGTGGTTGAAATTTATTGATTTCTTTCTACGTGAGCAGGAAGTTATTTCATATCAGGCATTGGCTTTTAGTACCATTTATTCAGCGATTATTTTTGTAAGTTAATGAATTATACTGAAATTGTTTGTTCACTTTGTTTATTTTTAGGGACAAGCTATTGTTGTGACGGCTAACTGCGAACAAGTGGTTAAAGCAGCAAGGAATACCATTACACTATGTTTTAAAATGTTTCATAAATATTCTGAAAGGAAGCTTTTGAATGACAAACTGTCGAATTTAGTGCATCAATCGGTATCTCGTTGTCCACAATTTTCTGCAGCTGGATTTTATAATATTTCATATACATTGATATTTACTTTTATGAATTTGATTATTGGGTATGTGGTAGTTATTGTACAGTTCTCGTCGACTTGTAAATAACTTACTTAATAAAAATGAATTGTAGGAAACTTTCTTAAACAATATATATTATTGGAATATAGTATGGATATTATTGCAGAATTAACTTACAGCTCACAACTCGAAGAGCCAACGAGTTCTTGAGTGGCATTGCTAAAATAATTTATACCGAAACCATCATAGATTAGCTGCAAATTATGTGGTATTTATTTGAGAAAATAAAACAAAGAATACAATGTTTGTTCAATCTATACAGAAGATATATAAGTGTGAATTCACCTCTTAGCAATCTACATATCTAGATTTTGATCTTGTTAGAAATCATTACTGTCACTCTACTAGTGAGGATTCACACAATAACTCGAGTGGTTATATACAAAGTAATGCAACTTCCTACTTGCTGATCCTGATGGCATACACATATTGACGGTTATTATCAAATGGGTATGCATTGTTAATTGATGTGGTGGTACTAGATAGAGTTAAACTTTCTCTCTAGAGGGAAGGTTACATTACTTTCTATACAGAAGAAATAAATAAGAGAAAATAAATTAACAAATTTGAAAAGTAACATTATTTATTTTATTTAATCATATGACTTCTACCGTAAGGTGTAGGCGCTTTTTACCTTTGTATTTGTATTTTTTTTTCTATCCTATGTTAGTTGTTTTATTCCTTCTCGTGGTATATCTTTTCTTTCTGCATCTTCTCGTATACCGTCCTCCTATGTTATTTTCTTGTCTTCCCCTGTAGTTTTTCCCCATGTACTTTTGTCTCATATACTATTTTTGTCAATCTAACTAATGAAAACTAATATAATAATAAGGCTGCGCTCACTCCTAATCACCATTCTCTTCTATCCATGGTATCCTCTTGTTCCAAACCGCTAGATGTTATTGCCCTTCTGATACCCTCATTCCAGGACATACGTGGCCGTCCTCCCTTCCGCCTCCAGAGAGGGAGCTACTTAAATACTTTTTTGGGTTACCTCCATTTGTAAAAGATTTCCAAACTACTTCAGTCTACCTTTCTCTATGCGTTGATTAATACATTCTGAGGATTGCAGGCACCTTCCTATTTGGTCATTAGGAACCCTTGCAATTCTAGATACTGTGGCACTGTTGCATAAGTAGTCCATCTACGTTCAGTCGACGTTCCATTTCGGTATTTACCACTCACACCTCACTAGCATATAGTAACACTGACTCCGCCATAGATTTTCTAATTTGTTTTTCGAAATGTGTTTCAAATTCAAGCAACCCAGAACCCTTCCTACTGGTTTCTATATGGCTCCTGATTTCATGAGAGCCCAGTTTATCCTGGGTAATCGTTGCTTCAAAATATTTGAAATTGTTCACCGGCTTAATTTGTACATTGCCATTTAATATGATCAGCAATTCAGCTTGCGTATTTGTTACCAGAAATTATGTTTCTTTGAAGTTGATTATGATGCCCCAATCACTGTTCAGACGCTGTAACATAAATTCCAAATTATAATCATCTTGAGCTATTACTACTTGGTCATCGGCAAAATGCAGATTAATTAAGTCCGCAATAGGCACTGCCACTGCAGATTCTTCTCCATTTCATCAGAGCTGTCTATATGTATAGATTGAAGAGTATTTGTGACGAGTAACAACCCTGTCTTAAACCCGATGGTTTAATGTACGACGATATTGATTTTCCATTAATAATGAATGCTTCGGTATTTTGCTACAGGCACTGTATTGCTTTGATAAAAGGTGCTGTAACACCCTGAGTTCCCAGTGCCTTCCATAGTCTACATCTTGGGATTGAGTCGTAAGCCTTCTCCAAATAGATGACACCCTACATCTGGATATCAAGAATTAAATTAATGAAGATAAGAGTAGTTTTACTCCTGGTCGATCATGTATAGAGAAACTGTTTATAATACAACAACTAATCGAAACACAAACAGCTATCAGCAAGGACACATTTATAGCAATGTTTCCTTGCCGATAACTGTTCGTTCTTCAATTAGTTGTTGTATTTCGAGCATATTATCTATACAGTATCGTCCTGGAGTAAAATCACTTTGATCTTCATTGATTTTCTTCGTATGTTCATATGTAGAATATTTTTTAATACCTTGCCGACCAACCTACTCATTGAAGTAGTAATAGATAGTTCCCTATAATTAACTGGGACTTTCTTGCTTCCTTTCTTCTACATTGATACCACTTGAGATGTTTTCCATTCGCCTGGCAATTATATTTATGTATAAACAACTGTTTATAAGGTTTGTTAGATGTTCCAAAAGTATGATATCCTTTGTACTTCACTAGTTGACTCCGACCTATTCTACTGCTTTGCCATTCTTCAATGCCTCAGCCACATTTTGAATTTGGTTTATATCAGTCTGTATTATTTATATATGTTCTGGTGAGTCTATATTAAACGTCGTGTATTGCTGTCGATCTTCGGCAAGTGGCTATCCATGTTTTATTGTCAATCACGCTTATTGGCCTTTTTTCTGTGTCCAGTTTCATGTTATTTAAGATACGTCAGATATTTGATGATTGAAAACCGCCTCAGAATCTCCGTACATTTTGCTTCCTAGGTTTTAGATTTCTCTTAAGCAATCATCCGCTTAACTTTTGCTGCTTTCGTTTATTGTTCGGGATCTGTTCTGGGCTGCTCTTAGCCAGCTTAGAACAGTCCGACACAACTCCTGGGCAATCAACGAAGGTGAATTTTATTTCGGTCTTTTTACTCCTGTCGAAGTGGAGAAATGGGAGAGGTGAAGTGGAAAGGGCCAATCAGGCGAAGAGGGAGTTCGAGAGAACCTGCGAGAGAAAGAAGATAGAGGAGTTGCAGAAGGTAGAAACGAGGTTGAGGGAGTGTGTGACAGAGAAAGGGTTGTGGGAAATTCTGAGGGAAAGCGTAAAAAAGGGCAAAGTTAGCATAGAGCTGGCAGAGTAGGAGAAGAGCTGTAGAGAGATGGCGGGGTCAGAGGTGGATTTAGGGAGTCCGAGACCGGTGGTAGGAAGGGAGGCGTTTTCGCGGGAAGAGGTCGACGTGGCCATAGGGCAGCTGAAACTGGGAAAGGCGGCGGGGGAAGATGGGCTGAAGGCAGAGGCCTTCAAAAGATTAACAGAGGAAGGAAAAGATAAGTTACTGCAGGTTTTGAATAGAGTCTGGAGTGGTGAGGAAGAACTGCCGGAAGAGTGGCGTGTGGGGGTGGTGGTCCCGGTACACAAAGGGGGAGCAGCATCGGTCGTAAAAAATTATAGGGGTATTACCGTTATGAATGCGGGGTACAAAGCGATGATGACAATTGTGAAAAATAGACTAGCGAGGGAAGTGGATAGAAAAGGGCTGCTGCCGGAATGCCAGGGGGGTTTCAGAAAGGAAAGAGGGACGAGGGAGCAGATTTTCACGCTTGCGAGAATGGTGGAGGAAGCGTTGGAGTGCAAAGGGAGAGTGTATGCGGTGTTTGTGGATTTGAAAGCGGCGTATGATTCAGTTCCTAGAGGAAAGCTCGTGGAGTGTATGGATAGATTGCGGATGGAAGATGAAAGTGTGGAGTGGGTGAGAAGTATATATAAAGAGACGTGGGCAAAATCGAGCGTGAATGGAGAAGTGTCTGAGAAGTTTAGGGTGAATGTGGGTGTAAGGCAAGGGTGCCCGCTAAGCCCCCTCCTGTTCAATCTATACACAAACGAGTTGGAGGTGGTGCTGAGGAGAGGACAGGCTGGAGGGGTCGTGGTGGGGAGAACCAAGGTGTGGATGCTGGCATATGCGGATGACATAGTATTAGTAGCCAAGAGAGTGGAAGAGATGCAAGAGATGGTGGAAAGAATGGGAAGGTACATGGATAGGAGAGGGCTAGTAGTGAATGTGGAGAAGACTAAATGGATGATGTTTAGGAATAGGGGTCGAAGGGGTAGAGTGGAAGAGCTGAAATGGAAGGGAAGGATGATTGAGAGAGTGAATGTCTTTAAGTATTTGGGTTTCTGGTTTGACAGTGGAGGAGGATTTAGGGTGCATGTGGAAAGTATGCAAGCGAAAGCGAGAATGGCTTGGGGAATAGCGAGAAGGAAATGGGAGAGGTTGTGGGGCGGTAACCTCGTAATGGCGTGCAAGATCTGGGATGCGTGTGTAAAACCTATTCTGTTGTATGGAGTGGAAGTGTGGGGATTGCGTGAGTGGGATGTGATAGAGAGAGAGCAAGGTGTGCTCCTGAAGAGTCTGCTTGGTCTCGAAAGGTCGACACCGAGAGCAGTGCTGTTGCAGGAGACGAATCGTATGAGTATGTGGTGGGAGTCGTGTGTAAGGGTTGTGAAGTTTGAAGAAAGATTGCAGGAATTGGGTGAGGAAAGACTGGTGCGTGAGGTATGGATGAGGTGTAAGAGTAGGATGGAGACTGGTTTTAGAAAGGATAGAGGAAGGATGTATGAAAGAGTGGGCATGTCTGAGGTGTGGGTAGAGGAGAAGCTGAGAGAAATGGGAAGCCTAGGAACTGAGGTAAGAGAGAGATTGAGAGATATTGAGTGGCAAGAACGGCAGACTAGAATGAATGAGAGCTCTTACAACCCTGGCTACGTAGAGTGGCAAGTGAGTTGGAGACTCCCGAGTTACTTAGCCAGGGGTGAGTGGAGCAGGGAGGACAAGGTATGCATGGCGAGGTGTGGGTCAGACGAGAGAGGGAGGAAAGTGTGGATGGGTCTAGGGTACACCGCTTGTGCGCTGTGTAGTAACCTTAGCGAAGAATGTGAGGGTGTGAAAGCAGAGTGGGTGGGAAACTGCAGAAAGCTGAATGAATGGTTATGCGAGGATAGGGAAGGCGTGACAATCTGCAGGAGGCTGACGTGGGAGAGGAAAGTGGCAATTGCAAAGGGAGTGGTGATAGATGGTGGTAATTTGTAATTTTTGGCGGAGTAGTACTTTTATTTATATTGTATTTTTATTTTTATTTTTGTATATTTTTGTTGAGGTTTGTGATGTGGAGGGGCAGTGAGGGAAATGCCAATAAAGGTCTTTTATTTATTTTTTTTTATATAAAATTAAAAAGGGATACGCATTCAGAATAAATCAAATCAAATATAGACATTATATCTTTTTATATAAAACACATACAGTATAACACATTGTATTCAGTTATTTACAAGTCGATGCGAACTGTACAAGAACTATCACATACCCGGTAACCAAATTAATAAGAGTAAATATCAACGAGTATGAAATATTCAAAAAGCCAGCTGCTGAAAACTGTGGACAGCGAGATACCGACTGCTGCACTAAATTCGTGAGTCTGTCATTCAAGAGCTTCCTTTCGGAATATTTATGAAACGTCTTGAAACATAGCTTAATGGTGTTCTTTGCAGCTTTAACAACATGCTCGCATTTGACGGTAACAATAATTCCTTGTCCCTGAAATGAAACCAAATCTAAACATACCAATTCAAACGTATATATTAAGTCAAGGATACTAAATAGGAGAAGATACCTCAGACAATACGCCCTAATATTTGGCACACATTTAAAAATCTTTTTGGGCGTGAGGTTTTTCCGCCGGTCATGGGAGAAGCTCAGAGGAGTTTAATCACCCGGTATTAAATATTGTTATATGTATAATTTAAAAAAATAAATTGTTGATATAATCTGGTCAGAGATCAATGAGTACCTTCTTTCTATTTATAATTTATTAACAAGCTTAAGGTCAAAGAGTCATATTCTAAGACGTATACTATATATATATATATATATATATATATATATATATATATAAATACTTCTAGTTCTAAGATAAGTATAGACGTATACTCATGCCTGCATAATGGTGAATGCGCCGGGTAGTATTATACCTATATATTTTTTACAGTGAGTACAGCCTCCACCCCTGGGCTGTGTGCATTGCATTAACTATAACAAAAATGACATTTTACCGATTTTATTAACAAACCCCCACCCCTACTTGTCTATCTAATAAATATTTTGTTAATAATAGTTAAATAGCTGCAACTGATCGATTAAAAAAAGGTGCGACTTTAACTAGATTTCAAAGGCTCTCTAATTGCTTGATGCCTTATGAGCTATCCTCCCCTCCCTAATTTGATATCTTTGATACAAACTTACACATATAACGGACACATAAACAATGCTGACAACCACAATTTGAAATGTCAACAAATCCTTCTCGTCTATAAAAAAATCAATTAGTTTCAACAGTGTAAAAACCATTTGGAGACATCTTAAGAAATACGGCCATCCAAACAACCCATTAAATATGTCCACCATATCACATGTCAGCAATTGCAATTCTGTTACACTTTGAATACTCTCAGAATCAATTCTCGAAGGATTATATCGCATGTCCATAATAACTTCATTCATTAAATTAATCCGTTGCGCGATACTATTTAAAATGTAGTATTGTATCTGACATACAAGATAGTAATTATAATTCAACAATGTGTCCATTGTAAAATATAACGCTGTTAATATATTATAAGTCATACTTAGCTGCTGTGCTTGGAATCCAGTGAGGAGAAAATATAGCAACTGGAACAAACCAAATGCTACAATTGTAAAACTGCTAAATTTAACTCGTTTTTTAAATTTCTTCCACATTATAACGTCGTGTTTATTAAATTTATCGAACAGTTTGTGAAATTGACTGCAGTTTCCCGCTGACATTAATATGATGTATACATTGCTCAATATATTAAAAATCGCTTCAATTAAATCCAGTATTTGTTCGCTTAGGCGCGTAAAGACAATAGCTTTTCTATATTGCAAAAATGCATGTAATACCAAAATAGTTATTATGTATATGTATGATACTATTTTGTTAGATACAAATACACGTGTTTTTCGTTGGTATATAGGGAACAGTCGTAAATATCCGGCCCATTTTAGAAATGTGTAGATATTTTCAGCAACTATTACCATTGTTTCGAATAATTATATGGTTATTGGATTTTATATATTCGTCGGATAGAATTGTGAGCGCGTGTCTACTGACAGTATCTATTTAATAGGTATGGGGTATTATCAATATCAATTGCTATACGTGTATTATTTGTTTCAACCCATAATCATCAGTACGGTTGTAATTTAGTATAATTGCATAGTAATTATGTTAACTTTAGATGTATTATTAAGCGTTTGTGATAGTAGTATTAAATAATATATTTTTTCAACAATATTATTTGACTGACTGTTCATTATGACCTTTTATTGTATTTTTTTTATTTATGCATTTTGTACTGTATTAATTTAGATTAATTAATTTTTAATTTTTTTTTAAATGTATTCACGTACATTTCAATTACATCGTGCCACTATCTTCCACACTCCCATCACAATTCCTCCTTTGGCCCTCATCATCCTCGCTTCTTTCTTCGCCCCTTAACTCATCCAGTCCATGCCCGCATATTGCCTTTCACTTGCCCTCACTCCTTTTCTGTAACCCAAGTCTCCAGCAACCTCACTATGTCCTTCGTGTCTATCCACTTTTCCAGCTCTTTTCCCTACATTCCCCCAACATTTGTTTCAGTTCATTTCATGCTAAAAACCCAACCTGAATTCTCCGTGTTCCTTCTCTCTGCCTCACCGTCCTCGACCCATTTTGTTCTTATTTGGACTGCCTGATAAATAAGGACAAAATGGGTCGAGAACGGTGAAGCAGGGGTAGCTAGATGAGGAGAGAAGGAACATGGAGAATTCAGGTTGGATTTTTGGCATGAAATAAACTGAAACAAATGTTGGAAGAATGTAGGGAAAAAAGCTGGAAAAGTGGATGGACACGAAGGACATAGTGAGAATGAACTGAAAAAATTGGCGAAGTTCGGTAGCCCACCCTTGCTTCTACCCCTTTCTGCACATCTCTCCTCTGCTTAAATAGAGTGTTATCTCTTATTTTATTTTATCCATAGTATGTCTGCCAAATTTAAAGAATTATCAATAATATCCTAAAATAAATGTTATAAAGTATGAAGCAAATATTGTACAAGTATCATAATTAACTGGCAATAGATAGAATAGAACAGATAATTTAAATTGCGTAATAAATTAAAAATGTATATAATGTAGATAATTAGTCCCTTCGAGGAAGGTTAAAAAATATATTTTTTTAATTCTTGAAATTCATCATGAATACATAAATACCATTCATACAATAATAAATAAATAAAACACGAAACCGTTTGCTAATCAATACTCCAATTACTCGCATTGCTATTTAATAATATAAATAGAGCACTCCGTTTTTGTTTCAATGATGTAACAACGTTCAATAACAATAAAGTATACTCTACAATTATTAGCCTATATTTATTCAGCTGAATAAACGATTATCAATTGGATTATCTTATGTTAACGTAATTCAATTACATGTAATCGACATGCTGATTGATGGGTAGTTATCATGTAACAACATACATTATATTGTAATTACTGTTAGTTTTATGTAACAATTGAAGTCTACTTGACTACTGTATTTTATATGATACTACAAATATAAACTATAAATCAGTAATAATTAAAACTACAAAAGACAAATAGATTGAAGTTTGTGGATGTTAAATCCCCTGCACGCATAACAAAAAAATCGTAATAATCTCGAATAAAACTAAGAATATTAGTTTGTGGTTTATTTGTCAACTCTAGCTGGGTGATACTCTATTATGGAAGAAATTAACGAAATACGTTACCCGTTACACTTTATATACCAGTGTATAACATTTTTCTCCTCTCATTTTTGTAGCTAGAACTTTAAACAAGAGTACATTGAGAACATATTTTACAGACAATGTTAGTGCCATATGTAAAGCTGCAAAACCGTAGTGAGTGAGGAGTTTCTAGTGCACTCGTTCAATAAATATATGGTTTAAAACAGTATATATAACTAGAATATAACAATTCTATGAGCAAGGTACAGAACCCTGGCGGGTAATGAATTTCCAATGCAATCTATAAATATATGGTGTTATTTTAAAATACAGTATATATAACTAGAATATAACTATTTATACGTTATTTAATATTAACAATCACGTATTATTGTAAAAACAAATAGGACCATATAATTTTCTTATCAACAACCAACCACTCGTTGATGAAAACCATTAGTGTTTGAATCGCATATATTGAAGTTGAATATTTTCTAATTATACTCAATAAAAATAAGAGCAACTAGCTTTTCAACCCAACAAAATAAAAGTTGCTACAACTATATCGAAATACATACCCATAAGTGTGAGAATGAATATAATTCGTCGATTAAAATTGCTACTAAAAATATCCAGCTTTTTCACGTTGTTGCCTGCTTATAATAGCAAAATCAGACGATTTAAATCTCACAAAATAAGACCTATAATACTAGCAGTCGTATTAATATGTACTTCAGTTTTCGCTGAAGCTGGTGAGATTATGGATAAAATAGTTCATACAAATGGAGACATTTTGCTAACAGTATTAGAACAAGCTATTAAAACCTGTATAAACATTGTTATAATTATTGGTTCAAATTATTGGAATGTGAAGAAACTACAGAGGCTATTCGATCGCTTGAGTCAGTTCGATGTTATTAGTCATTATAAAGTACCGTATGTGGAAATTGGTAGTCCTGTGCTGTTTATAGTTCATTTTATGTTAATGTTGCTGTTGCTAACTTGTATGGGCACATGGGTTTATTGTCATGGAGGCTATTTATATTTGTATACACTTCAGGGTACTGTTCAGAACTATTTTATATTTCTAATTGTTATGGTGGAGTGTTTGATACTATGCGAGATGAGATGTCGAGTGAAGTTTTTGAATAAACTAATAGTTGAGTTGGAGTTGAAGGGTGTAAAGAATTGGAAAAATAGATGGTGGCTCTCCGAACGACTTACTATGGCGACTAACATGCATATGTGTGTTTGTGAAATGGCTGCGATGTTTAATGAAACGTTTGGATGGCATATGTTGCTTACGATTTGCCATATTATTTTGAATATTGTGTCTGTTATTAATCTGGGTCAGTCGGATAAATATGCTTGTCATATCGAGTCTGCGGTGTTTATTGCTTTGATGACTTCATTTTTGAGTGTAAGTAATTTTCAATAATAAAAGCTGAGTGAAGGAATAATATATAATACAGGAGTTTTTATTTTATCACTATATAGAATTATTTATGACTTGTGTAAAATCTGTGATGTATCCGCACCATTAAACTGAAGTTGAATAACTTTTAAACTCTTATTAAATAAAATATATTACGGTTTGTATAAAAAAAATATTTACAAAAAAAATACATTGTATTTAAATAATACAATGTATTTTTTTTGTACATCTTTTTTTTATACAATCCGTAATAGATTTTATTTAATAATAATAATAAGAGTGTAAAATTGATTCAAATTCAGTTTAAATCACAGATTTTACACAAGATAGATAACGCAATTAACAAAACAGAATACTTAAAAATAATAGTAGTATTTAAAAAAAAAATGAATTGTTTTATCAATATATTTTTTTTTGTAGACACAAGGCATGTTACTCGCTACAAGATGCCAGCAAGTTGTAAATGAAAGCAAGAAAACTGCGATACTCTCATACAAACTGTTGCAAAAATATTTCGAAATGGAAATCTTGAGGGACAAATTAATACTTTTAGCTCAGCAGAGTGAGCTGAAATGCTTGAAATTTTCAGCTGCTGGATTTTTTAATGTTGATTTTTCAATGATGTTCACAATGGTTAATTTAATTACCACTTATGTTATTGTAATAGTGCAGTCCACAAGTAATAAATAGAATTAAGATAAGGAAGAAATTTAGTATTTTCATGACTCTCCTTTATAAATTGAAGTTTTGTTATTTAATAATTATTTCTCTGATACATTTCTTGTATACATCATTGCTCATGTTTATTTACTATCATTATATTATTCCACTTTGATTATGATTATGTACTAGGATTGTATACAGGGTGGAAATTATGTGGCAAATAAATTTAATACAATCCTTATTATTTAATCATTTCTCTGATATATTTCTTGTTTACATCATTACTCATGTTTATTTACTATGATTATATTTTTTCCACTTTCATTATGATTATGTACTAGGATTGTATAGAAGGTGGAAATTATCTGGCAAATAGATTTAATACAATCCTTATTATTTAATCATTTCTCTGATATATTTCTTGTATACATCATTACTCATGTTTTTTTACTATCATTATATTTTTTCCATTTTGATTATGATTATATACTAGGATTGTATATAGGGTGGAAATTATGTAGCGAATAAATTTAATAAAATCTTTATTATTTAATCATTTCTCTGACATATTTCTCGTATACATCATTACTTATGTTTATTTACTATCATTATCATTTTTCCACTTTGATTATGATTATGTACTAGGATTATATACAGGGTGGAAATTATGTGGCAAATAAATTTAATACAATCCTTATTATTTAATCATTTCTCTGATATATTTCTTGTATACATCATTACTCATGTTTATTTACTATCATTATATTTTTTCCACTTTAATTATGATTATGTACTAGGATTGTATACAAGGTGGAAATTATGTGGCAAATAAATTTAATACAATCCTTATTATTTAATCATTTCTCTGATATATTTCTTGTATATATCATTACTCATGTTTATTTACTATCATTAAATTTTTTCCACTTTGATTATGATTATGTACTAGGATTGTATACAAGGTGGAAATTATCTGGCAAATAAATTTAATGCAATCCTTATTATTTAATCATTTCTCTGATATATTTCTTGTATACATCATTACTCATGTTTATTTACTATCATTATATGTTTTCCACTTTGATTAGGATTATGTACTGGGATTCTATACAGGGTGGAAATTATATAGCAAATAAATTTAATAATATCTTTATTATTTATTAATTTCTCTGATATATTTCTAGTATACATCATTACTCATGTGTATTTACTATCATTATATTTTTTCCACTTTGATTATGATTATGTACTAGGATTGTATACAAGGTGGAAATTATCTGGCAAATAAATTTAATGCAATCTTTATTATTTAATCATTTCTCTGATATATTTCTTGTATACATCATTACTCATGTTTATTTACTATCATTATATTTTTTCCACTTTGATTATGATTATGTACTAGGATTGTATACAGGGTGGAAATTATATAGCAAATAAATTTAATAAAATCTTTATTATTTATTAATTTCTCTGATATATTTCTAGTAAACATCATTACTCATGTTTATTTACTATCATTATATTTTATCCACTTTGATTATGATTATGTACTAGGATTGTATACAAGGTGGAAATTATCTGGCAAATAAATTTAATGCAATCCTTATTATTTAATCATTTCTCTGATATATTTCTTGTATACATCATTACTCATGTTTATTTACTATCATTATATTTTTTCCACTTTGATTATGATTATGTACTAGGATTGTATACAAGGTGGAAATTATCTGGCAAATAAATTTAATGCAATCCTTATTATTTAATCATTTCTCTCATATATTTCTTGTATACATCATTACTCATGTTTATTTACTATCATTATATTTTTTCCACTTTGATTAGGATTATGTACTGGGATTCTATACAGGGTGGAAATTATATAGCGAATAAATTTAATAAAATCTTTATTATTTAATCATTTCTCTGACATATTTCTCGTATACATCATTACTTATGTTTATTTACTATCATTATCATTTTTCCACTTTGATTATGATTATGTATTAGGATTATATACAGGGTGGAAATTATGTGGCAAATAAATTTAATACAATCCTTATTATTTAATCATTTCTCTGATATATTTCTTGTATACATCATTACTCATGTTTATTTACTATCATTATATTTTTCCACTTTAATTATGATTATGTACTAGGATTGTATACAAGGTGGAAATTATGTGACAAATAAATTAGATAAAATCTGTATTATTTAGTAATTTCTCTGATATATTTCTTATATACATCATTATTCATCTTTATTTAATATCATTATATTTTTCCACTTTGATTATGATTATGTAATAGGATTGTATACAGTGTGGAAATTATGTGGCAAATAAATTTAATAAAATCTTTATTATTTAATCATTTCTCTGATATATTTCTTGTATACATCATTACTTATGTTTATTTACTATCATTATCATTTTTCCACTTTGATTATGATTATGTACTAGGATTGTATACAGGGTGGAAATGATGTGGCAAATAAATTTAATACAATCCTTATTATTTAAGCATTTCTCTGATATATTTCTTGTATATATCATTACTCATGTTTATTTACTCATTATATTGCTTTCACTTTGATTATGATTATGTAATAGGATTGTATACATGGTGGAAATTATGTGGCAAATAAATTTAATACAATCCTTATTATTTAATCATTTCTCTGATATATTTCTTGTATATATCATTACTCATGTTTATTTACTATCATTATATTTTATCCACTTTGATTATGTTTATGTACTGGGATTCTATACAGGGTGGAAATTATATAGCAAATAAATGTAATAAAATCTTTATTATATATTAATTTCTCTGATATATTTCTAGTATACATCATTACTCATGTTTATTTACTATCATTATATTTTTTCCACTTTGATTAGGATTATGTACTAGGATTGTATACAAGGTGGAAATTATGTGGCAAATAAATTTAATACAATCCTTATTATTTAATCATTTCTCTGATATATTTCTTGTATACATCATTACTTATGCTTATTTACTATCATTATCATTTGTTCACTTTGATTATGATTATGTATTAGGATTGTATACAGGGTGGAAATTATGTGGCAAATAAATTTAGTACAATCCTTATTATTTAATCATTTCTCTCATATATTTCTTGTATACATCATTACTCATGTTTATTTACTATCATTATATTTTATCCACTTTGATTATGTTTATGTACTGGGATTCTATACAGGGTGGAAATTATATAGCAAATAAATTTAATAAAATCTTTATTATATATTAATTTCTCTGATATATTTCTAGTATACATCATTACTCATGTTTATTTACTATCATTATATTTTTTCCACTTTGATTAGGATTATGTACTAGGATTGTATACAGGGTGGAAATTATGTGGCAAATAAATTTAATACAATCCTTATTATTTAATCATTTCTCTGATATATTTCTTGTATATATCATTACTCATGTTTATTTACTATCATTATATTTTTTCCACTTTGATTATGATTATATACTAGGATTGTATACAGGGTGGAAATTATGTCGCGAATAAATTTAATAAAATCTTTATTATTTAATAATTTCTCTGATATATTTCTTGTATACATCATTACTCATGTTTATTTACTCATTATATTTTTTTCACTTTGATTATGATTATGTAATAGGATTGTATACATGGTGGAAATTATGTGGTAAATAAATTTAATACAATCATTATTTAGTCATTTCTCTGATATATTTCTTGTATACATAATTACTCATGTTTATTTACTATCATTATCTTTTTTCCGCTTTGATTATGATTATATACTAGGATTGTATACAGGGTAGAAATTATGTAGCAAATAAATTTAATAAAATCTTTATTATTTAATCATTTCTCTGATATAATTCTTGTATACATCATTACTCATGTTTATTTACTATCATTATATTTTTTCCACGTTGATTATGATTATGTACTAGGATTGTATACAGGGTAGAAATTATGTAGCAAACAAATTTAATAAAATCTTTATTATTTAATCATTTCTGTGATATAATTCTTGTATACATCATTACTCATGTTTATTCACTATCATTATATTTTTTCTACTTTGAATTATGATTATGTACTAGGATTGTATACAAGGCGGAAATTATGTAGAGAATAAATTTAATAAAACCTTTATTATTTAATCATATCTCTGATATATTTCTTGTATACATCATTACTCATGTTTATTTACTATCATTACATTTATTCCACATTGATTATGTACTAGGATTGTATGGAAATATGTCGCGAATAAATTTAATAAAATCTTTATTATTTAATCATTTCTCTGATATAATTCTTGTATACATCATTACTCATGTTTATTTACTATCATTATATTTTTTCCGCTTTGATTATGATTAAGTACTACGATTGTATACAGGGTGGAAATTATGTAGGGAATAAATTTAATAAAATGTTTATTATTTAATCATTTCTCTGATATATTTCTTGTATACATCATTACTCATGTTTATTTAATATCATTATATTTTTTCAATGTTGATTATGAATATGTACTAGGGTTGTATACAGGATGGAAATTATGTGGCAAATAAATTTAATACAATCTTTATTATTTAATCATTTCTCTGATATATTTCTTGTGTATATCATTACTCATTTTTATTTACTATCATTATATGATATATTTCTAGTATACATCATTACTCATGTTTATTTACTATCATTATATTTTTTCCACTTTGATTATGATTATGTACTAGGATTGTATACAAGGTGGGAATTATGTGGCAAATAAATTTAATACAATCCTTATTATTTAATCATTTCTCTGATATATTTCTTGTATATATCATTACTCATGTTTATTTACTATCATTATACTTTTTCCACTTTGATTATGATTATGTACTAGGTGGGAATTATGTAGCGAACAAATTTAATAAAACCTTTACTTATGTATTTTGCAAAAATTGCTTACACATTTAAAATTGCCAAAATTAAATGGACGTATCAATTTTTTTCGACCATTTTTGAATGAGCAATGACGTCATTGACATTTTTTTTCAAATGACAACCCTATTTGTTGATTGCCGATTCTGAAGGGGATTATTTTTCTGCAATCAGTGATGTAGAATTATAATAAAGGTTACATAAAGGAAATTTCCGAGAAAAATAAATGTCAGATTAAAATAAAACACGAAACGTGAAATAATATTCAATTAAACAATAAATAGCTAAAGTAAATGCTCAAACTATCAACTGTCTCACTGACCACAATACATCTTCTTCCCTGCCCAGTACATTTATTCAGCACCTTCCTCTGTCATTGTATTCACCTGTTCCTTCCTGATTGATCACTTTGTCTTTCTCTCTCCACTCCTTCCAATCCTTCATTCCCCCACCCTCATATCCAGTAAATTGTAAAATTACTGTATTTTTACTGGATATGAGGGTGGCATGGAAAGATTGTTATATATTTAAAATATAATAACTTGAATAAAATATTTCTCTGATATATCCTGTTCTTCCATTGTACAAAACATACTGTTACATAGGGTTATTAAAGTTGAAGTCAATCAATATGATGTCACAAATGTTGCACTTAAATTTTATTTAACTTAAAATACATATATTAAATACATATAGGTACATAGAAATGCACTGTGTGAACAATTTCCATTTTGTTTTGGTCTATGTCAATAAATAAAATGCTTAAAAATATAAAAGTCTATTGCAAAGGATATAAATCACACAGTGCAGTGTAAGTCTTGACCAAGGGAACTCAATCAGTCTTGATCCTTTTGGCTGCTGGCAAATCATTGCTGTGAGAGTTTGAGTCCTCCGAGAAGGTCATGTGTGATGAAAAATCAGTTGGGCCCTGCGAGTCACTTACAGTTGAAAAACCTGAAATTAAAATAAAAACCATTATGTTAATAATAATAATAATTTAATCATTATTCAAAGTATGTACATTGTAACATAAAATATAATATTTGAGGTACCTGAAAAAAAAACAACAACATCAAAATAACAAAAGAGTATTAACAAAATACATCATATCATTCAAATCTAATTATTAACATAGAAATCATATCATACAAATCTAATTATTAACATAGAAATCATATCAAACAAATCTAATTATTAACATAGAAATCTTGAATAAAATAAATCTTCTTATTTAAAATTAGTTCTTTTAATTCACTTTTGAAAGAAGCCTGATTTCAGATGTTTTTAATTCTTGAGGTAATAATTGAAAAGTTTGCAACTATTGTATTGTAGACTTTTCTGATAGAAAAACTGCTTGTGTACAGGATGGTATAAATCAGTTGCTAGATTTAGTTGCATATTGGTGTTTAATATCAGGATGAAATAACTCATTATATTCACATAGTATGAATTTGTAGATGAATGTGCCTGCCAAAGTAAGAATATACAGGTCTCAAAAGACATATAATGTATAATGATATAAATCATGATATCCAATATCAGCAAGTGACCTAATAGCTCTCTTGTAATGTGAACTTTTTTCTGCCAATTGTCTTGTTGAAAGTTGTGTTGTTAATTTTATAAAAAAATACTTGCATGTATTTGAGTCCTCTGCCATACTGAAGTTAGAGTTTGATGAGTCTGTTGGTGGTTTTCTCATATTCTCCTTATTGGAATCTCTAGGTCTCATTTTCTTAGGCTCACTGCTGGCAACAGGCACCCATTTATATATTTTCATGGTGGTATCTCCTATGGTTACCCATTTTTTCTCCCTAATTACAATAAATGAATGAACCATTCTCAAATCCCAAGGGGAAAGAGGAAACAACAAGAGAAGAAATAAATAATATACTATACAAAATACTATGTGAGCTACATAATCAGGGGAGAGTGGAGCAGAGAGAACAATGTATGTATGTATGTATGGATGTGTGGGTGGGACAAGTATATATACGATGGCCCTGTCCATTTCGTTACTACTAGTGAGAAATGCTGACATCACTCTATACTATTAGTATCAGTGTGATGTCAGCATGTGTCACTACCAGTCACTAGTAGTAGCCAAACAGACAGGTCCCTTGTGTGTACTGTGTAAGGGGAGTGACACATGGTGACACCTAGGTAATGAATGTGAGAGAGTGAAAGCAGAGTGGGTGGGGGATTGAAGAAATGTGGGTGAATAGTTAAGAGAGGATGGGAAAGGTGGGTGAATAGTAAAGAGAGAATGGGAAGGTGGGTGAATAGTTAAGAGAGGATGGGAAAAACATGGAAATCTGCAAAATGCTGGTGTGGAAAATGAAGTTGGTGAGGGAATGGCAATAGTGGATGGAGGAGTATTTTTCAAGTTTAAGGGTTATATTGTACAATTAGATAATATCTTGAGTTGGATTTGAGTATGATTATGCCAAAATTCCAAATAAAAGATTTTTTTAATAAGGATTCAAAGCAGAATGAAAAAAATTATCAATTTTTTTCTTCTTTTTATATTTACATTTATCCTTGTTCAGGTTTATCAAATAAACTCAGTTTAAAGCACATTGAGATGTATAAAAAGTAGTTTAGCATTAAACTTGGTATAATCTAGTTTAACTGACTATTAAACAACTGGCCATAAATCAAGCAAGGGAAATATAATATAAATTAAGGATATATACTTTTTGGAAAGTAAAAACATCTTTTTTTAAAGATCAATATTACACTCATTAAATTTAAGTATTTTACTACATAAAATGATATAATATCAGTTATTTTAAAATTATCAAACATAATTCATAGTGCATTTCAAAAATAATATTAAATCCTGCCCCCACATACACTAGCCACCATTTTTATCTGGGCCTGAGTGAGCCATGTATTGATTTATTCTACATATCACAACTTTACACAATTAATTAAGAACGAACAAACGAAACTGAGGGTAATTTGTATAACATTCATCTTACCAGTGTCTGACTCTTTCAACAGCCTGCATAATCTTCTTGATATCATCTTTGGCTCTGCTTCGCGTCTCTGCGCGAATTGAACGAGACATTCTAATTTCAAGAACTGCCTGTATAAGGCAAAATAATTGAAATGAATCAATTAACTCTTTAAAAGAGAGCCTCGGTGTAAACTGCTGGTATGACGATGGTTGCCAAACAAAACAAGACCGACATGAATAAATTTGCCCAGCTGTGTTGCCAACTGAAGGAATGACTACTATAGGCAACCAACATTGTATCTAATTAATTTAATTTGTATTTTCACAAAAAATTGTTTGTATTCAAATTACGCTAAAATATCGTTTGCTAAAACTATCTACAATAAAAAATAGATATTTCATATTTATGGGTCTTAGATAATCTACATGAATTCGCGCCCAACAATCATTTACTAACATTCAAGATTTGAATTATTATACAGTATGTAATAAATATAAAAATAAACAAAAATCATACATCTTTTAGTAACCTTACAGCAATATAATATAATAACCCACCATTAGCCATTCCATTACAGAAAAACAAAACAAAACAAACGTTTAATTAATTTCATATTTACATAAATTATTTATTCATTCTTTCTTTCCCGCAAAACAAAAGGAAAGACTACCCTTATTGTTTGTTATATATCACATTTTAGTTCTTTTAGTTGCTTTATTGACCTCATTACACTCACTCCTCTTCCATCCTCATCTACAAACCACATCCAACCTTTGTTCACTATCTTACATCCTTCCTTCACCATACGTTCTAGATGTTAATTTAACCACTCCTCTTCCATCCTCATCTACAAACCACATCCAACATTTGTTCACTATCTTACATCCTTCCTTCACCATACGTTCTAGATGTTAATTTAACCACTCCTCTTCCATCCTCATCTACAAACCACATCCAACCTTTGTTCACTATCTTACATACTTCCTTCACCATACGTTATCCATGTTAATTTAACTAGTGCTCCCATTTATCTTCACCCTGATCACATATACCACATTTCCTATAGCTATCACCCATCCAATCCTTGAACCATTCTTCCTCGTTTCCACATCTGAAGCGACAAATCAAGGTTGGTGACCTACTGTGGCCCGCTCGCTCCAGATATTCTAGCAGTCGCTGGTGTATCTGTATTTGCTTATATCTACCATATCTACTGTTTTCAATACTACTCTGCCTCTCTTGTGCTTCTACTTCCAGAAGCCTGTCCATTACCAGAACTTCCAGCAGGGCGCCACTGTGTTTCAGTGTTTCCACTTCTTCCAAGGACTACTCTTTCATACATTTGCTTTCTCTCTATCTCCCATATGCCCATCACTCGCTGCATTTCTTCAAATACTTCATTTATCACTCGTTTGTCATTCGTCTCATACACCTTTCTCTCATACTTTGCTACTTTACTCTCTGTATACGTTCCAATCATTACCGCATTCATCTCCTGTTTCACTACATAGCTAGGAGTGGGTTTTTGAAGTCCAAGCATGTGCTTCAACCAATACACTTGAAACTTCTCGACCTCAGGCCACTCCCATACTTCAGCACCGTACATAATGATACACCTCACACATACATCCCAAATAGTCTTTATATCTGATCAATTCTTTGGGTAAATTTGGTCACCCTTCTAAATTTTTTTTTACTTTTTAATATTACGTCTCTTTCCGTCTTTAGCCACTTTGACACAATCTAAGACCATATCAGTATTATCTTTAACACAATTAATTTGTTTTACTACTAGAGGTTCCTCAAAATATTCTTGTATTTTATCCTTTAATGGTAATGTTGATAAACAATCGGTCTTGTTTTTGTTTGAGTCGACATACATTAATTCAAAATTGAAACTAGTTTAATAACTTGCTCGATCTTTACAATCTGTTTGTAGCAAGTATTGGGATACCCTTTTTTTGATCCAAATATTATCAAAAATGGTTTGTGAGCTGTTACTAAAATAAAATGTCAATACTGGTAGTATTTTTTTACTCTCAAAATAAATGCTAACGCTTTCTTTTCAATTTAAGAATAGTTTGACTGAGCTGAAGATAATGTTTTTGAAAGGAAAGCTATCGACTCAATCTCATAAACATTTACCTTTTCTTCAGGATCGCTACAATAGTCATAGAGGTTTCATTGTTATAAAATACAGAGCTTTTCTATAAAGCTATGGTAAATATTGAGTTTGAACATTACTAGTGGAAAAGTACTTGGACTAATAAAAATACACATTTTTTTTGTTACAAAATGTACTAATATTTATTTATAATCATTTTGCAGTTTGAATTATAACAATTGCATATGAGGTAATCATGGTTAAAAAAAGAAAACCCGTTGAACAATTGATGTTGAAGAAGCCAACAGCTGTTATTTTTGGATATGTCATGAACGCCTGTTTAGCCAAACCATACAGATTGTGCCTTAATGTATCATTTTGGTAATATACGCTGATGGCTTTATAGGACAGTGCCACCAGCTTCTTCCCTTCTTTTGTGACTTGATCACATTTATTCAATATAATACCAATCAGGCCCTAGAACATATATTATAATAGTAAGTTTAAACAATGCATCGAAATGCTTAACAAATATAAAAAATACAGACTGAATTCTATTGCATACTTACGATTCGAAACACAGCCCAACTTGATGCAAACACCAATTTAGCCATTGTCAATTTATGAATGTTTAATGCTTCACTGATTAGTCCAAGTACTTCAATCAAGAAAACGGCCATTATACCCAAATTATAGCTACCAAACAGTTCATTGTACATATCAACAGTACCACCAATATCAGAATAAAGTTTCCTCACTTTGTAAATCAACATTTTCATATCATCCTCACTTTGTCGAACATGCCCACAATCCAATGTTTTATTCACGCACGAGTAGAACATTATAAAAACATTATAAACATTGTATTCTAACAATATCATTACAGTCATAAAATACCTATTCATTTCAACTATAAAAATGATAACACCGTAGATATTTTTTTTGGAAATAAATCCATATATTTTAACAGCCATTACGCATCCAAATAAAATATTCACTAATATTATTTGTATCTTGTATTTTAATCTACAGGGTTTATAATTATTAAATGTTGTTAGTCTTTTTTCGATTTGGGAGAGATTGTTTAACATCCTCTGTAATGGTTGCACCCTATAACTTGTAAATAACACGAGAAATCCATTTACTTCCATTGTTAATAATTTAGAAATTATGAGTAAATCCGATATTTCTCTATAAAATGTAGTTTTTTTTACAATCACTACTATACATATTATAGAATAAACGCATGCTGTTAATAGCCTCCAGTTTGATCTTCTGAATGTTTTTTCTTTGTAGTTAAAGGCTGGCAGCAGCATTAAACAACTGCTATATTTAAATAAGATGCAGATTGTATTTATTGATGTTGGTTGGGTCATTTTCAATGATGTTATGCGGATATTGATCGTGCGATGAAAATTTATAATATTAATGATTTACGTTTTTAAATTGGTTTATTATAATCAGGGTAATTGTATCTTTAAATAAATATGACGTGACCATTGCACATTACTTTATCGTACGTATCATAATGATTTTAATATATACATACGAGGGTTGTAATGAAAGTAGTGGTAATAGATAGAAATATAAATTGATTTATATTTATGTTGCCACTACTTTATTTACAACCCTCGTATTTTTTAATAAAATAAAATAAATAAAATATTATATATTTAATATTCCATTATTATTATTTTTTATTATTATGTTATATAGTTCTAATTTTTAATAATAAATATATTGAAATCATTATCGTATCATAAAGTAATGTACACTGGCCACATATTTTTTTTAAATGTATTCTCCCTTGTAACCTTCTGTCTGTTAAGTCGTTAAATAAATAATTCTCTTCGTCGCTGATCATTATACGATTATTCTCTAAAGCTTTATAAACAAATACTTTTTATCCCTATTTGTATTTAATGTGCTATATCTTAATTAAGATAGAACTACATACTGTACATAACTACAAGATTAATAATGAATGCGAATTTTTGTTCTTTATATTTTAATTAATTTACATGAGATGATTAGTGTCGTAACTTCCAAAATTAATTTTCAGGTTTTCATTTTTGTTTTGATGATTCTTGTGTATATTTTAATACTTCTATAATCTTTTTTGAGTGTCGTAACTTTCAAAATGAATTTTCAGGTTTTGATTTTTGTTTTCATGCTTCTTATGTATGATTTAACGCTCCTATAATCCTTTTTAAGTGTCGCTACTTCCAAAATGAATTTTCAGGTTTTGATTTTTGTTTTGATGATTCTTGTGTATATTTTAATGCTCCTATAATCCTTTTTGAGTGTCGTAACTTCCAAAATAAATTTTCAGGTTTTGATTGTTGTTTAGATGCTTCTTATGTATGATTTAACGCTCCTATAATCCTTTTTAAGTGTCGCAACTTTCAAAATGAATTTTCAGGTTTTCATTTTTGTTTTGATGATTCTTGTGTATATTTTAATGCTCCTATAATCCTTTTTGAGTGTCGTAACTTCCAAAATAAATTTTCAGGTTTTGATTTTTGTTTTGATATTTCTTATGTATGATTTAATGCTCCTATAATCCTTTTTAAGTGTCGCAACTTCCAAAATGAATTTTCAGGTTTTCATTTTTGTTTTCATGATTCTTGTGTATATTTTAATGCTCCTATAATCCTTTTTGAGTGTCGTAACTTCCAAAATAAATTTTCAAGTTTAGATTTTTGGTTTGATGTTTCTTATGTATGATTTAACGCTCCTATAATCCTTTTTAAGTGTCGCAACTTTCAAAATGAATTTTCAGGATTTGATTTTTGTTTTGATGATTCTTGTGTATATTTTAATACTTCTATAATCTTTTTTGAGTGTCGTAACTTTCAAAATGAATTTTCAGGTTTTGATTTTTGTATTGATGCTTCTTATGTATGATTTAACGCTCCTATAATCCTTTTTAAGTGTCGCAACTTCCAAAATGAATTTTCAGCATTTTATTTTTGTTTTGATGATTCTTGTGTATATTTTAATGCTCCTATAATCCTTTTTAAGTGTCGCAACTTCCAAAATGAATTTTCAGCATTTTATTTTTATTTTGATGATTCTTGTGTATATTTTAATACTTCTATAATCTTTTTTGAGTGTCGTAACTTTCAAAATTAATTTCCAGGTTTTGATTCTTGTTTTGATGCTTCTTATGTATGATTTACCGCTCCTATAATTTTTTTTTAAGTATCGCAACTTCCAAAATTAATTTTCAGGTTTTGATTTTTGTTTTGATGATTCTTGTGTATATTTTAATGCTCCTATAATCTTTTTTGAGTGTCGTAACTTCCAAAATTAATTTTCAGGTATTATATATATTATTTTTTAAACAAAAAATAGATAACATACTCAATAGTAAAACTACTTGAACATTGCAATCTTTAAAATGCATTTATTAAAAAACCGTTTTGGAAATTACGGCAGTTGTCGTCTCAAGGTGTGATATATAAATTATATAAATATATAATCATTTTACAGATTGAATTATAACAATAGCATAAGAGGTAATCATGGTTAGAAGAAGAAAACAAGTTGAATTATTGATGTAAAAAAACCCACAGCCGTTATTTTTGGATATGTCATGGAAGCCTGTTTAGCCAAATAATACAGTTTGCGTCTTAATGTATCCTTTTTGTAAAATACGTTCAGGGCTTTATAGGACATTCCCACCAATTTTTTCCCCTCCCGTGTGACTTGTTCACATTTATTCAATATCATTAAAACCTGGCCCTACAAAGACAAAGTGTAATCGTAATTCAGATACTGGTTTGATATTAATGGGTATAATACGGTGTTATATAAAGCTCTTAAGTAAGTGTATTTTGTGAAAATTGTGAGATAATTATCTTGTATTTTAAGATACAATGTAATGAAAAAACTCTCACATGGATGATTTGTTGATTTTTAAATTTATTCTGTAATTGCAGATCAGTATCATCTGCGATTACAGAATAAATTTTCTTATACTAAATTCCAAATTTTTTCATGAAAATATAAACAAAACTATCTAGTACCATTTTATGAAAACTAAAACTTAAAAAATTATCCTCTAAAAATATAATGCATACTTACAATTCGAAACAAAGCCCAACTAAATGCAATTATAAATTTAGAAATTTTCATTAAATTAATATTTATTACTTCATGTATAAGTCCAAGTATTTCCATCAAGAATACTGTCATTAAACTCAAATTATAAATACCAAACATTTCATTAAACATCTCAATAGTACTACCAATATCAGTATAAAGTTTTCTGACTTTATAAATCAATATTTTCATATCAGCCTCACTCTGTTGAATATGTTCATAGTCCAAGGCTTTATTTAGGCACGAGTAGAAGTTTATAAAAACATTATAAACATTGTATTCAAACAATATTATGACTGTCGTAAGATATCTCTGCATTTCAAGTATAAAAAGTATAACGCCATATATATTTTTGTTAGAAATATAGTTATATATTTGAAGAGCCATCACACATCCGAATAGAATATTCACTAGTAGTATTTGTATCTTGATGTACTTTAATGTACAAGGTGTGTAATGATTAAAAGTTGTAAGTCTTCCTTCGATTTCGGAGAAATTATTTAACATCCTCTGTAACTTTTGTATCTTATAACTTGTAAATAACGCGAGAAATCCATTTGATTGCATTGTTAGTAATTTAGAAATTACCAGCAAATTCGAAAAATTGTTATACATCGTGGTTTTATTTACAGTCACTACTATACATATTACAAGATAAACACATGCTGTTAATATTCTCCAAATTGATCTACTGAATGTTTTCTCTTTGGTGTTAAAGGCTGGTAGCAGCATTAAACTTTAAATAGGACGCATATTGTGTTTGATGATGTTGGTTTGGTCATTGTTACCGGTATTATAAGGATATTGACCGTATGAACAAAAGTTTTTAAATTATTGTTCAATAATGCAGCATAAATTGTATTACATACATATTTAAAAGACTTTTAGAAATTATTTGTTTATTGTGTTAATCGTCTCTATACAGAATAATTTAAGCTTAGAGTGTTAATAACTTGAGTGGTGGATATAACCTAGTGTTTAAAAACTTTAACACAACACATTATATATATATATATATATATATATATATATATATATATATATATATATATATTATTACAAATTCTCTTTATTACATAAAATATTTAAACCATAGTAGTATTTTATGTAACGGTATCATTAAGTAATGATAATAAATAAATAAATGTAATAATAAATATCTAAAAATAATAATTTATGGTTTCTAATAAAAACCTTTATAATAGTTATTTCTATTGACACAAACTCAAACTTATATAATTAGTTTCGAAAATTAATGGATTAAATTTATGATTTCTAAGATAATTATTAAAAACTATGCATAAATCGCATGCATTGAACTTTGGCGCTATAAATATCTTCGAAACGCTCACAGTATTCGATTTTTTCAAATTTAAACCATTTTTAAAGATCAGTTAATTACCCACAAAAATATGTATGTCCATTCCATGATGCTTACTATTTAGCGAGTTATAAAACTAAGAAGCAAAAACAAATTTAAATTCTTTAAAGTTTGATCTTAAACATCTTTTAATTGGTTAGATAAACGAAAAAATCATAAGAGACCTTTTTTGTAAAACGTTCACTTTCTTATAAGAATATGTATCGAGAATTGCTGTATGTTCAATGAATGGCGATATATGAGATTTTTCGTTTGGGACTGACGTAAAAATGACAAACTGTGACGAGGAGAACCTTGCTATTAATATTAAGAGCTCATCTTTGGAGATAATTTTCTAGAGGTGCCTAGCAACCAATTTTTTAATTAGAAAAGTCGTTTCTTTGACCCACCCTAATATATATTAAAAAAAGACTTTTATTTGGCATATCAGTCCAACCCTTCCCTTTTACACACATTCCCAAACCGTACTTTCACAGAAAGAAATCAAAAAAGACAAAAAAAAAGAATACAAATTAACATAAAATACATTTTTCTATCCATTAAAATAAACCCCCTCTGCCCTCGCCAATTTCGTTTCCCACGTCAGCCTCCTGCAGATTTTCACGCCTTTCCCATCCTCTCCTAACCATTCGTTCAGCTTTCTGCACTCTCCAACTCTTCTTTCACTCCCTCACATTATTTGCTAAGGTGTCACCACGTGTCACTCCCCTTCCTACACAGCGCACACGCGGTGTACCCCAGCCCCATCCACACTTTTCTTCCTCGCTCTTATGAACCACACCTCGCTCTTGCCATGCATACTTTGTCCTCTCTGCTCCACTCTCCCCTGGCTAAGTACCTCGGGAGTTTCCCCTGCACTTGCCACTCTACGTAGCCAGGGTTGTATGAACTCTCAGCCATTCTCACTTGTCGTTCTTGCCACTCAATATCCCTCAATCTCTCCCTTATCTCAGTTCCTAGGCTACCCCTTTCTCTCAGCGTCTCCTCTACCCACACCTCAGACATACCTACTCTTTCATATATCCTTTCTCTATCCTTTCTCCATCTACTCTCTGTTCTACTCTTACACCTCATCCATACCTCCCGTACCAGTCTTTCCTCGGCCAAATCCTGCAATCTTTCCTCAAACTTCACAACCCTCACACACGACTCCCACCACATACTCATACGATTTGTCTCCTGCAACAGCACTGCCCTCGGTGTCGATCTTTCGAGTCCTAGCAGATTCTTCAGAAACCAACCTTGCTCCCTTTCTATTACCTCCCATTCACGCAATCCCCACACTTCCACTCCATACAACAATATAGGTTTTACACACGCATCCCATATCTTGCACGCCTTTACTAGGTTACCACCCCACAAACTCCCCCGTTTTCTGAACGCAATCCCCCAAGCCATTCATGCTTTCGCCTGCATACACTCCACATGCATCCTAAGCCCTTCTCCACAGTCAAACCAAAAGCCCAAATATTGCCATTCACTCTCTCAATCAGCCTTTCCTTTCATTTGAGCCCTTCGTCCTTACTCCTCCTGCCCCTATTCCTAAACAACATCCATTTGGTCTTTTCCACATTCACCACTAGCCCCCTTTTATCTAGGTATCTACCCATTCTATGCAACATCTCTTGCATCTCGTCCACTCTCTTGGCCACCAGCACCACGTCATCTGCATACGCCAACATACACACTTTGGATCTACCCACCACGACCCCTCCTGCCTGTCCTCTCCTCAGCACCTCTTCCAACTCGCTCGTGTACAGATTAAACAGGATTGGGCTCAGCGGGCACCCCTGCCGTACTCCCACATTCACCCTAAATTTCTCCATTCACTCTTGCTTTCGCTCATGACTCTTTATACACCCTTCTCACCCACTCCACTCCTTCCTCTTCCATATCCAATCTATCCATACATTCCACCAGTTTCCCCCTAGGAAATAACCTAAGTCATACGCAGCTTTTAAATCCACAAACACCGCATACACTCTCCCTTTGCATTCCAGTGCTTCCTCCACCATTCTCGCCAGCGTGAAAATCTGCTCCCTCGTCCCTCTTCCCCTTCTGAACCCACCCTGGCATTCCGGCAGCAGCCCTTTTTGTTCCACTTCTCTATCCATTCTATTTTTCACCATAGTCATCATCAATTTATAACCGGCACTCATAATGGTGATGCCCCTATAGATTTTTACGTCCGAGGCCTCTCCTCCTTTGTGCACTGGGACCACCACCCCCACACGCCACTTTTCCGGCACTTTCTCCTCTCCACTCCACACCTTGTTAATACTCTGCCGCACCATCTCCCTTCCTTCCTCCGGTAACTTTTGGAAAGCCTCTGCCTTCAGCCCATCTTCCTCCGCTGCCTCTCCTAGTTTTAACTGTGCCAGGGCTACTTCCACCTCTTTCCGCGAAAACGCCTCCCTTTCGCCTGATTAACCCTTTCGACTGCACATCTCGCCGTACCTCCAATTCGCCATTTCCCTCCGCCACCTCGTCTTCTGTATCTTACACTCCTCGTCGAACCAACATTCCCTCTGGCGTCCACTCTTCTTCCTCACCACCAACGCAGCCGCCATCACTCTCTCCAACTGTAACATCGACTGCACCTCCTCCCACTTCACGCCCGTTAGGTTTTTCTCATACACCGCAATTTCTACTTCGCTCCATCCAAACCCTTGCTGTCCCTTTTTCTCCTCCCTCTTCAAACCTTTTGTCCGTCTCAAGACCACTTCCACCGGCACATGGTCCGACCCCCCACATTTTCCACCTTGAAGCACTCCAACTCTTCCCTTCCGATACCTTTGACCACCACATAGTCCAAAACCGAACCTCCTCCGTGTCTTTAGAACGTCTTCATCCCTTCCCAGTCCCCTTCGCAGCAGCCATTCAGTACATCCCACCCCGACTTTCTCACCCATTGGATCCATTCTCTACCCTCCTGGTTGGTCACTTTATCCTGCGATCGTCTTTCTCTCCATTCCCCTTCCTCTCCGATTCCTCCTTCCAGCTCCCCCACCCTCACATTCCAGTCACCCCCCGACGATCCATTCATCTGCCTCCGTCTCGAGCCCATCCAGTATCTCCGTTAGTTCTAAACGGTTTTTGTTACAGTACACGGCCCCTACCCGCACCGACGTTCTATCCATTTCCACCTTCCCTATTACCAATCCCGCCGCTTCCCTCGAAGACTCTCTGATCCATTGTCCCACTGACTTCCTCACTCCTAACAAGATTCCTCCTTTGGCTCTCCCCATCCTCGCTTCTTTCGTTGCACCTTGCATTACCCAGTCCCACCCTGTCGGCATGCAGATTTCTACCTGCCTCCACTCCTCTTCTGTCATCCACGTCTCCAGTAGCCCCACTATGTCCTTTGAGATGAACCACTTCTCCAGTTCCATTTCCCACACACCCCCTAGCACTTTTTTCCTTAGACCCGCAACGTTCCAAAACCCCACCCTGCACTTGATCCACGCATAATCCCGCCTCGTCCATCTCTCCTCCTCCACCCTAATATATATGTCTGCATTTATAATGAAGCAGCCAAGCACCTAAATGAAGTATATGACAAATTAGATTTTATTCTTCCTAAATATCTATCTTTATATTTGGGATGAATAAAATCTAATTTGTCGTATACTTTAATTTTATGTTTATGTGCTTGGCTGATTCATGATACACACACACACACACACATATATATATATATATATATATATATATTAGTTATTAATTATTTTTATGTTTAGGAGCCTAGTTGCCTTATCTCTGTCTAGCCTTATATGCAAGAGGTGCACATTATTCTTGCATTCGAATTATTAATAAACTTCCAAGAGTATCAAGTATCAAAGTTATGCAGCCATGAAGTCAAAATTATTTGATTTTTTGTGTACATTAGAACCATATAACCTGAATACACTACTATGTAGCTTAACTATGTTATAATTATACTTATAATTGATTTATAACGTTAAAAAACTTTATTATGTATATATGTATGTTTGTCTGACATTATTTTATGTACAATTCTCTGAAATGAATATCATTATTATTATTATTATTATATTAATCAATATTAAACTTCCTATGGATTCCTATATTAGTTATTAAGTTTTATAATATTTACAATATCATGAGGGGTTTACTAAAAGGTCAAATGAGTCAAGCTACTTTTTTCCGTGTTACTAGATAGAGCAATGAAAGGAATTGATTGAAAAATAGAATTTTAATTTACTTACCAATTAAAATAATTCAATTTTTGAATCATTCTTCAGATCTCAAGGGCTTGCTGATATATGAATTCGTTATAAAATACCAAAAAGTTTAATGTATGTTTTGCTATAATTCGCCTAACGAAATTTGCTATATTTATTTTAATTTATTATTAATATCAACAATTCTATTGTCGGCCCGCCATCGTGGATCGCGCAGCGCAGCACGTGCGCGCACATCGCTAAGCGCCCGGCTCAGTCACTCGCGAGCCGATGTCCGAATCGCTGCGTTTTTCATTGTTCGCGATTTTGCAGAAATGTAGTGAATTAAAATCAGTGAGTGCTAATTGTGGTGTTATCAGTGGTCACCCAGAGTTGTATTACTCTGGAAATGATGGAGGCTGCAGGAATTTCTGGCGGAAAGCGTGGAAATTGGTCGACCGATCATTATGTAACCGTGAGTCATTTTAATTTTATTTGCAATAGTATGTATATATGTCGGGGCAATTTTAGTTGTAGTTGGTTTATGTAGCAAACCCCAAACACAGATTTACACATTGAACTTGTAGAAATTGCAATTGCATTATTTTTTTAATTGGTTCGGGAATTGTGACATACAAGAACGTCAGGCGACATGAATAATTTATTTATAGTAATTGTACTTACTATATTTGTTACAATTTCTAACTAGATATCCACTTTAGAGTCCTTCTGACGTGTGTTAGTGTGTTATGTGCATGCGAGTGCCACTTTTATGTTTATTCACTTTAATCTGATTCCTATATTAGTCATTCAACGTTAGTGCTTCTTCAAGGAAATAGCTTAAATTAAAATATTAATGATTTAGATAATAATGTATCATCCTATTTGAAAGGCGTCGATTGGCGTATAATTAACAGATTTTGTATTTAATTACTAACCATAGAGTTTGTACTTTATATTAAAATAAAAATATCACGACTTTTCAGAAAAAAAAATGCATTTTTCTATCGATTTAAAATAACACCTCTTGTTGGATGACCCTATATTACGTTTCCTAGTAATTTGTTCTAAATTGTTTATAGTACATTCGATGCAGTATTTGTAGAATGAGCTGAATATCCTTATAAATATTTGGATATACATACATATATCGATTAATTTATTTTCATCTAAATTATCTGCGTAATAATTACTCAAAATATCTGATAATAATAAGATTGTTGCAAGTAGTAACTTTCTGTTTATCTACATGAATCATAAGCTAATAAATGCATTCAGACAAATCTCGTTTTTTTTTTATGAGACACGTACTATTTGAGACATTAATTCATTAGATATGTTGTACATTACAGTCAAAGAAACTGCGTGATGACATGTACAACAGAAAATCGCCCACTAGTATTGCCCTAAATTAATTACCAGACGAATAATTTAATATAATTTCTATCGTATCATTATTTGTTGCAAATTTATTTCATTGCAATTCTAGAATATTCCATTGTGCGCGTTTAAATAGTAAACAAGTTGGAGCTCGAATAAAGTCGCTGATTTTTTTGTGGTCTCCAGAAATAACTCGGCGTTATCGCTTGCAGTGCAGCACAAAGACCAGTTTTTATGACTTAAATGTTGCGGCGCAGCGAATGCGTCATTCGGAGTCCGGCTTTCGTTGTGCGCGGTTTACTTTGCATTTAATTTCCTCGCGAATATTTAGTTTAGTTGTTTTAATTGTGCATAGTGATTATTACTGAGTGTGTATCTAGTTTCGAATTAGGTAAGCGACTTTTTGAGATACTATGGGTTTTTCATCGCGAATTTATTGATTGAGTGTTATTAATTTGCAATTCTGACGAACATACACATATAAAAACACGTTAAAATGCGTAAGGGAATTTTCTGAAGTAGTATACTTGTATACACATAGACTAACACATGGTAGACGGAACCGAAGGTCGGTAGCCGGTTACAAATTGTAATAAATAGTAGCAGTAGCAGTAACTACTGCTACAGCAAGGAAAATATGATATAGTATTACATCTTTCCATTTTAATCTATTTAATCTCAATTTTTATTTATAAATGGTCACTTATTCCAATATTTAATTGCTTAATTCGTGTTTATAACTGTACATTAAATTGCGAATTCATTTATTTTACGTATTGCAATTAAAATTATTTTATTGCTATTTATATATTTCATTTTAATCTTTTTCTGTGGTAAAATTAATTCCTCCGGAGGTGAAATCATCCCTGTACGTTTTAAAATTTGTCTTAGGTTTGTTTTGCAGTAGAAAATAAATTTATATTAAATTAATTAATTATATTAAATTAATTAATTACATTAAATTAAATAATGACATTAAATTAATTAATTATATTAAATTAATTAATTCTATTAAATTAATTAATTCTATTTAATTAATTAATTCGATTAAATTAATTAAATAACAAGTACAAGGAAGAGACTTTTGGTAGAACGAGATATGTCTTCTTTCACTAAAAGTTTTCTTGTTGCTTTTTTATATCTCCCTAAATTCGTTTTCGCTGCTTGATTAATTATTTCTTTCAACTTTATTCAGTTTTGGTTTACTTACTCTGTTCGCCTGTTTCTTGCGCTGCTATTTTATTCACGATTTCTTTTACAAAATTTTGCTTGGAGCTGTCACATTTTCGTGTTAATACATGTCATTAAATTAAACACCAATTGAATGTATGAAATAACTATGATATATTTGTCATTTTATGCGTTTTTCATAAAAAAAAAGTTATATCTATTTAATAATACAGTATTAAAAGGAATGATTTACGATATACTATTATTATATTTTTGTGGGAACAGTAATTATTATTCGTGTATTGCAACAGTATTAGCGTTTTTTGCACGATGACGATTATATTTGCGCGCAGTAACAAGTCAGTCACACTGATAAAAGAATAATACTATATGAATATATCTGCCACACCCAGTAATATTTTAACATGCGGATGAAATAAGAAGTAATATGTAATATTAATACTGCACGTATTAATACATGCAGTTTTAATATTACATATTACTTCTTGTTTCACCGCGCTTTAAAATTTTACTGGTTGTGGCAGATATATTCATATAGTATTATTCTTTTATCATTGTGACTCACTTGTTACTGCGCGCAAACATAATCGTCATCGTGCAAAAAACGCTAGGCATGAGTGTACTTGCGGTGTGTCACACGATCACGCGTTCTATAACTGCTGGCATTCGGAGTCTGGCTTTCGTTGTGCGCGGTTGTCTGCATATAATTTTACCTGGAACAATTAGTTGATTTGTTTTAATAGTGAATCATAACTATGTACATTTAGTAGTGAGTGTATATCCCATGAGCAATTAGGTAAGCGTGCTTTTCATTTAATGGCTGTTACTTGCGATACTACTGATATTTAATTAAAGTCGCTTTTGTTTAGCTGTTCGGATTAATCTAACCTAACACCAGAAGAACAGAACAGCTCTCGAACAATAAACGAAAGCGGCTTAATTTGCAATGAAATTACAAATATCGTACTGTATCGGGCCGGTTCTACAATTAAAATTTAACCGGAGAATAAGGCTATTCGTGGAATAAGTTTGAGATATTGGCGTCAATATTTCAAACTTATTCCACGAAATAGCCTTATTCTCCGGTTAAATTTCAATTGTAGAACCGGCCCTTCAATAATTTATTTAAAATTATGTTAGTAAAGTAGTTAGTTATTTTGTCACGGGTTATATAATTTCGGCTGCATTAGAACACATGTTTTCTTAATCTCTCGTTTATTTTTATTTTTCTATTGCTTTATATAATAGTTCATTATAGCTTTCAACTTGTTCGATTTGTATTTCGTTTAGTGTTATTTTGTGGGTTTTATTTTTCATGGATATTACCATGCTCTTTGCCTTTTTTTTAAATATTTATGTTCATGTTGATTTTAATTAGTTCTTTATTTATTACCTTTTTTATATTGTGTTGAAGGTCTTCTTTTGGCTTCACGAAAATCGCCATATTGTCTGCGAACATCATTTCAGTTACTTGTGTTTGTTTCATGTTCCATAATCTCATCTTTATAGTCTTTTTTTTTCTTGTCTTCATTGCTACATCTAGAACAATTGAGAATAGTACCACTACTATTCTCAATAGTGCCACTACTATTCTCAATAGTACCACCACTATTCTCAATAGTACCACTACTATTCTCAATAGTACCACTACTATTCTCAATAGTACCACTACTATTCTCAATAGTTCTAGATGAAGCAACGAAGATGACAAGAAAAAAGACTATAAAGATGGGATTCTGGAACATAAAACAAACACAGGTAACTGAAATGATGTTTGCAGACGATATGGCGATTTTCACGGAGTCAGAAGAAGACCCACAACACAATACAAAAAGGTAATAAATAAAGAACTAATACAAATGAACATGAACATAAATATTTTTTTAAAAAAGCAAAGAGCATGGTAATATTCATGGAAAACAAAACCCACAAAATAACGATAAACGAAATACAAATCGAAAGTAGAAAGCATCCCTGTTTAGCCCGTATTCTCGTTGTAAACTCCCCTGATTTTTCATTGTTTATTTTTATTATATTTTTGTTGTCCTTGTACATTAATTTATTCTGTTTTTCTATCTACTCCCCGCTCGTGTAGTTCCTTCCATATGTCTCCCTTTTCACTCTGTCGTAAGCTTTCTCTAAATCTATGAAGCATATATGTATTTACCTGTTTTTATTTATTAGTTTTTCACTCATTTGCCTTATCGAGAATATCAGTTCCTGGGCGCTTCATCCTCTCCTAAATCTGCATTGTGTTTCGTCTATAGTTTCCTCTATTTTGTCCCTTATTTAATTTTCCATTCTTGGCAGTATTTATCCTGATATGCTGGTTAGCGTGATTCCTCTGTAGTTGCTGCTGTTTCTCTTATTTCCCTTTTCGGTATGGGTATTATTATGCCTGTGTTCATTTTTTTTGGTATTTTCCTTGTTTTTATTAGTCAATTATGTAATTGGGTTATCTACTACGAATCAAGTAGATAAACCAATTGCATAATTGACTAATAAAAACAAGGAAAATACCAAAGAAATGAAACACAGGCATAATAATACCCATACCCAAAAGGGAAATAACTGAAACTGCAGCAACTACAGCTACTCTTTTTCCTTGTGCTTTATCATTTCTGGTGTTATATCGTTTTTGTCGGATACTTTTCCTTCCTTTAATTTCTTTATACTTTCTTTTATTTTTTTATATCATTTCTATTTCTTGTGTTATTTCTGGTTTCTCTTCTCGTGTTATTGTTATGTCTGACTCTGTATCAGTTCTTCAAAGTGTTATCACCATCTTTCCATGATTTTGTCTTCTTCTATTATCACATATACATCTTTATCTTTTATATTCATCATATTATGTTCTTTCCACTTTTTAATTCTTTTATTGTCCCATCGAATAGCTTTTGGTTCTCTCTGTACTTTTCTTCTAATGTCTGACTCTGTTTGTATCAGTTCTTTAAAGCGTTGTCACCATCTTTCCATGATGTTGTCTTCTTCTATTATCACATATACATCTTTGTCTTTTATATTCATCATATTATGTTCTTTCCTCTTTTTCAATTCTCTTATTGTCCCATCGAATAGCTTTTGGTTCTCTCTGTAGTTTTCTTCCAATTTCTGACTCTGTTTGTATCAGTTCTTCAAAGTGTTGTCACCATCTTTCCATGATTTTGTCTTCTTCTATTATCACATATACATCTTTGTCTTTTATATTCATCATATTATGTTCTTTCCTCTTTTTAATTCTTTTATTGTCCCATCGAATAGCTTTTGGTTCTCTCTGTAGTTTTCTTCCAATGCCTGACTCTGTTTGTGTTAGTTCTTCAAAGTGTTGTCACCATCTTTCCATGATTTTGTCTTCTTCTATTATCACATATTCATCTTTGTCTTCTATATTCATTATATTATGTTCATTATTCTTTTTCGATTCTTTTATTGTCCCATCGAATAGCTTTTGGTTCTCTCTGTAGTTTTCTTCCAATGCCTGACTCTGTTTGTGTTAGTTCTTTAAAGTGTTGTCACCATCTTTACATGATTGTGTCTTCTTCTATTATCACATGTTCATCTTTGTCTTTTATATTCATCATATTATGTTCTTTCCTCTTTTTCAATTCTTATATTACCCCATCGAATAGCTTTTGGTTCTCTCTGTAGTTTTCTTCCAATGCCTGACTCTGTTTGTGTTAGTTCTTCAAAGTGTTGTCACCATCTTTACATGATTTTGTCTTCTTCTATTATCACATATTCATCTTTGTCTTTTATATTCATCATATTATGTTCTTTCCTCTTTTTCAATTCTTTTATTGTTCCATCGAATAGCTTTTGGTTCTTCCTGTAATTTTCTTCCATGTTCTTTCCGAATTGTGTCCATGATTTCTTCCTGGCTTCCTTGATCTCTTTCTCCACTTCGTTTCAGTTTTTTAAAAATATTTTGTATAGTTCTATTCCTTCTTGGTGTTTGTATATGCTTTACATTTGTCCTTTTATCCTTAATCTGTTCTTTGATTTCTTTGGTTCACCACCCTACCTTTTTTCTGGTTGGTTCTTTCCTCTTTTTCAATTCTTTTATTGTCCCATCGAATAGCTTTTGGTTCTTCCTGTAGTTTTCTTCCATCTTCTTTCCGAATTGTGTCCATGATTTCTTCCTGGCTTCCTTGACCTCTTTCTTCACTTCGTTTCAGTCTTTTTTTAAATATTTTGTATAGTCCTCTTCTTTCTTGGTGTTTGTATAATGTTTACATTTGTCCTTTTATCCTTAATCTGTTCTTTGATTTATTTAGTTTACCATCCTGCTTTTTTTCTGGTTGGTTCTTTAATCTTTTTCAATTCTTTTATTGTCCCATCGAATATTTTGGTTCTCCCTGTAGTTTTCTTCCATCTTCTTTCCGAATTGTGTCCATGATTTCTTCCTGGCTTCCTTGATCTCTTTCTTTACTTCGTTTCAGTCTTTTTTAAAATATTTTGTATAGTCCTCTTCTTTCTTGGTGTTTGTATACGCTTTACATTTGTTCTTTTTTCCTTAATCTGTTCTTTGATTTCTTTGGTGCACCACCCAGCCTTTTTTCTGGTTGTTTGAATTTTTGTTATTCGGCAGCTTTCTTCGACTGCGTCTAAAATATTATTCTTGAATTCTTCCCATTTGTTCTGTACCTCACAGTTTCTTTCATTATTCCTCTATTGTTTTCTTTATTATGTACATTTCTTAAAAGTATGTATTGTAGTAATAATTACTGTATTTTTACATGTTGTAGCTGCCTATTAACCCTCGGGTCCTTCTGCCGTGTGTTTGTCTATGTGTATGTGAGTTTAGGACTTCTACTTCTACACTCTAATGTAAAATCGTCCTCGAATTCTCAAAAATGTCGTTAATTGTATCCTAACGACAAATGTTACTGACTACCCAGACTAGGATTCGAACCCGGGCTGCTTTTCTGTCATTTATCTTCTCGCAGTTTGTAGCTCCTTATTTGTTCCTTTGTTTCATTTCTGTTTTTCCTTTTCAGATCCTTTATTACTAGGTTATGGTTACTTGTCTCTATATTCTTACTAAAAAACGTAAGAATATTGAGACAAGTAACCATAAACTAGTAATAAAGGATGTGTTGAATTAATTTATTTTAGCTTATCAAGAAGGTAGTCTATTATAGATTTATCTTTTCTTGATTCTTGAGTTCTTCTCTTGTGTATCCACTGGTGTTGTTTTCTTTGTATTTATTATTACGGGATTATTTTCATTGCTTTTCTATTATTCTTTTCCCATTGTTGTTTTTCGCTCTCGTTCCTTGCCCATGATTTCCTTCTGTTTTCCACTCTTCCGTTTTGATGATCTATTTCAAGTCTTCAAATAATTTATCTTTCTCTTATTTCTTTGCGTCTTTGGTTGATTCATATGCTATAATTATTGTCCAAATTTATTTATTGTAATTTCACACACACAGGTTTGGTTGGCAGCAGTATATGATTTAATACGACACTTTATAATTAACACCTGTCATATCATATGAATGTTATTATTATGTTTTTAGTTGATTTATAATTTTATTTTCAACGAAATTTATTGATTTATTCTGCTGAGGTTAGTTAGTTTGTGTTGGGAGATTCCTCAACCTAAGCTGAATGAATCAATGATAGGGGGATAAATATCGTAATAAATCATATACTGCTGCTAACCAAACCTTATGTGTATGTAAAATTATAATAAATATTATAAGTAACCAATTAATCTCCTGTATTATCCATCAATATCAGTAGTCGGGGTGATTTAGTTGGGGGGCTATTTTGTCGTGGGGCTATTTGGTCGTGGGGCTATTTTGTCGTGGGCTATTTTACCGCGGGCTATTTTACCGCGGGATATTTAGTCCCGGGCTATTATATCGCTGGATATTTTGTCGCGAGCTATTTTGTCGCGAGCTATTTTGTCGCGAGCTATTTTGTCGCGAGCTATTTTGTCGCGAGCTATTTTCTCGCAGGCTATTTGATCGTGGGCTATTTTGTGGCGGGCTATTTTATCGCAGTCTATTTTATCGCGGGCTATTTTATCGCTGGCTATTTTAACGCGGGTTATTTTATCGCGGGCTATTTTATCGCGGGCTATTTTATCGCGGTCTATTTTGTCACGAGCTATTTTGTTGAGGACTATTTTATCGGGGGCTATTTTATCGCGGGCTATTTATCGCAGGCTATTTTATCACGGGCTATTTTGTCACGGACTATTTTGTCGCGGGCTATTTTGTCACGAGCTATTTTGTTGAGGACTATTTTATCGGGGGCTATTTTATCGCGGGCTATTTTATCGCAGGCTATTTTGTCACGGGCTATTTTGTCGCGGGCTATTTTGTCGCGGGCTATTTTGTCGCGGGCTATTTTATCGCAGGCTATTTTATCACGGGCTATTTTGTCACGGGCTATTTTGTCGCGGGCTATTTTGTCGCGGGCTATTTTGTCGCAGAATATTTTGTCTTGGAATATTTTGTCGGGCAACCACTTTCTATCACATTACAAACAAAGTGTATTAAATCTACACCTAATCACCATCCCTCCTGCTCGATGAATTAGTACCTTGACGCTGGTGAGCAGGCTTAATCACATGTACATTGAGAATTTCGTTTTTTTAATTTTTCATAGTCAATATAGTTTTGAATTTGAAAAAGTTATTTTTAAAATACCTTTCAATGGACTTACTTTTTGCAAGAAGTCATTAACGAAAATAAGATATAATCATGTTTAGTCTCATATTTATCGAAATAGCTTATCTTTTTAATTAATATCAATCTATTTATGGGAACATGCTCCTTAAATAGATTTAATTTCTATTAATGTATAATGCATAAATCTGAAAGAATTGTTATTTTTGAATAGTTAATATTTAAAAGGATCAACGTCAATCAGTGTGTATTAAAGTAAAAATCTAATTGAAATTTAAAAAAACAGCTTATCTTCATATAAACTTAGATTACAATTGTATGATATAATATGTTACCAAGCATTATCAAATTATTTTAAATTTATTTTGAGTGCTAACAGATAAATAAAATTCAATGGTATTTCTACCATCTTATATAAATTCACATCGGCTCGAAATGTGCTGTAGGCGGTATAAGGGCCCATATTGTTTCCAGCATAGCCCTTGTGTTCACCATTCATTAAAAAAGCACTACAGTGATTTCCTAAAATTGTAGATCTCTCATTACACGAGTATTCATTTAATCATATCATATGCCTTCTATCGTAAGGTGTAAGCGTTATTACACGAGTATATAATTTAAATTATTGGCTGCATATTATATAACATACAAACTGCAATCAAATATTTTGAGTTTATTTAGCTATACACAAACCACAGAGAGTCATTAGACATAATCAGCTTACGTTGTAAATTATGTTAATTATAATTAAGTTATGTAACATATCATTAAAAAATCTCAACGTTACATATTTTTTGGTTCCAATATGTATCAAATTTTCATCGACTAAACTTTATTATTTCTATTAGATTTTTACTCAATAATTAACCTGTTTGGCATACCATTTTTAAAATAATTCAGCTGCTTGCCCCTCATACTGTATTTACTACTCTTACAGCGATCAGAATTTTCAGCTTGCACAGTATCAAACATTTTCATAATTTTCGGCCGTTCACTTGAAATCCGATGGTTTCTAAGTAGCTGGTTGCGTAATCCGCGATTTGAGTTTTGTTCTCTCTTTTTTTGATGTGGCTTGAACCTAAGAACTTCGGGTAGCTTTTAAAGCTCAAGCTCTTGGGTCTTCGTGTAGCCGCCGATAATTTGTATTGAGACAAAAGCTCGTCAGTTACGTGTATTGGCTTGAACCTGAGGTGCTCATGCAGAGTGGTGTTCATTTTGACATTGGTTGATGTTGTGAAAAAGGTTCTATATTGCAAGTATACATTTCAATTATTGCAAGCAAATTATATAACGTAAACTGCAATCGAATATTCAAATAAAACACATTTTTGAGTTTATTTAGCTAGACTCGACACACAAACTTACTTACATTTGTACTCTTGCACCAATTAATTTAATTTTCTCTAATTCTCAAACCAATCAATTTATTTAATTTTCTATAATTCTCAAACCAATCCATTCATTTAATTTTCTATAATTCTCAAACGAATCAATTCATTTAATTTTCTATAATTCTCAAACCAATCAATTCATTTCATTTTCTATAATTCTCAAACCAATCAATTCATTTAATTTTCTATAATTCTCAATCCGATTTCTGAATGTACATGTGAGACCAAAACTAATTCCGCTCCTTTCGATACCATTTAAACTTTAAGGGGCTGAAAATTGCCATGTCTTTAAATATTCTTACATGGATCGTTTGGAGCAAACTGTAATTATTCAATACTAAATGTAGTCACTTTGTTTCAATACAATATCATCCAATTAATTTGATTTATAGTAAATCAAGATATAATTTTTAAAACAAATTATATCAATTTCAAAAATACTTGCAGCTATTTTTTATAACATTTAAATTACTTTTAATTTTACGAGTAATTACAAAATTTATTTGACTAATTAAAATTCTTGGCTGCTGTACGTTACTCAATTTTAATAAATCACTAATACTAATTTGTTCCTACCGTTTCTCGGCGTGTCGCGTACCGTAACTTGAATCAATCGCGTGTGGACATTTGAATCAATCTCGTGCGGAAATTTGATTCAATCGCGTTCGGGAACATGATTCAACCGCGTTCCGAAACTTAAAAAAATCCGCGTAGGTGATTTGTACCCTGAAGCGAATGCAGTTCCATTCCACAACCACGAAGGAAGATAAAGGCGGAATCGTTACAGGGGCAATGTAAGTATTTTCACCAACCAAACATAGATATTTAGTGTGCTACATTTTCAACAAAATAACTAATATCAAATTTCTATTGTTACAGGTGTTACAGTGCGAGTTTTAGCTTTTTCTTTGCAAACCGTAATTAAAAGTGTTGTGATTAGTCCGCGTTCTTTAACCACGTTAGGGCCCCGCGAGTGTTAGTAGTTTCAAATTAGGGTGTTGCTATTTATCCAAACTAAAGTCAGTGCTTTACATGGGCTGGAGATGGAATGGGGGAGCACCGCTGAAGAAAACTGAAGACATCAACGGGGTGTTCTCCTAACGTGAGTGATCCCCGCAACGAAGTAGTGAGTGATTTTTGAATTACGGGTCGCGATCGCGTTGCGCAAGTAGGTCAGATCAAGTTAGGATGTCTAATAAAACTTTTCAGCCTAATCCATTTCTTTTCAGGGCCCCTATATTTATTTAGATTATGCTAGGGAAGGGAATTTAGTTGCGCCAAAAAACCGAATCGTTACACAAATAACACCTTAGATTTCAATATTTTTTCAATATGTTCAATTTTTTAGGCGGATTATCTAACGGTGTCGTCGCTAGTATTTTAGTTTTCAAACAATAACTCGCGGTTTTAGTTAATTGCTGTACGTGAAGCTTTAACGACTATAGTACCTAATTTTTGTACTTTTTTGTGCAAAACTTTTCGAACAATAACTCGCGGTTGCAGTTAATTGCTTCACGTGAAGCGTTAACGACTTTAGAAAACAATGTTTGTACCTCTTAAGCAAGTGTTTGTACACAATATCTTGTGGTTATAGTTAATTGCGAAGCTTTTAACGACTCTAGAAACTAATGTTTGTACATTTTGTGCAAATGTTTTTAAACAATAACTCGCGATTGTAGTTAATTGCTTTACGTGAAGCTTTAACGACTATAGAATTCAATCCTTACATTCCCCACTCTCCAACCTTTTTTGCAGGTTTTCTTAAACACACTCGAACCTTTCTAACCCATCCCCCCTGCTCGACGAATTAGTACCTTGTCGTTGGTGAGCAGGCTTAAGCACATATACATTGAGAATTTCGTAGTATTCAAATATCAGCTTAGTGACTTAATAACTAGAGGCTGCGTTCGTTTATTACTGAGCCTGAATTCAAACCCCATCGGGGCGAATTTTCGCTAATCACCGTTCACAGTTTTTCAGAGGGTTTCTGTGAAGTTAAGGGAAATACCGGGTTGATTACACTCCTGAGATTCTCCCTTGATCGTCGAAAAATTATCACGACTGATAAGCCTAAAAAGACACCTTACACGATCAATAATACTGTCTAGTACTGTCAGTATTTGCTTCAATCCTCCTTTTATATTGATCAAGCAATCAATTATGAAGATAAACATCAGTATTCTCTTAATTTCATCATTACTATACCTTACACGATCAGTATTACTGTATATATATTAGAATAACAAACATTTTAAACATATTATCGTACAGTAATAATGTCATCATTCTAAAATATTGACAGTATTATTGATCATGTAAAGTGCCTTATAAAGATAGAATTTTATACTCGCTTTTCACATTCCCATCAGCATTGTTTGTAATCATTTTACACTATATATAAATGACGGTTTTTATTTTAAATTTACCGCATTGTTTGCAACATTTTATTCATGTCAAGCCCTGGTTTCCTCGGAGTGTGGTCGCTTAAAAGCGGCCGCTTTCGACGTCATTTCCAAATAAAAAAACGGCATACATACTACTAAATTACCATTTTTCATCGTAGAGGTATTCCTCTTTATGAGAATCGGTATTGATTTATATAAATCTAAAACTATTTTTGTCACGTACAAATAACGACAACAGTGGCCGCTTTTAGAGGGAACCAGAGCTTTAGTGATAAATTTGGAACATATATAACACAGGTATATACTACAGTTGGCAATTATAATATATCTCTGATTCTAAATTGATACGTGATTGCGAACAAATAATATAAATGGTGAATAGTTTCGGCTTTAATAGTTAAAACAAAAATAAAAAGTACATAAATAATGTACAATCCTTCTAAATTCATGGAATGAACATTTGTATGGCAAGATTTGTATGCCAACATTGGTTCATATTGATGTAGCAATATATAAACTTGTTTAGCGAATTGTTAATGTATATGTGCGACCAAAACTAATTCTTTTGGCGGTAAAATCGCGTTTTATTACAATAATGTACAAATAAATTGTACTTGACTATCAGTTTCGATTTTTTCAAAATTTATTTCCTGCTCCTCTATCCTTTGAAGTCATTGTTTTATTATAATAGACGGGTTTTAAGTCTCGCTCCTCACTACCTGTAACTGGCTATAAACCAGGCTATAAACTAACTATAAGCCTACCATAAACACACTATAAGCCTACCATAAACACACTATAAGCCTACCATAAACACACTATAAACTAAAAACTAGTCAAAACCCATAAAATAAAATAATCAGACTGACTACAAAACTACAAACTATAACTAAAAAAAAAAATGTACAACTGGATATCAAAGTGTTTATAAAACTATCAACCTGGTTATAAAAACTGACTATATAAATGCGTATGCACCGATATTAAACTTACTGACTATAAAATGATTCAGTCTATAAACAGATTGAGAATAATACTGATTGAGACTAATACTGATTGAGACTAATACTGATTGAGACTATAAACTGAATGAGACTAATACTGATTGAGGCTATAAACTGAATGAGACTATACACTGAATGAGTCTATATACTGAATGAGACTATACACTGAATGAGACTATAAACTGAATGAGACTATAAACTGATTGAGACTGTCACTGATTGCCACTGTCACTGACTGAGAGTGTCACTGATTATATATTGATTAAGCGTATGAACTGATTGAGACTATAAACTGATCAAGTCTATAAACTGATTGAGCCCATAGACTGATCAAATTTATAAAGTGATTGGGACTATAAACTGAATGAGACCATAATCTGATCGAGACTATAAACTGATCGAGACTATAAACTGATCGACACTATAAACTCGTCGAGACTATCAACTGATCGAGACTATCAACTGATCGAGACTATAACTGATCGAGACTATAAACTGATCAAGACTATAAACTGATCGAGACTATAAACTGATCGACACTATAAACTGATCGACACTATGAACTGATCGACACTATAAACTGGTCGACACTATAAACTGATCGAGACTATAAACTCATTGAGACTAACACGGATTGTGACTAATACTGTTCGAGACTAACACTGATTGAGACTAACACTGATTGAGACTAACACTGATTGAGGCGAAACACTGATTGAGACTAAACACTGATTGAGACTAAACACTGATTGAGACTAAACACTGATTGGGACTAAACACTGATTGAGACTAAACACTTATTGTGACATAAACACTGATTGAGACATAAACTGACTGACAATAACCCTGCAATAAGCTGATCATAAACTGATCGTAAACGAATCATTAATTGCTGATAATCTGACTGTAATGTGACTGCGAACTATAACTGCAAACTATGACTGCAAACTATGACTGCAAACTATGACTGCAAACTATGATTGCAAACTATGATTGCAAACTATGATTGCAAACTATGATTGCAAACTATGAATGCAAATGATGACTGCAAATGATGACTGCAAACTATGACTTCAAACTGTGTGTGTATATTTTGTTTGTCAACAGTGACTGTCAACTGTGCTAACAAACTGTGACTGCCAACTAGGCAACTGTACTTGAAATTAAGCTTCTTATCTCTGCATACTAACTGTGGTAGCCAACTGTGACTTTATACTGTGATTGCATACTGTGACTACATATTGTGACTGCATATTGTGACTTCATACTTTGACTGCATACTGTGACTTTAAACTGTTACTTCAAACTGTTACTTCAAACTATTACTTCAAACTGTTATTTCAAACTGTTATTTCAAACTTCGACTTCAAACTGTGACTGCCAACTGTGACTGCCAACTGTGACTGCCAACTGTGACTACCAACTGTGACTGCCAAATGTGACTGCCAACTGTGACTGCCAACTATGACTACCAACTATAACTGCCAACTATAACTGCCAACTATAACTGCCAACTATAACGGGCCATACACCGACCATAGTAACTGCGAACTAATTGCAGACTGACTGCAAACTACCTGCAGACTGACTGCAAACTGATATAAGTCTGACTATAATTCTGACTACGACTCTGACTATGACTCTCACTATGACTCTGACTACAACTCTGACTACAACTCTGACTACAACTCTGACTACAACTCTGACTACAATTCTGACTACAACTCTGACTACAACTCTGACTACAACTCTGACTACAACTCTGACTATGACTCTGACTATAACTCTGACTATAAATCTAACAATTAATCTGATCTGTGACTGCCACCTTTAACTGCCACCTGTAACTGCCACCTGTAACTGCCACCTGTAACTGCCCCCTGTAACTGCCACCTGTAATTGCCACCAGTGCTTGCAAACTATGACTGCCACTGGTGCTTGCAAACTGTGATGGTCAACTGTGCTTACAAAGTATGACTGTCAGCTGTGATTACAAACTATGACTGTCAACTGTGACTGCAATCTGATTATACATATGTCTATAAATATTGCTATTATAATAATCTGACTATAAGTCTTATAAATCTGACTACAAAGTTACTACAATCTAATTACAACCTGATTACAAACTGATTACAACCTGATTACAAACTGACTACAAATTGACTACATTCTGACTACAAATTGACTACATTCTGACTACAAACTGACTACAAACTGACTACAAACTGACTACATTCTGACTACAAATTGACTACATTCTGACTACAAACTGACTACAAACTGACTACAAACTGACTACAAACTGACTACAAACTGACTACAAACTGACTACAAACTGACTAGAAACTGACTACAAACTGACTACAAACTGACTACAAACTGACTACAAACTGACTACAAACTGACTACAAACTGACTACAAACTGACTACAAACTGACTACAAACTGACTACAAACTGACTACAAACTGACTACAAACTGACTACAAACTGACTACAAACTGACTACAAAGAGCTACAAAACTATTGACTGTGATTGCAAACTATTCGTGCCAACTGCTAACTAACTGCAAACTAACTGTAAAATAAAAACTAAGTGTGACTGCAAACTGTGAGAGCAAATTGCTTGCAAATGGTGTCTGTCAACTGTGCTTGAAAATGAGCTTGCCAACTGTGCATACTAACTGTGACTACATACTGTGACTGCATACTGTGACTTCATAATGTAATTGAATACAGTGACTTCATACTGTGACTGCCAACTCGACTGCCAATTGTAACTGGCCGTAAACCGACGATACTGACTGCAAACTAACTGCAGACTGAATACAAACTGATAGGAGTCTGATTATAATTCTGACTACGACTCACACTACGACTTTGACTACAACTCTGACTACGACTCTGCACACTAACTGCAAACTGACTGCAAACTGATATAGGTCTGATTATAATTCTGACTACGACACAGACTATGACTTTGACTACAACTATATATGATTATAACTCTGACTATAAGTCTGATTATAACTTTGACTATAAGTTTGAGGTAAGACTATAAGCCTGATTTTAACCCTTGGTCATAAATCTAACAATTAATGTTATATAAATCTATGTATTGTGCTTACAACTTGCAACTGTAACTTCTGTAACAGCAAACTGGCCATACACGATCATACTGACTGCAAAGAACTGCAAGCTGACGTCAATGAAATATAAACCTGACTATAAAATTGACTAACAAATTGACTACAATACAATAAAGTATGACTGTATAAAGTGACTACACACGATACTTACTGCAAACTAACTGCAGACTGAATACAAACTGATAGGAGTCTGATTATAATTCTGACTACGACTCAGACTACAACTCTGACTACAACTCTGCACACTAACTGCAAACTGACTGCAAACTGATATAAGTCTGACTACGACTCAAACTACGACTTCGACTACAACTCTGACTACGACTCTGCACACTAACTGCAAACTGACTGCAAACTGATATATGTCTGATTATAATTCTGACTACGACACAGACTATGACTTTGACTACAACTCTGACTACGATTTTGACTACAATTCTGACTACAATTCTGACTACAACTCTGACTACAACTCTGACTACAACTCTGACTACAACTCTGACTACAACTCTGACTCATACTAACTGCAGACTGACTGAAAACTGATATAAGTCTGATTATAATTCAGAGTACGACTTTGACTACAAATCTGACTACGATTGTGACTACAACTCCGACTACGACTTGTGACCACGACTTGTGACTACGACTCTGACTACGACTCTGACTACCACGCTGACTACCACGCTGACTACCACGCTGACCATGACTCTGGACCACGACTCTGGACCACGACTCTGGACCACGACTCTGGACCACGACTCTGGACCACGACTCTGGACCACGACTCTGGACCACGACTCTGGACCACGACTCTGGACCACGACTCTGGACCACGACTCTAATCACGACTATGACTACAACTCTGACTACAACTCTGTCTACAACTCTGTCTACAACTCTGATCACGACTGTGACTACAACTCTGATCACGACTGTGACTACAACTCTGATCACGACTGTGACTACAACTCTGACTACAACTCTGATCACGACTGTGACTACAACTCTGACTACAACTCTGACTACAACTCTGACTGCAACTCTGACTACAACTCTGACTACAACTCTGACTACAACTCTGCCTACAACTCTGACTACAACTCTGACTACAACTCTGACTACAACTCTGACTACAACTCTGATTACAACTCTGATTACAACTCTGATCACGACTGTTACTACAACTCTGTCTACAACTCTGATCACGACTGTGACTACAACTCTGTCTAAAACTCTGTCTACAACACTTTCTACAATTCTGACTACAATTCTGACTATAACTCTGACTACAACTCATAGACTACCACTCTGTTTACGACATTGACTACGACTTTGACTACGATTTTGACCACGATTTTGACCACGACTCTGATTACGACTGTGACTACCACTGTGATTACAACTCTGACTACTACTCTGATTATAACTCTGACTATAAGTCTGATTATAACTTTGACTATAAGTTTGAGGTAAGACTATAAGCCTGATTTTAACCCTTGACCATAAATCTAACAATTAATGTTATATAAATCTATGTATTGTGCTTACAACTTGACAACTGTAACTTCTGTAACAGCAAACTGGCCATACACGATCATACTGACTGCAAAGGACTGCAAGCTGACGTCAACTAAATATAAACCTGACTATAAAATTGACTAACAAATTGACTACAATACAATAAAGTATGACTGTATAAAGTGACTACACATAATCCGACTATAAATTTAATATAAACTAACTATAAACTGATTACAAAACTATTAACTGTAAATGTAAACTGTAAATGTAAACTGTGACTGCCAACTATAAATGCAAATATAAATTAAATTAAAATTTAACAAAAAATAACTGCATAGTGACTGGAAACTGACATAACAATAATACTGTGATTGCTAACTGAGACTGAAAATTGACCATAAATCGACTAAATAACTGAATATAAATCTGCCTTAACTTAATTATAATCTGACTATAAATATGATATAGATGCGATAAAAATCTAAGTAACTGTGATTTCTAACTATGCTTGCAAAGTGTGCCTCCTAACGATGACTGCAAATGTAAACTGTGACTGCCAACTATGACTGCTAATATAAACTGCGACTTTCTAACTGTACTTGCTCTCTGTGAAAACTTACTGCAGACTAACTATAAAAGTATAATATTGTGACTGCCCACCTATAACTGCAAATTGACCATAAATGGACCATACTGATTGCTAACAAACTGCACTAATTCTAAATGCTGAAAACTGACTGGAAAAAGACTGCAAACTGACTTTAAAAATATCGCAAATTAAACATTAAATCTGACTATAAATCTTACTTATAATTTGACTTATAGTCTGATTTATTATCTGACTATAAATCTGATATAAATCTCACTAGCTTTGGGTTCCAACGGTGTTTGCAAGCTGTGAAATCTAACTCTGACAGCAAACTAGCTGCAACTTAACATAAAACTGACTGTAAGGCATACTGACTGCAAAAGGCTGCAAAGGACTGCAAACTGAATGCAAAAAGCGTGCAAATACAAACATTAATAATAATAATACATCATGTTAAAACTGTATATACAACAATTCACACATCTCAAACGTACAGAGAGGGGCTAAGCTCAGTAGAACATTAATTAACAGAACGCAACGAATGCTATCCAACACCCGAAAGTGTCAGGCCATAATGTTGACTACCAACTGTGCTTACACACTGTGACTACCAATTGTACTTATAGTCTGTACGCTTGCTAGTTGTGACATATCTGTTATTGCAAGCATTCTGACCATAAACTAACCATAACATTGGCCTAAAACTATCTAATATATAACACAATAAAACTGGACTCTAAAAACTGACAGCAAACTCCAAATAAATTGCATATAAATAATAAATGAGAATATAAAAATTACTATAAATCTGCTATAATGCTGGCCGTAAAACTTAAGACAAACTAATTATATTGATCATACCCCCAAGAAGCTCACTAACATTTATCATAAAAATGACCACAATATGTTTAGCATAAAAATGACTATAAAGTTTATCACAAAACTGGACATAATTTAATAAACTTACCACACAACTGACTTCAAATAAAATATAAAACTGACTATGACTGAGACTATAAACTGACAATTGATTATAATTCTGATTATAAACTACTAAATCGACTGAAAATTAACAACGGACTAACTATAGACTGATTCTATAATTCATTACATAGTACATATAGTTATGACTTCTCCATGTCGCTGAATGAACACACCGCGCCAGCGCTGGCGACGAATTATTAATTTTTATTGGTATAAGAAAGATACCCTGAACTACTACTTCGTATGATAAACATGGTTACCTATTGTATGTGTAATTATTGCACTGATTAATTATATAATAATAATAACTATATAATGCACAATTTAAATAAATGCTAATTATAACTGAGCAAACTGAATTACTACTATAGTATAAGTAGTAATTAAATTAAATATTGTGAAAAGAAGAGCCAAATCCAGCTGGAAGAAACTAGCAGCGGTTAAAATAGGTCGTTTGTCGGTCATTTGCTTTGCTAGTGATGAAAATTCGTCCCTCAAACTATCATCATTTATAAAGCGTTGTAGAGCTCCGTAGCAAATTGCCACCGTTTTCTTTCCCTCTTTTGTTACTTGCTCACATTTTGTAACCACCAATACACCTTGAGTCTAAAACACAATAACTGTATTGCATAATATTGTCTTAAGTACTAATAACTAAAACGATTATAAACACAAACAAAATAACTTACAATACGAATACAGCTCCATATAGACAGAAGTGCCGATTGCAAAACAGTATCATATTTTGGAGTTATTATATTACTTTCCACCATTCCGAGTACTTCAATCGATAAAATTATCATCAGAAAAAAATTATACAATCCAAAAATCTGATTAAACAACTCGATACCATCGCTTAAAATATTATGTATATTTCTCATACATCTAATATCATCCGTGACCAATTTTTTAAACGTTGAGGATTTCGAATCGCACATCTCTTGTAGAGCGGTGTATGATGTCCGAAAATGGTTTAAAATATTCCACTCGAGCACCACCATTATCATCATATAGTACTTAACACTTTCAATAAAGCAGTTAAGAATCGCAGCTAGTACACTACCATCTTTTATATAGTTAATTATTTGTAGGTACATCCATAAAATAAACGAGCAATTCACGAAAATTAGCTGCATTACCAGGAACACTATTTTGGGCGTTTTAAATAACCTCCGTTTCATTAGAACATCTTCTACGTTTTTCATATTGTTCAACATTATGTTTAATGATTGCATATTAGTAGTTACGTTGTAGCAAAATAGAATTATCATGATTAACGAGACCAGCATTGACATGTAGTATAAATGAAATAGACGTGTGAATAGGGTTTTTCTTTCGTAATGGTAGAAGAATGCGTAGGAAAACACTAGGAATGCTAAAGTTCCGTTTACTGCACAAAAGTAGGCATGTGTAAATGTACGTTTGGTGGAATTGAATAATGGTAGGATTCCTATGTAGCTGCAATATTTTGATAGGATTATTACGTCTCGTAGTTTTATTTGCATGATTTTTTTACTGGATATGTAGGGTTGTAAAAGCAATATACATATACAACTTATGTGTGTAGTAACAGAACTTGTATATACTCATCAATAGTTTACAATCTGATTTGAAAGCATTCATTTATTTCGAATCAGAAGGGTTTGAAATGATACGGGTATATTTTACGTACTGTGTTATCAATTTAATAATATATATTATTTTAATATTGTCAACGTATATAAAATAATCAATCAAATATTATAATGTATATGTTCTGTATTTTATTATCATCTGTACAGGTTTTGTTAATCCATATATAAATCTTGCTTAAGAATCAAGTGAGTGGGGGATGTGCATATAAACAGTAAAGCTATTATCCCAATATAATTGTATTTAATATATGTGTACTGATAAAATATATTCATCACTTCACATTATATCTTTCACTTGTACCATATTGCATTGAATTGAATAATTACAATAACATTTGCAGCTATTATATTTAGAAATGTGAACAGTATGGATAAATTCAAGTCGAATAAGCCAGCTGCTGTAAGTGTAGGGCGTTTTGCAGTAGATTGTTGTGCCAAGCACAACAGTTCTTCGCGTAAATGCTTATTAATTGAAAAACGTTGCAGTGCTTTATAACAAATCGCCACCATCTTTTTGCCTTCTTTGGTTACCAGCTCACATTTTATGACGATTATAATCCCTTGAACCTACACATGAAATACAAAAATATTCATTAGAATCGGTCGATGTATTTTGTATTAAAAGAATGTGTAAAAATGAATACTAATTTTAATGATCAACTCACTATTTAGAGATACAATCTGAATAAAATGTATTTAACATAAATTTTCAATCTATGCTCTTTTTCATTGGTATTTCTGATGTTGACTTGATGTTACATTAATTCTGATAAGGATAACATTATTATAAGAAACACAAGATTCGATATAATATTGTTAATCAGAATCATAATCATCTATTAATCATCAATAGTACATTCATGATGATCCACAGCATGGGTTAAAAATTAATGTTAAATGTTTTATCCGATATTATTCCGATATATTAATATCTACGTCACAGGTGTATACAATTAGTGTTAAATTGCACATAAACAAAGTATTATTATTGATCTTACTATTCGGCAGCAACTCCAAAAAAGTTGAATTACCCACATATATATAAGCCAGTGATCAGTATAGTGTGGCGTTATCAACAATTGAACAACCCCAAGTACTTCAATTGATAGAATAATCAGCACAAATAAATTACCCAATCCAAAAATATCATTAAAAAAATTAATGCTCCGACCTAAAACATGATGCAGCTCTCTGTAACAGTTTATATAATTTCTTATTGAATTTTCGGCAATAAACAATTTTTTATCACCACACAATAGTGTTAGAGCACAGTTAATTGCTTTGTACGATGTTTGAAAATGATCTAAAATGTTCCATGCGAGCACCACAATCATCATCATAAAATACTTTTGCATTTCTGCAATAAAATTTATTACGTTGTAAAATGGGTGTATTTCCAGAATATATTCCTCTACTTTTAAACACATCCATAATGCAAAGGTTATGTTAACGAACAGTAACTGAAAAATTATATATATTATTTTAGGCGATTTAAAAATTTGTTGTTTCATTAAAATCGCTTCTACATTAATCATATTTTTAATCATTCGATCCAGTATTTTTATTTTTGTTGCAGTTGTATAGCAAAATGCTGTTATCATGAGTAAAGAGATCATCATTGATAGGAGATAGAGGTTTTGTAGATATACTATCACTAAGTGTGATCTAATACTTTCGTAGAGAATGAAGATTATTACCATGCTTCCCAAGGTACCATTTACCCCACAAAAGTAAACTTTTGTAAATATACCTAGGTTGGTGTTGATTGATGGTAATATTCCTATATAGCTGCAATATTTTAATAAAATGTTGACGTTTCGTAGTGCAACTGACATGATTCTTAAATACGTTCTAAAGCGTTTTTGAGTAAGGCACAGGGTATTTTTGATTTAGGATGCAAATAATCGTAGTACCGAATATTAAATGCTATCTATGTCGTCGTCTATATTTGTTTTGTGGTTATAAGTGGAATAAAATAGATACAAGTATTTTTTACTGGGCTTAACGCTTTAATTTTAATGAATGCCGATTACTGTCGTTCTATTTTATAAGAATATCTCTTCACACAAGTGTATAATTCACGTTAAATATTTTAAATACTATTTGAGTGCTTAATATATATCCTTGATATATGTCCTTGATCTATGTCCTTGATATATATCCTTGATATATGTCCTTGATATATGTCCTTGATATATGTCCTTGATATATGTCCTTGATATATATCCTTGATATATGTCCTTGATATATATCCTTGATATATGTCCTTGATATATGTACTTGATGTCCTTTATGTATGTTTTTGATATATGTTCTTGATGTATGTCTTTGATATATGTCCTTGATATACGTACTTGATGTGTTCTTTATATATGCAGTTGAAGTAAATACTTGATGTATGTAAAAAGTATTTACTCATGGACAGAATTTAAATGTGATTTATTTTTATTGGAACTAATAAATATACAGGAGATATAATGTGGTTCTCTCCTAATCCTGACCATAACTGTGCCGTCAAATTCTGCATATAACGTATAAACTGAATATAAAACGGCGAAACTAATTTCATACAAGCGCAGAATTCACCTCTTAAAAGAAATTATTATTTTAACTTTTAACTAATGAAATCTATTAAATCTAAAAACGATATATTTTCTGCACTACGAATATTATGCTATCAAGTTAAATTGTTTCATTTTATATATGTTCATATTGAAGACATCAGTAGATATGTAGTATATTAGTTCGATTAAATTTAAATGAGCTAAATCATATTACTAATAACTGATATAATGAGTTTTATACTTTTACTACTTAAGTAGTCGAATAAAATATTTGCTGTAACATTAATGATATTTAATATTTATTTATTTTTTGTAATAATAGCTGCATTAATAATAAAATACAAAAGTACGATTAATTGTATTTTTTATGCAGACATTTTAATGCAATATACTAAATTGTATAGCTTTATATGTTTATTTTTTAAGAGTTACACACTATGCTTACAATACTATGCCAATTATTATAAAAAAAATTAATTGGCCGCCTTTCTCCCACACACGTATGTTGACACTAAACAAAAGTAAAAGATACAAACTAATTTTCTACAATAAATAGACAAAATTTTAATCGAACGTAAAATTATAATTAATTTAGATCATTTTATTTATGAGCTCCCGGCCAATTACGCCCTTCTTTTGCTGACTTCTTTAATTCATTCTAATTCTCTTCCATCCTATGCTACACTACCTCTCTAAATTCACTATTTTTTTTCAGCTCTGCACATTCAATCATTGGGCGATTTAACGATTCCTTTTATTTACCATCCATTCTACATACTATCGCTTCTTCATTCTTACAAAACATATTCTCGCTTTCCTTATTCCCACATCTAAATCTAGCAATCATTCATCTTTCAGATAAAATGTTATCTATAATTGGTCCTTTCATAATAAAATGTAAATATTTGATGAAGATAGAAACCAACCTGGCTCACATTGCTTTAAACTAGTTTGTCTGTCAACAGGTATCCTGGCTATCTCTCAGTTATTAGATTTATATATGCTGCATTATCCTGTGATATCCTTCATATTTGTTCCTGTGCTTCAATATCTTTGTCCCTGCCTGCCAATTCTTCCGCCATAGATTTTACACTACCTCTCATTATTTTTATCTCGCACAGCCAGTTTGCTCATAATATTTCACTCTGTCTTTCTCACTTCCATTTTCATTATTTCTTTTTTCTTTCACATATTCTTGCAACAGCTTACATTCGCTACCCTCATTTATACTTTCTTCATACTTTACACATTTATACCCTGCTTTCACTTGCTGTTTACACCTTTCAGTCTCTTCCAGTACTATGTTGTTATCAAAAAGTAGTATGTGTTATTAATTGGCTGATATATCGTATCGAATTTTCGAAATTACAACTAAAGGGTGATATGAATTATGTTTGGCAATTAGTTAGCTTCTAAATAAAATATTGTTTATTGTAGTTAATAACGTTTCAATGCGCTATAACTCAAGAAACTCGATAATATCATTTTGTTTAAAAAAACGTAATAAAATTAAAGATATGATAATATTATAATGCTTCTAATTTATTTAGCTTCAACAAGAAAAGCAGAACAAGAAAGTTTGAAGTATACTCAATTATTAAATTTGTAATGGCTGGTGTTAGGACCTAGTTGCTTACTATTAGTCTATTTTAAGTTATTAAGCATGGAAAAACTGTATTATTACAATAATATAGGTAGTAATTAAATTTAAAAATATGAAAAGAATGGAGAAATTGATCTCAAAAAATCCAGCTGCTGTTATGATTGGACGCTTCGTTGATGTTTTCTGCGCTAGAATTAACAGCTGTTCCTTCAAATCTTCATTATTGGTGAATCGTTGAAGGACTTTGTAAGAAATTGCTACTGTTCTTCTGCCTTCTTGTGTTACTTGCTCGCATTTAGTGATTATTATTAATCCTTGAATCTGAAATTGAGAATAAATGAATACAAGGTGGTATGATGTTTAATACATACTGGAATGATCTTTACATGCGGTTAAATAATAGATAAAAATGTTAAAACTTCAAAGGATGTTATTTGAAGATTTTAACATTGGTACGACCTGATAATCATGATCAGAATTGTACCAAGGGCTAAATTAAATGTTGGTGGGAATGTTACTATTTGGACATGTGTAACATGAAATAGTTATTATGGATGAAAAAATAACAAAAAGTACGTTAACAAAAAAACATTCACAGAAAAATAACACATAAAAACAATCACAAAACAAACATTCACAAAATAACTATCAGAATGGGCGAACTAATATAACAGAGTGGCAAACTGACATAACAGAGAGCGCAAACTGACATAACAGAGTGGGCAAACTGACATAACAGAGTGGGCAAACTGACATAACAGAGTGGGCAAACTGACATAACAGAGTGGGCAAACTGTCATAACAGAGTGGGCAAACTGACATAATAGAGTGGGCAAACTGACATAATAGAGTGGGCAAACTGACATAACAGAGTGGGCAAACTGACATAACAGAGTGTGCAAACTGACATAACAGAGTGGGTAAGCTGGTATAACAGAGTGGGCAAGCCAACATAACAAAGTGGGCATGCCGACATACTAGAGTGGGCAAACTGACATACTAGAGTGGGCAAACTGACATACTAGAGTGGGCAAACTGACATACTAGAGTGGGAGAACTGACATACTAGAGTGGGCCAACTGACATACTAGAGTGGGCAAACTGACATACTAGAGTGGGCAAACTGACATACTAGAGTGGGCAAACTGACATACTAGAGTGGGCAAACTGACATACTAGAGTGGGCAAACTGACATACTAGAGTGGGCAAACTGACATACTAGAGTGGGCAAACTGACATACTAGAGTGGGCAAACTGACATACTATAGCGGGCAAACTGACATACTAGAGTGGGCAAACTGACATACTAGAGTGGGCAAACTGACATACTAGAGTGGGCAAACTGACATACTAGACTGACATAACAGGTGAGCAAACTTACATAACAGAGCGGGCAAACTCATGGGCTAAGATCTGACTCTCACGCCGAATTATGACTATACGAAGCAGCTAAACCCTGACTACATCTGAGCGGTCTAACTCTCAGTATAACTGAAAGGCCAAACTCTGAGTATAACTGACCCGGCAAACTATGAGTATAACTGACCCGGCAAACTATGAGTATAACTGACCCGGCAAACTCTGAGTATAACTGACCGGCCAAACTCTTGAGTATAACTGACCGGCCAAACCCTTGAGTATAACTGACCGGCCAAACTCTGAGTATAACTGAACGGCCAAACTCTGAGTATAACTGAACTGCCAAACTCTGAGTATAACTAAGCACCCGATCCCTGAATATAACCGAGTGGCTAAACCATGGCGACTGAACTCTGAATCTATCAGCGGCCAAACATTAAAAATTCAAGCGGCGAAACTTTAAATATTCCAGTGGCCAAACTCTGAACGTTCCAGCGGCCAAAATCTGAATATTCTAGCGGCCAAACTCTGGATGTTCTAGCGGCCAAAACATAACAGAGCGGGCAAACTCATGGGCTAAGATCTGACTCTCGGGCCGAATTATGACTATACGAAGCAGCTAAACCCTGACTACATCTAAGCGGTCTAACTCTCAGTATAACTGAAAGGCCAAACTCTGAGTATAACTGACCCGGAAAACTCTGAGTATAACTGACCGGCCAATCTCTGAGTATAACTGACCGGCCAAACCCTTGAGTATAACTGACCGGCCAAACTCTGAGTATAACTGAACGGCCAAACTCTGAGTATAACTGAACGGCCAAACTCTGAGTATAACTGAACGGCCAAACTCTGAGTATAACTGAGCACCCGATCCCTGAATATAACCGAGTGGCTAAACCCTGGCGACTGAACTCTGAATCTATCAAGCGGCGAAACCTCAAATATTCCAGTGGCCAAACTCTGAATGTTCCAGCGGCCAAAATCTGAATATTCTAGCGGCCAAACTCTGGATGTTCTAGCGGCCAAATTCAGAATTTTCCAGCCACTAAACTCCGAATGTTCTAGCGACCAAACTCCGAATGTACCAGCGACCAAACTCCGAATGTTCCAGTTGACCAAACCTCGAATATTGCAGCATCCAAACTATACCTGTAGCTGAGGGGTCATACTCGGTAACTGCGCGACCAAACTATGATTGTAACTCTGCGATCACACTCTGATTATAACTAAGCGGCCTAGCTTTAATAATAACTGAGCGGCAAAGATTTGATTATAACTGAGCGCCAACGCTCCGTTCATAACTGAGCGGCAAAGCTCTGATTATCACAAGGCAGCAAATTACAACAAGGCGGAAAAGATCAGATTGGGAATAAACTACTATAATTTAACGGCCAAACTCTGATCCTAACTAGCGGCCAACATCTGACTATAACTAAGTAGCCAAACTCTAACTATAACTACTCAGCCAAACACTGATTATAACTGAGCTGTTAAATTCTGAATATTCCAGCGGTCAAACTGTAACTGAGCGATCAAACTCTGATTGTAACCGAGCGATCATACTCTGATTGCAATTGAGCGAGGAAATTTTGATTATAACTGAGCGGCAAAGCTCTGACTATGAATAAGCTGCTAGAATATATGTATAACTATGACTCAGCTGGTAAACTCTGAATATAACGAAGCAGCTGCTAAACTCTGACTATAACTGAGACGCTCAAACGCTTACTGCAACAGTGCGAACAATCTATGGCTACAACTTAGCGGTCAAACTCTGACTGTAACTGAGCAGCAAAACTTGTGACTGTAACTGAACAGCAAAACTTGTGACTGTAACTGAGCAGCAACACTCGTGACTGTAACTGAGCAGCAAAACTTGTGACTGTAACTGAGCAGCAAAACTTGTGACTGTAACTGAGCAGCAAAACTTGTGACTGTAACTGAGCAGCAAAACTTGTGACTGTAACTGAGCAGCAAAACTTGTGACTGTAACTCAGCGCCCAACTCTATGTAACTAGACGATCAAATACTGATATTTATTACTACGCTGTAAAGCTGTGACTATAACTAAGCTGCCAAACCCTTTACTACAACTAGGCTGCCAAACCCTTTACTACAACTAAGCTGCCAAACCCTTCACTATAACTAAGCTGCCAAACCCTTCACTATAACTAAGCTGCCAAACCCTTCACTATAACTAAGCTGCCAAACTCTTCACTATAACTAAACTGCCAAAATCGTCACCATAACTAAGCTGAAAAACTCTTCACTATACCTAAGGTGCTAAACTCTTCACTATAACTAAGCTGCTAAACTCTTCACTGTAACTAAGCTTCCAAACACTTACTATAACTGAGCAGCCAAACTCTGAATGTTCGAGCTGTAAAAGTAAATGTAACTGAGCGGACAAACTCGAGCTATAATTGAGCGGCTAAGCTGGAATTATAACTGAGCGGCTAATCCCTAAATATTCTAGTGTCCACTAACTCTGACTATAACTGAGCAGCGAAACATTGATTATAACTAAGCTGCCATACACTGACTATAACTAAGCCGCCATAGACTGATTATAACCAAGCTGCCAAATTGTAACTATAACTAAGGTGCAACATTCTAACTCCAACTAAGATGTCAAATTCTAACTATAACTAAGCAGCCAAACCCTGACTCTTACTGAGCAACCAATCTCTGACTATAACTGAACTGTTCAATTATGACTATAACTAAGCCAGTTACAGTTAAAGCTTGGCCGCTGGACCATTCAGAGGTTTACCACCTCCAATGTTCCAGCGGACAATCCTTAGCTATAATTGACTAAACTCTAATAGTAACTGAGCTACTAAACTCGGTTTGAAACTGAGCGACCAAACTCTTACTGCAACTAAGTTCCAAAGCTCTGACTATGATTACGCTGCTAAACTCTCACTATAACTACGCCGCTAAACTCTGACTATAACTACGCTGCTAAACTCTGACTATAACTACGCTGCTAAACTCTGATTATAACTGAGACTCTAAACTCCGACTATAACTAAGCTGCTTACTAAGCGGCCAAACTCTGACTATAACCCTTACCTTAACTAAGCGGACACGCTCTAGCTATAACGTAACGGCTAAACTTTGTCTATAACACTTACTGTAACCAAGCGGACACGCTATATCTATAACGTAACGCCTAAACTTTGTCTATAACTGAGCGGCCAATCTATGACTGTAACCGACATAACTGAGCGAGCAAACTAATCGGCTAAACCCTGACTGTAACTAAGGGGCCAAACTCTGACTGTAACCGACATAGCAGAGATGACAAACTGACTTAACAGAGCTGGCAAACTGACTTAACAGAGCTGGCAAACTGACTTATCAGAGCTGGCAAACTGACTTATCAGAGCTGGCAAACTGACTTAACAGAGCTGGCAAACTGACTTAACAGAGCTGGCAAACTGACTTAACAGAGCTGGCAAACTGACTTAACAGAGCTGGCAAACTGACTTAACAGAGCTGGCAAACTGACTTAACAGATCTGGCAAACTGACTTAGCAGAGCTGGCAAACTGACTTAACAGAGCTGGCAAACTGACTTAACAGAGCTGGCAAACTGACTTAACAGAGCTGACAAACTGACTTAACAGAGCTGGCAAACTGACTTAACAGAGCTGGCAAACAGAGTGGGCAAACAGAGCGGTTGAACTCTAACTGAGCGGCCAAACTCTGAATATAACTGTGCGGCCAAAGTCTGAATATAACCGAGCGACCAAAGTCTGAATATAACGGAGCGGCCAAACTCTGACTATAACTAAGCTACGAAACTCTGACTATGTCAAAGCGATCAAACTCTTACTGTAACTGAGGATACAGGCTCTGGCAGTAACCTAGCACACAAACTCTGACTGTAACTGATCGTTCGAGCTCTTACTATAACTGACATAACAGAGTGGACAACCGAACAAAGAAGGCAAACTGACAACAGAGTGTGTAAACTAACATAAAGACCGGGCTTTGATTATAACTAAGCGGCCCAATTCTGATGCCTCCGAATATAACGAAGACTACAACTAAGCTGTGCGAATTTATAATAGAACTGCCAAGCTCCGGTGATAACTGAGCGGCCAAATTCTTGTCAGACTCGTGTCAGTGAGTGGCAATCTCTTCTTGTCAACAAGCGGCCACTCTCAGTATAAGGGAGCGACCCAACTCTGACTATATAAGTATGAACCCAAACTCTGGCTAAATAAATGCGCGGGCAAACTCTAGCTATAAAAATGTGCCGGTAAACTCACTATTTATGTGTGCGGGCAAACTCTGACGAAATAAGTATGTTAGTATATTCTAGCTAAATAACTCTGCGGGAAAACTCTGACCATGTATGTGCGCGGGAAAACTCTGGTCATATATGTGTGCGGAAAAACTGTATGGCTATATAAGTGCGCGGGAAATCAGTGTGGCTGTATAAGTGCACAGGCAAACTCTGCCTTTATAATGTACAGATAATCTGTGGCTATATAAGTGCGTGCCTAATTCTGGCTATATTAAGTGCGCGGGCAACCTGAAACTGTATAAATATGCGGGAAAACTCGGGCTATATTAGTGAACGGGAAAACTCGGGCTGTATTAGTAAACGGACAAACTTTGGTTATATAAGAGAGCGGGCAAAATCGGCCTATATAAGTAAGCCCATTTTGTTTCAACCCTAGCTACGGCCTTGAACTTATTTTAAAACAGGGGGTTATTTTGGAACGTTTTTGTGAAATGCAGAATGCTTTTTTTTTCTGCTTTTTATAAGAACTTACAGAAGAGACCCCGAGGGACTATTGGTAGTTAAAAAGAACAATTTTACTTACAATGCGTGAAAGATTCCATGACAACAAAATGATCTGTTCTATTAAAAGCCCTTTATCCGGCAGCAAAAATGCCTTCACCACTCCAAGCACTTCAACGGACAAAATCGTCATCATAAACAAATTATACAATCCAAAAACCGTATTAAACTCGGAACAGCTCACAAACATCAACCTGTACATTTCATTTAAAGAATTCAAATCGTGCTTCATCATATGTTCATCCATTATATCCTCATCGTTTACATATTTAATTAGCAAGGTGTTGAATACATACCAATAATATTTAAATGCACTCAAAATATTATATTGCAACACCACTACTACAAACATGAAGTATTTTTGCAACTCCACAACAATATTAATGAATGTATATAACAACACAGGCTCTCTTAGGTATTCGTGTATTTTCAATATCATCCACAATCCAAATAGAATGTTTATTAAAATCAACTGCATAAGAAGGTAAACCAATTTCTGCGCTTTATAATAATTCTTTTCCAATATAACATTTTCAATATTCGTCATCATTTTCAGCAACAGTTTTAAATTATTAGGGTTCGTTGATGTTTTGTAGCAGAACGTTATGTTCATTATTAAGGAAATCACCATTGATGGGTAGTATAGGTTTTGTAGGAAGTATATTATTGTTCGTAGTGTAACATGAAAGTAGATTATAAAGGTGAATACTAGAGTGAATGTAGCCCCATTCATTCCGCTGTAGTAGGCATGGCTGTAGGTTCTTGTATGCATATTGAATGAGGGTGTCAGACCAATGCAGCTGCAGTATTTTAGGAGTATTGCTATGTTACGAACTTTAGATTGTGTGTTTGTTGGAGTTTCCATAGTTATTACAATAAAATATTTTCTAGCTTTTTATGTATATCAGCCCATGTGTGATACTCGGAGGATTTAAACAATCTTTAGCTTAAGTCCACAGAAATCCTCTGAAAATTTTATATTATAAACAAATAAATAATTTTTATTCGTACCAGTTAGTAACAAATACAAATATTATACACGTTAGAGAGGGTTTAAAGAATCCAGGACATTATATTACATATTATTACATAACTATATTGACTAGCTTAGATCAATCATTTAATGTTGAAATATAAAATAGACGGTTACCAATAACTTTCCTACATTAGATCTTATGAGGTGCTATAGAATGCCGATCCTCGATACTATGGACCTTTTGCCCCGTTTGTCTACTACTAGTGACTAGTAGTCACACATGCTGACGTAACATTAATACTAATAGTACAGCGTGACGTCAGCATGTCTTACTACTAGTCACTAGTAGTATCCAAACGGACAGGGCCTATATATCAGTGCCTTAGTGTATGTAAAGAATTTTGTATGTAACAGAAAAATAATTTTAGAAATTACGTTACGGTTTCATAAGTTTCCATTGATATTATTGAATTCCCTTACGTTTCTTTTTATTCAAATCCACTTTTCTGTTGTATAACAAGTACATGTCAGTATTCATGTATGTAACTAAAAATACCTAAGGTTATTGCCACTTAATTCGACTTGCTTGTTGACTATACGATCGAACGTACAGATAACTACAAACAAATCAAGTTATTACATTAAATGTTTTTTTTTTAAATTGCCAGGTTATTAATGAACACAATTATTTATGTGTAGATATAAACGTCTATTAATAATTATTAATATAAATCTATTTCAAAAACTATTTAAACATAACTATTTAAAAAAAAACATTATATTTTTTTATTTATATTCTTGTCCATCTATAGGGTTATTCGATTCAGGGCTTTTCTGCCGGGAAACCTTTAGAATGTGCCAATTCGAACATACTACCATACAAATAGATGTTGAGGGTTGGTCCACTTTTGCCCTCAGTGCCTCAAATATAAGTCGCACTTTGAAGATCTGTCAAATTACAATTTAGAAAGCCTTCAAAAACTAATTCGTAAATTTGCAATGTCAAATTTCACATGATGATTTATTTTTATGATATTCATTTAAATTTTTATATTTATATTTTTATTTGTTATTAAAATAACACGATTGGTAGAGGTTTTAATAAATTAGTTCATAAAATACTACCAAGTCGCACTTTCACAAAAATTGAATTTAAAAAATTGTCATTAGCGTATGGCGATTAACTAACTTGCTTTTGATCTATATATCAATTTTCTTTGATATTCAGGAACTATCTGGCGGCACCACATCAATTAGCAATGCACACCCATATCGTAATAATCGTCAACATGCTGATGCCATCAGGATCACCGGGTAGTGTCCTCTATGGAATAATATTTCAACAGAGTGCTTGAGATATCTGCACAAGGCCAATCTTATAAAACATATAAGTGTGAATCTACCACTTAGCAATCTACATTACCATATGGGTGTGCATTGCTTTAACGTTCCTCCTATGGGGTTAGTTGTATAATTTTTGTATATAACCACTCGAGATATTGTGTGAATTCACCCTCACTAGCTGAGCTACACTAATGAGATCTAATAAGATCGAAATCTAGATATGGAGATTGCTAAGTGGTGGATTCACACTTGTATACAATTGGCATTTACCTTAATTTAATATAAACTTATGAATGATGTTTCTCAAAAATTCTTCCGAAGTTGGTTTTAAACTCTGCCCCCCAATGCTCAGTACGAGAAGGATTGCAGCTGTACCAACTACGCGAAACTGAATGAAAAAACTATTTAAATGTAATTTTTTACAAGTTTTTACTTGTAAATATAAAACATCTATGGAATATACGACTGGATTTAACAAATCACACATATTATAATCCCAACATTACGATGTTAAATATAACACGTACTATGCGATTTCCATTAGATTCTGTGTGCTTGTTCAACAATACTCCCTTTAAATAATTAATGATCTTATTTGTGTGCATTCGTAGACGTATGTAGGTCAGTTCTGCAATGCCATTCAGGAAAAAAAAGCCTTGCATAAATAATAACGTTTTGATTTGCATGATTATATAATTTTATTAATACGCAACATTAACATTATTTTGTGTTGGTGTTACTAGAAAACTGTATTATAACTATGACATAAGTGGTAATTAAATTTACGAATGTGAAGAGCATTGAGAAATCGACATTGAAGAAGCCTGCAGCTGTGAATTTTGGGCATCTTGCAGTCGCTTGTTGGGCTAATATGAAGAGTTTTTCTCGAACAGGTTCTACGTTTGAAAATCGGTGTAGGGCTTTGTAAGCGACTGTTATTGTTTTCTTTCCTTCGTTGGCTACTTGCTCGCATTTTGTTGCAATAACCACTCCTTGTGCCTACAAAAATAATAACAACGAGTTATATATTTATTTTGGTATTCATACAGATTCAAATTATATGTTCATTATATTTATAAATTCATATGAAATGTTTATTCAGTGATAGTAATATCATTAGTGTAGCTTAAATGGTCACCACAAAACACAGATATTTAGTCAAGAATCAGATCGACTACATTATAGTTTAACAAACGATTCCGCAGCACAATAAAAAGCCAGCAACACACAGCAACTGTGTTTTTTGAAAATGTGTATCATATTCAATGTATCTGTTCATTGTTTATATCTCTGATATTTCGGAAATAAAGTCTAAATTTAATTTTATATGTCACGCAAGGTTCGTGTCTTTTATACAGATAAAAATAAAAATATTATACGATTTGAAATTTCGTTTTAATTTTTTTTGGTTTTTGGTTATTTTATTTAGTAAACCAATTTCAACTTACAATTACGTAAACATTCCATAACACTGTAACAGCAATATCCCTCCAAGTATTATGAAAACGCAGCAATGAATTAATCATACTCAAAAACTTAAACACAATCTGCAACATCGCAAACAAAATATTCCAGCCGAAAATCCAATTAAAACTATCCACTAAATCGCAAGCGATATGGTGCAGTTTCAGCAAACTATCCACCCTATATCCTTGAAACTTATCCAGCGTGCTAACTGTCTCTCCAGATGTATCAAAATATGCAATCGCGCCGTTTAACGCAACAAATCTCTTCTTAATATGCTTCAAAATATAATACTGCAGGAATATAATAACATAAACCATATAATACTCAACAACATCATTAATGAAATAATGATATGTATGCACATCGTCATTAACACACGAAACATACAAATCAAACCCCATAATGGCCACCAAATAAATATGTCCTTGAAAGAAATGCATTTTAACATGCCGAATTTTAACGATTTCAATCGCATAAACCGATCTAATCGTGGCATCAAAACTACGAAAATCACCCATAATCATCTGGTACATTTTTACGTTTCGTTTCATAGCCCATACAATTGTCAGTGCGTTGTTTGCAAAACTCGCTACAGCAGGCAAGAAACGTAGGACAAAAGCGTGGCTGTGATTGATAAATCCTAATTTAACTTTTCCTATGTTTGAGTGCATAAACACTGTGATTAGTATGATTATTGATATGAATGTGTAGATTCGTTTTTGTTTGAATGTACGTGTTTTCGTGTCGTAGTACGGTGTTAGACCTATTAGTGAGCTCCATTTGATAATTAGACCTAGATTTTTTGTTACTATCATTTTGTGATAGATTAGTTTGTTGTATTGGTTGATGGCTCAACTGGGGAAATCACCAACAGATATGTTTTTAATATAATAATAGTTTTATGATTATTTGTGTTAGTTTAATCAGACAATATTAAATAGTAGTAGCTATGTTTTTTTTTCACCAAAAAAATATAATACAATCTTCTACTTAAATATTGTAGACTATTTGGTTATTATCTATTAGTGAGCTCCATTTGATAATTAGACCTAGATTTTTTGATACTATCATTTTGTGATAGATTAGTTTATTGTATTGGTTGATGGCTCAACTGGGGAAATAACCACCAGATATGTTTTTAATATAATAATAGTTTTATGATTATTTGTGTTAGTTTAATTAGACAATATTAAATAGTAGTAGCTATGTTTTTTTTTCACCAAAAAATATAATATAATCTTCTACTTAAATATTGTAGACTATTTGGTTATTATCTATTAGTGAGCTCCATTTGATAATTAGACCTAGATTTTTTGTTACTATCATTTTGTGATAGATTCGTTTGTTGTATTGGTTGATGGCTCAACTGGGGAAATCACCACCAGATATATTTTAATATAATAATAGTTTTATGATTATTTGTGTTAGTTTAATTAGACAATATTAAATAGTAGTAGCTATGTTTTTTTTCCACCAAAAACATATAATATAATCTTCTACTTAAATATGGTACACTATTTGGTTATTATGATCTAGTATCTAGTATCTTGCCAACTCCTTTGTGGCCGTGTGACTTCTTTTTATACTTTTCCTCTCAAAATATAACCGAACGTAATATTGTGCACCCTGCTTCTTCTTCTTCTAAGTATGCAGTTACAACTTCTAAGATATAATATGCAACTATCCTACTATTGCGTTGCTTTTGTCGCAATTTCACGAACAAAATTCTCAGTAACGAAAATATTTGTCACGACATGCACCGGCTTTAAAACATTATCTTCGTTTTTATATTATAGGCATGTATGATTTCACTCATAGATTTGTTTCCAATAATAATTTTCATTCATAATCATAATACAAAAATTCTACAATTACTAGACATTATTGTTTTTACACTGTCGCTTTCATTTATTTACGTCTTCGTTTTTATATTATGGGCATGTATGATTTCACTCGTAGATTTGTTTCCAATAATAATTTTCATTTATAATCATAATAAAAAATAGCTCAATTATTAGACATTATTGTTTTTACATTGTCGCTTTAATTTATCTACGTCTTCATTTTTATAGTATGGGCATGTCTGATTTCACTAGTAGATTGGTTTCCAATAATAATTTTCATTCATAATCGTAATTAAAAATTCTACAATTATTAGACATTATTGTTTTTACACTGTCGCTATAATTTATTTTAATCAGAATGTATCAATTAGGTTGTTTCCTGTTTTTCTTGGTCACTAATACATTCTACTGTTGGTTTATTTTGCTTTAAATATGTTGCCTTAATTAGAGTAATCACTGACTAGTTTTTTTTTTGCTTACAAACAATTCATACTGTGGATTTATTTTCCTTGAATTAGGACGACTCAATGAAGCTTGTTTGATTTATATCTTTTATTGTGTGTATATATAAGGAAATTGGTATTTGCTTTTCGCGTGAGTGCCCGCTTTAATATAGAAATGGTGCACATTAGTATGCGATGTACTACTAAATATAGAAGGAAAAAAACATAACATAACCACTACGATCAAAACCTATTTGTTTGCTTATTTGAAAATCAAACATGCCAGGTGTTTGTTTACTCATTAAAATCGAGTTTGTTTAGTGTGAAACTATGACAAGGACTTGGGGGTGTGCTGGGGTGGTCGCAGTGCTATTTGTTATTTCACTTTGCGAGAAACGGCAATGTCTTAATTTACGTAAGGTAAAATAATAAGTTTATTGAGTTGGTGTGGGGATGAAACGTTTATTTAGGCTTGTCAGATATATTGATTGAAAAAGCGTCAATAGTAAATATGTGAAGATACCAAAACGCCTACGAAAAAATCATTAATATTTGAAAGGCAAAAATAAAAACTAGTAACAAAGGTAATCTTTTTTTAAATGCGTTGTCCTCACAAATACTAAAAAATCTATCTATAGCTATCAGTCCAAAAGCTATTCTGCTAGTAAAGGGAGAAGCTCGAAAGAAGTATCCGGTATTTATCTTAGTCGATAAAAAATAATGCAACATTTTTTGTTTAATTTTTTTACTGATCTTAGCACAAAACATATCAGTGTACCAGATGGCCGAAGGAATTTTGAAAATTTTGATTATAAGTATTTTTTTTCGGCGACTAACTTGTATTACATTATTATTATTTTTGACCCTGCGACGACAATGATATGGATTTGAAAAAAATACACAATGTTTATAACAGTATGATAATATAAAATGGAAATTCTCTATCCCAACATATTTTTCTTTCTATTTTTTTTTAATTTCTAACTTTAACGCTCATATCTCGATAATCCGATTTTAGAGGCTCCGTCGATAAAAAAATAATGCAACATATTTTATTTTATTTTTTTACTGATCTTGGCACAAAATATATCAGTATATAAAATGGCAGAAAGAAATTTGTAAATTTTGATTATAAGTTTTTTTTTTCGGCGACTAACTTGTATTACATTATTATTATTTTAGACCCTGCGACGACAATGATATGGATTTGAAAAAAATACACAATGTTTATAACAGTATGATAATATAAAATGGAAATTCTCTATCCCAAAATATTTTTCTTTCTATTTTTTTTTAATTTCTAACTTTAACGCTCATATCTCGATAATCCGATTTTAGAGGCTCCGTCGATAAAAAAATAATGCAACATATTTTTTTTTTTTTACTGATCTTGGCACAAAATATATCAGTATATAAAATGGCAGAAAGAAATTTGTAAATTTTGATTATAAGTATTTTTTTTTTGGCGACTAACTTGTATTTAATTTTTATTATTTTTGACCCTGAGGCGGCAATGGTATCGATTTGAAAAAATTACACAATGTTTATAACGATATGATAAAGAAAAATGGAAAGTCTCTATCCCAACATATTTTTCTTTCTATTTTTTTTTAAATTTCTAACTTTAACGCTCATATCTCGATAATCCGATTTTAGAGGCTCCGTCGATAAAAAAATAATGCAACATATTTTATTTATTTTTTTTTACTGATCTTGGCACAAAATATATCAGTATATAAAATGGCAGAAAGAAATTTGTAAATTTTGATTATAAGTTTTTTTTTTTGGCGACTAACTTGTATTTAATTTTTATTATTTTTGACCCTGAGGCGGCAATGGTATCGATTTGAAAAAATTACACAATGTTTATAACGATATGATAAAGAAAAATGGAAAGTCTCTATCCCAACATATTTTTCTTTCTATTTTTTTTTTAAATTTCTAACTTTAACGCTCATATCTCGATAATCCGATTTTAGAGGCTCCGTCGATAAAAAAATAATGCAACATATTTTATTTATTTTTTTTTACTGATCTTGGCACAAAATATATCAGTATATAAAATGGCAGAAAGAAATTTGTAAATTTTGATTATAAGTATTTTTTTTTGGCGACTAACTTGTATTTAATTTTTATTATTTTTGACACTGAGGCGGCAATGGTATCGATTTGAAAAAATTACACAATGTTTATAACGATATGATAAAGAAAAATGGAAAGTCTCTATCCCAACATATTTTTCTTTCTATTTTTTTTAAATTTCTAACTTTAACGCTCATATCTCGATAATCCGATTTTAGAGGCTCCGTCGATAAAAAAATAATGCAACATATTTTATTTATTTTTTTTTACTGATCTTGGCACAAAATATATCAGTATATAAAATGGCAGAAAGAAATTTGTAAATTTTGATTATAAGTATTTTTTTTTTGGCGACTAACTTGTATTTAATTTTTATTATTTTTGACCCTGCGGCGGCAATGGTATCGATTTGAAAAAATTACACAATGTTTATAACGATATGATAAAGAAAAATGGAAAGTCTCTATCCCAACATATTTTTCTTTCTATTTTTTTTTTAATTTCTAACTTTAACGCTCATATCTCGATAATCCGATTTTAGAGGCTCCGTCGATAAAAAAATAATGCAACATATTTTATTTTATTTTTTTTACTGATCTTGGCACAAAATATATCAGTATATAAAATGGCAGAAAGAAATTTGTAAATTTTGATTATAAGTATTTTTTTTTTGGCGACTAACTTGTATTTAATTTTTATTATTTTTGACCCTGCGGCGGCAATGGTATCGATTTGAAAAAATTACACAATGTTTATAACGATATGATAAAGAAAAATGGAAAGTCTCTATCCCAATATATTTTTCTTTCTATTTTTTTTTTAATTTCTAACTTTAACGCTCATATCTCGAGAATCCGATTTTAGAGGCTCCGTCGATAAAAAAATAATGCAACATATTTTATTTATTTTTTTTACTGATCTTGGCACAAAATATATCAGTATATAAAATGGCAGAAAGAAATTTGTAAATTTTGATTATAAGTATTTTTTTTTTGGCGACTAACTTGTATTTAATTTTTATTATTTTTGACCCTGCGGCGGCAATGGTATCGATTTGAAAAAATTACACAATGTTTATAACGATATGATAAAGAAAAATGGAAAGTCTCTATCCCAACATATTTTTCTTTCTATTTTTTTTTTAAATTTCTAACTTTAACGCTCATATCTCGATAATCCGATTTTAGAGGCTGAGTCGATAAAAAAAATAATGCAAGATATTTTGTTTAATTTTTTTTACTGATCTTGGCACAAAATATATCAGTGTATAAAATGGCAGAAAGAAATTTGTAAATTTTGATTATAAGTATTTTTTTTTTTTTGGCGACTAACTTGTATTTCATTATTATTATTTTTGACCCTGCGACGACAATGATATGGATTTGAAAAAAATTACACAATGTTTATAACAATATGATAAAGAAAAATGGAAAGTCTCTATCCCAACATATTTTTCTTTCTATTTTGTTTAATTTTTAACTTTTACGCTCATATCTCGATAATCCGATTTTAGAGGCTGAGTCGATACAGAAATAATGTAACATATTTTGTTTAATTCTTTACTTATCTTAGCACAAAACATATCAGTGTACCAGATGGCCGAGAAAATTTCAAAATTTTGATTATAAGTATTTTTTTTTTCGGCGACTAACTTGTATTTCATTATTATTGTTTTTGACCCTGTGGCGACAATGATATGGATTTGAAAAAAAATCGAGCAGCGATCTTTGTCATCTTCATCTTCAGCCATCTCAAAAATAATCATAATTCGACAAATAAAAATAATTATCTCCATTAAAAAAATTACTTACACTAATGTACAAGTTCCAAAAGATCAGCACAATCTTGATCGTAGTATTCATATTGGGCGAGTACAGGGAGACATTAATAACATTCAGCAGCCTTAATATAATATGGATCAAACTGCACAAAACACCCCATCCGAACATCTCATTAAATATCTCAACCAAGTCGCACAACAAATTATGCAGCCTCCCCAAATTATTCATATTATAAACCGCATCCAAATATTTCTGCGTAACCACTTTGATCTCTTTAATTTGCAAAGTTTCCAACGCAGAATTCAATAGGGCATATCTATCTCGAATACAGTTCAGTAGTGTGTCACGCAGTATGGCAATATTAAACATCAAATAAAGCTGTATGATATCATACATAAAAAGGATCATATTTTGAAAAGGATATCCTTGACATATAAGTACAATATTATATATCAAAATACCCACTACTATTGCATTTGTAGTCAAGAAAAATGGCCAATAATTATTCCTGGGTATTTTAACTCTATGTAAATCCAGCAGTGATTGGTCAATAATATGTAAACTGTCGTAAAATAATTGCAACGTACTAATACCTTTAATAGCTAACGTATATGCGCTTAATAAATTAGTGCAAGTTGTTATAGTATCTGGTATTAGTTGTAATAATATAAATACCACTGGTAATCCATATAGTATTAGTTTAACGTAAGTTGAAAATATTAACATCCCTATAGAACACATGCCAATTACAATTGCAACTATTTTATTCTTACTAAACTTCCTAGTTGATTTATTGTAAAACGGCATCAGGCCACAGTACGCTAAAGCGCGCATTAGGTACATTGTATTATCCGCAAAGTGTTTCATTTTCAGCCGTTTTTAACGTACTGATTCAACATGGGTATTTAATACTTATAAATGATATCAATTATTATTTGTAATTCAAAACAACCGCGACCTTCATAATATTTGTATTATAAGCGAGTTTGTATTTACATAATTTTCATGTCTCGGGGTTTGTTTGAGTAGTTTATGAATGCTTATATATGCCAAGGAGGGTAATCGTCGGAAGGTTTAAGAGGTATACATTATTGTTTGACGGGTACTAATTGAATAGTATTAATTTTGTGTGTGTGTAGGAAATTACAGGGTTATTAAGTTGTCTTTGATTTAATCAATTGTTTGTCATTTTAAGATTTGTAAATAATGTATAATTTTATACCAAATGAAAAGGATATTAAATTCTCATTGGTTTCATCAGCAGATTACAAATATTACGAAAAATTTCGGAAAGTTGCATTACTTTGTATATAAACCACTTGTGATTTTGTGTATTCAACCTCAATAGCTGAGCTGCGCGAACCACATCTAATAAGATCGAAATCTAGATCTGCAACTACATTTATATACAAAATCTTTGAACTTTATAGGGCTATCAGCCGTGAGGCTTTTTCGACGATCAGTCAAGAAGCTCTAGAGGAGTTTATTTGCCCGGTATTTACCTTAACTTCACACAAAACCTGTGAAAAGTGATTCGAGAAGATTCGCTCCGATGGGGTTCGAACTGACTGTTTATATACATTTAGCCATAGTTTTGAAATTGTCTAAACCAGTCCGGAATTGTCTGAAATTGTCTAAACCAGTCCGGACTTGTCTGAAATTGTCTAAACCAGTCTGAAATTGTCTAAACCACTCTGAAATTGTCTAAACCACTCTGAAATTGTCTGAAATTGTCTAAACCACTCTGAAATTGTCAGAAATTGTCTAAACCAGTCCAGAATTGTCTGAATTTGTCTGGAATTGGGCAATGCATGAGTCACTAAGAGCAACACAAAATAGAGAACGCTGGAAAAACTAATAACCAGCGTAACCAGTTAGGGCTAAAGAGATATAGTGGAATTATCTATAATTGTTTGTAATAATACAAAATTGTCTGAAATTTCTGAATAATCAAATCTAAATCGCATGGTGATATATTTCTAAAATAATTGTAAACATTGTAAAAATGTGTAAAAATAAATAAAAATATATTTAAAAAGACAAATCGGTTACCTCTCTAGACATTAAAAATACTGTTTTCTCGTAGTGACTGTTATTTTGTAGTCAGAAACACAGGATTTCCTGTATGGTCAGAAATATAGATTTTTTTATTTTAGTCATAAACACAGTATATTTGTATAGTCAGATAAACAGGGTTTCTTGTGTAGTTAGAAACAGTCTTTAGAAATATAGGGTTTTCAGTCATAGCTTCAGATTCTCTTATCTGCTCAGAAACACGGTATTTCTTCTAGAGTCTTTACACTCCATGTAAAGTCAGAAACATGGATATAATGTGTAAACCGAAAATCATATCTATACTAATTATTAAACTTACCGCAATATAAAAATTCCATAAAAGGGACAGCACAGCTTCATCCAATGGATATGCAGCAAAAATGTGGGAATCAATTATCCCCAGTAATCGCAGAAATATATGGAAAGTGCTAATAAATATACTCCAACCAAATAAAGCATTAAATATATCAACACATTCACATAATAGTTTATGTAAATGTAGTAAATGTCCAATAGTCCCACTCTCAGATTGATGTACTCTTACAATAACCCTATTCAATATTTTAATCCGAATCCTTATAACCCTCAATATGCAATACTGCAGCAAGACGGTTTCAAACATGCAATAAAATTGCAAGACGTCATTCAACATATATCTGTAGAGTGTAATATCATATTCCAGATGTATCAGGTTGTATATATCAAAAACAGTTATACTGATTAAAAATAAATTGATGCTTACACAATAGAGTGGTACATAACGGATTTTCGGGATGCTTCTACTGCGGAAGATTTTAATTTTAACATCAAACATATTAAAATTTGCAAACAATGCCTGTACGCTGTTGAATTTCTTGAAATTAGTTATGTAAACTGTTGTTATATTTGCTATTGTTATGAGGACTGGTGGTATATCGTAAAATATACATTCTTTCAGTGATGTTGTTAAACCAAGATTGTATTTTCCTATATCCGTGTAAAGTAATAAAGAGGTAGAAGTTATTATAACTATTGCGGAGAATATTTTGTGTTGAGAAAAGTGGTTTAGTTTTGTGTTGTAAAATGGAATTATTCCAACAAAACTAGTCAGCGCTAAGAGTACTTTGATGTTATCAGAAACGTATTTCATTTTATTTCATCGCTTTCCACAGTTTAAAAAACTTTATTAAAACTTGAATTTTGTAGTCTTAATACATTTCATTATTATATTAATTCGTTTCTTACGTTCATTCCTTTTAATATTGGTTTACTTACAAATTTCAACATCATTCTATAAAGTCATATTTAAAATCCACTTCAACGAACTTGTAGTTTAATAAAAGTTTCATTTTATAATCTTAATTCTTTCGACGATTTCGTTTACTAATTTAATAGCATTCTATAAAGTCGTATCTAAGATGTAGAGGATTTTACAGTATTTAACAATGTCCCTCCAGTGAATTCGAAGGTCTAGTTAATTAATAAAAGTTCAATTTCGTAGTATTCATACTTTCCATGAATAATTCTTCAATTTTATTATTTATTCTTATCTTGCTTTATATACAACAGCAATGGCATTATTAAATTGTATTTCTAAACGTCTTTCAAGTAGATTGGAATATAATATATAACACGTAGAGTACTTTCCACGATGTATTATTTTCTTATAGTTTTCCCTATTAATCCTCTTTTATCAAGAAACCTTAATAGCATTCTATTCCATTATCTATAAAGATATATTTATTATTCAATACTTTTAATACCCTCCACGATTTGTGAGTTAATTAACTAATCTAATTTATAATTGCTATTTTAAAAATTATTATCAGTTAATCTTACGGTTACCTGTGCATTTAAATGCAGGTTTAATAATCAAAGTTTCCAACTCGAGTCTAGAATCTGTTTAAAATGGTGTATGCCCACAAAATTTTACTCAAACGTTCCGATCATAAGCCCTTTTTATTGCCAGTAGATATTGATATAACACTACTATATATAATATAGATATTGTAGAAACCCTATATATCTGACTGTAAAGTTAAAGTTGTTAGATACAGAAGATTTCTTGTTTCGTCAGAAATGCAGTGTTTCTTTTTAGAATCAGAAATACAAACATTCGTACATAGTCACAAACACAGGATTTCCTGTATTCACATGCATTGTACAGTCAGAAATAGAGATTTTCTAGTTTAGTGATAAACACAGCATTTCTTGCACTGCCAGATAAACAGGGTTTCATGTAAAGTCAGAAACACAGGATATCATGTCAAATCAGAATCGCAGGATATTATGGACAGTAACACAATTTTTTGTATAGTCAGAAACTCTGGTTTTCTTGTACCTTGTCAGAACACAGGTTTTCGTGCACAAAACCAGAAGTTTTCTTGTATAGTCAAAACCCAGGGTTTCTTATACAGCCAGAAACCCTGGTTTACTTGTATAGTCAAACCCCTAGGTTTTGAGGTATAATCAGAAACAGGGGTTTCTTGTATAGTCCGTAATACAGAGGTAGCTTGCACAGTCACATACACAGTATAGTCAGATACATAGGTTTTCTAGACCTTCTTTCACAGTTAAATACAGTGTCTCTTGTATAGTTAGAAACAAAAATCTTATTCTATTGTTAGATGTTAGAACCCAGGTTTTCTTGTATAGTTAAAATCCCGAGGCTTCTTCTATAGTCAGAAATACAGAGGTGTATAGTGTAGTAACTTTAAACACAAGTTTTCTTGTATAGTCAAAAATAAACCCTAAACACAGGGTTTCTTGTATACTAATCCCTAGACCTAGATTTTCCTGCATAATCAGAAACTCTGGTTTCCTTGAATAGTCAGAAACTCTGGTTTCTTTGTATAGTCAGAAACTCTGGTTTTATTGTATAGTCAGAAAACCAGCTTTTCTTGTATAGTGAGAATACGATTGTTCTTGTCTAGTTAGACACACGAGTAGTCAGAAACACAGTTTTTCTTGTATAGTCACATACACCTGTTTTCTTGTATAGTCAGAAAATAAGGTTTCTAATCGTCAGGAATACAGGGTTTCTTTTATAGTCAGATAAGCAGGGTTTCCTGTATACTCAGATAAGCAGGGGTTCCTGTATACTCAGATAAGCAAGGTCAGAAATATAGGTTTTCCCGTCTAGTCAGAGACACAGATTGTCTTGTCTAGGCGAAAGAACAGTGTTCCTTCTACAGTCAAACACACAGGTTTTAGTCAGAAACGAAGGTTTTCATGTACAATCCCAACATAGGTTTTCATGTACAATCCCAACATAGGTTTTCTTGTGTAGTCAGAAACAGAGGGTTTCTTGTATAGTCAGAAACACAGGATTTCTTGTATATTCAGAATCACAGGTTTTCTTGTATGTTTAGAAGGTTTTATTTTTTATAGCCAAACACCTAGATTTTGTAATATAGTCCCTGCCTTACTTGTATAGTCAAAACCCCAGGTTTTCGTATATAGTCAAAAATGAGTTTTCCTGTATAGTCACATACACAGAATTTATTGTATAGTCAGAATTATAGGGTTTCTAGTCCTTCTCATGCAGTATTTCTTGTGCAGTCAGAAACACAGATTTTCTGGTATAGTCAGAACCCAGGTTTTCTTGTGTACTTAGAAATCCAAGGTTTCTTGTAAATAAAAAGTATTTTAGTATAGTAAGAAATGCACAAGTTTCCTGTTTTAATCAGAAATATAGGTTCAGTCTTTCTTGCACAGTCACTGGTTTCTGGATAGTCAGAATCACAACTTTTCTTGCATAGTTAGAAACTCCGAAACCCAGTTTATTTTGTATAATTAGAAACCCTGGTTTTCTTGAATAGTCAGAAACCTTATATTTATGATGTTAAAGTTATGTAAAGTTAAAGTCGTCAGAAACAGAAGGTTTCTTGTTTAGTCAGAAATGCAGTGTTTCTTTTTAGAATCAGAAATACAAACTTTCCTACATATCAGAAACACAGGATTTCCTGTATTCACATACATTGTCAGAAATATAGATTTTCTATTTTAGTCATAAACACAGTATTTCTTGTACAGTCAGATAAATAAGGAATTTATAGTTATAGACATGGGTTTTCTTATTTAGTCAGAAACTTACGATTTCTAGTCATAGCCACAGGTTCTCTTGTCTATTCAGAAACACGGTATTTCTTCTACAGTCAGAGACTCAGGATTTCATGTAAAGTCAGAAACACAGGATATCATGTCAAGTCAGAAACACAGGGTTTCTTGTACAGTCAGTAACACAGTTTTTGTGTATAGTCAGAAACTCTGGTTTTCTTGTTACTTGTATGGTCAAAAGCCAGGTTTTCGTGCACAACCAAAAACAGAAGTTTTCTTGTATAGTCAAAACCCAGGTTTTCTTATACAGTTAGAAGCCCTGGTTTACTTGTATAGTCAAACCCACAGGGTTTCCTCTATAATCGATATATAGGTTTTCTAGTCCTTCTTCCACCTTTAAATACTGGGTTTCTTGTATAGTTAGAAACAAATATTTTATTCTATTGTCAGAACCCAGGTTTTCTTCTATAGTCAGAAATACAGAGTTTTCTAGTGTAGGACCTTTAAACACAAGTTTTCTTGTATTGTCAAAAATAAAGTCTTTCTTAGTCAAACAGGGTTTCTTGTATACTCAGAAGCACAGGCTTTCTTGGATAGTCAGAAATCCAGAAACGCAAGATTTTCTTGTATAATCAGAAACTCTGGTTTCCTTGTATAGTCAGAAACTCTGGTTTTATTGTATAGTCAGAAAACCAAGTTTTCTTGTATAGCGAAAATAGGAGCGTTCTTGTCTAGTTAGACACATGTGTACAGTCAGAAACACAGCTTTTCTTGTATAGAAACCTGTTTTCGTGTATAGTCAGAAAATAGGGTTTCTAGTCGACAAAAACACAGGCTTTCTTGTAAAGTCGGATAAGCAGGGTTTCTGTATACTCAGATAAGCAGGGTTTCTTGTATACTCAGAAACATAGATTTTCCTGTCTAGTCAGAGACACAGATTGTCTTGTCTAAGCGAAAGAACAGTGTTCCTTCTACAGTCAGACACACAGGTTTTATTGTCAAGTCAGAAACGAAGGTTTTCATGTACAATCAGGTTTTCAGGTTTTCTTGTATAGTCAGAAGCACAGGTTTTCTTGTATAGTCAGAAGCACAGGTTTTCTTGTATAGTCAGAAACACAGATTTTCTTTTATATTAAAAATCACAGGTTTTCTTGTATGTTTAGAAGGTTTTATTTGTATAGTCAGACACACCGTTTTTTTAATATAGTCCCTGTCTTACTTGTAGTCATAACCCCAGGTTTTTTTGTATAATCAGAACGCCAGGTTTTCTGGTATAATCAGAACCCCAGGTTTTCTTATATAGTTAGAAATGCGTCTTCGTGTATGGTCTCATACACAGGATGTCTTGTATAGTCAGAAATATAGAGTTTCTAGTCGTTCTCTTCTGTATTTCTGACTATATAAGAAATACGTTCTTGTATAGTCAGAAATACAGATTTTCTTGTTTAGTCAGAACCCAGGTTTTCTTGTATACTTAGAAACACAGGTTTTCTTGTTAATAAAGAGTATTCTTGTATAGTAAGAAATGCACAAGTTTCCTTGTTTAATCAAAAATATAGGTGTAGTCTTTCTTGCACAGTCACATGGTTTCTGTATAATCAGAATCACAGCTTTACTTGCATAATCAGAAACTCGGAAACCCAGGTATTTATGTATAATCAGAAATCCTTGTTTTCTGGAATAACCAAAAACCCAAGCTTTCTTTTATAGTCCGAAACTCTGGTATTCATGTATAGTCAGAAACCTAGCTATTCTTTTATAGCAAAAACATGAGCTTTCTTGTCTAGTTAGATACACTGGTACAGTCAGGAACACAGGTTTTCTCGTATACTCACATACACCTGTTTTCTCGTATAGTCAGAAAATAGGTTTTATGATCGTCAGAAACACAGGCTTTCTTGTATAGTCAGAAACATAGGTTTTCTTGTCTAGTCAGAGACACAGATTGTCTTGTCTAGGCAAAAGAACTATGTTTCTTCTACAGTCAGACTTACATGTATTCTTGTCAAGTCAGAAACAGAGGTTTTCTAGTGCAATCAGAGACAAAGGTTTTCTTATAAAATCACATACACAGGTTTTCTTTTTCAGTTAGAAACACAGGTATTCTGGAATAGTCAAAAACTCTGGTTTCCCTGTATAGTCAGAAGCCGTTTGTCTTGTATAGTCAGAAACGCAGGTTTACTAATACACTCCTAAACCCTGGCATACTTGTATAATCAAATCCCCATGTTTTCTTGTATAATCCGAAACCAATATTTTCTTATATAGTAAAAAAAAGCACGAGTTTTCCTGTATACATACATAGGCCTTCTTATATAGTCAGAAATATAGATTTTCTAGTCCTTCTTACTCAGTCAAATTATTTTCTTATTATACTTAGATACCCAAGTTTTCTTGCATAGTCAGAAATGCAGAATTGTCTAATATAGTAAGAAATACACAAGTTTCTTTGTATAGTCAAATATATAGGTCTAGTCTTTCATACTCACTCACAGGGTTTCTTTATTGTCAAAAGCACATGTTTTCTTGCATAGTCAATAACTCTGAAACCCTGATTTTTTTTGTATAATTAAAAAGCCTTTCTTGGCTATTTCTAAGAAAACCTATGTATGTAACTACACAAGAAAACCTGTGTTTATAACTGGAAATCAGGATTTCTGATTATACAAGGAAACCAGGATTTCTGACTATACAAGAAAACCAGGATTTCTGACTATACAAGGAAACCAGGATTTGTGACTATACAAGGAAACCAGGATTTCGGACTATACAAGGAAACGTAAGTTTCTGACTATAAAAGAAAACCAGAGTATCTAACTGTACAAAAAAACCAGTACTTCTGACTATAAGACATGCTGTATTTGACTAGGCAAGAAAGACTAGAAAACCTATATTTCTGACTATATAAGAAACACTGTGTTTCTGACTTGACGAAGAAACACTGTTCTTTTGCATAGACAAGACAGTCTGTGTCCCTAACTAGACGAGAGAATATATGTTTATGACTAAGCAAGAAACTGCTTATCTGATAGTACAAGAAACCCTGTGATTCTTACGATTAGAAAACCTGTTTTTTGACTATACAAGAAAACAGGTGTATGTGACTCTTCAAGAAAACCTGTGATCTAAACCAGGTATCTGACTATATTTCAAAACTGAGTTTTCTGACTATACAAGAAAACCTGGGTTTCTGACTATACAAGAAATCCTGGGTTTCTGACTATACAAGAAATCCTGGGTTTCTGACTATTCATGCTTAGTCAGAAATCCGGGTGTTCTTGTATAGTCAGAAAGCCAGGTTATCTTATATAGTCAGAAAGCTAGGTTATCTTATATAGTCAGAAAGCCAATTTATCTTATATAGTCAGAAATACAGGGTTTTCTTATATAACAAAAGCACGAGTTTTATTGTTACTTTGACACACATGGCTTTTTATACAGACAGAAACACACGTTTTCTTGTGTAGTCACATACACAGTTTTTTTTTAGAAATAAATTGTTTTCTAGTCCAGTCTGTAACACAGCGTTTCTTGTATGGTCAGTAACACAGGTTTACATCTATAGTTATACATATAGGTTTTCTTGTATAGTCAGAAATATAGGTTTTCGAGTATAGTCAGGAATAGGTTTAATTGTCTATTCAAAAACAAAAGCTTTCTTGTACAATAAAAAAAAACGGGGTTTCTTGTATAATCAGATACACAAAGTTTTCTTTTATAATCAAAAATATATATTTTCTGGTCCTGATCTAGCCAGAAACATGTTTTGTTGTCTACTCAAAAACCATGGGTTTATTCTGTAGACATATAAAGGTTTCTTATACAGTGACGATTGTAAAAAAGGCTAAAATACACAAAGGTCTATGAAAGAAAGAATGATCCCCTCAAAACACGGATCAAGGGAGTTCGGGAAATGAACGGCCGAAGCCCCCTGGGGATCTGGAGCCAACTGATGATGATTGTACAGTGAGCACACAGGTTTTCTTGTTTAAGTCAGTAACAATGTTTTTCTTGTATATTCTGAAACACTGTTTTTTTTTATATAGTTAGTCTTTTTGCAACGATAAGCATTATTTTTCATAGTAGTTAGAAGCACTATAATACCTCAGTAATTAATATTTTTCAAGTGGAAAATATGGTGACGGATTTTTCCTAATCTGCAGCCTAATCCTTGAAGCAGATTATATTTGAACCTATTTTCAAAGAGTTTACCACTCTTTCCGAAAGTTTCACATTAGTAACACTTTTCTTTTTATCACAAACACTATGTTTCTTCAATATTCTATACTGACTTAAAGAAATATTTGTTAGTTAAAGAACTACTATTATAATCATTATATAAAATCTTTCAAAAACAATCTAAAATCACATTTATAGTTTAATACTCAATAATTTTCAGTATGTGTTGGTAATAACAGAAATTGTAATGTAAACGAAAAAAATTGATTGGAATCAAATCGTTCTAATATTGACCGAAGCGATGGAAAACAGACGTATTGTGTTTGTTTAATGGTGTAGAAGTTTGTTGAATGTATCTGTAAATATTAATTAAGGTTTGAATTGATGATAATCATATTTATGTCTAAAATATGGTTGTAAGTTTTCCGCTACTCTTGCGAGTATAAAGGCCCCCAAATATCACGAAGAAGTGTCAAGATTTCTGTTCTCCTCTGTGATATATTTTCTATTTGAATTGTTTATTTTTGTTATCACTTTTATATATCATCTCCTATCTTTTTTATATATCGTCTTCTATCTCTTTTATATATCGTCTTCTATCTCTTTTATATATCGTCTTCTATCTCTTTTATATATCGTCTCCTACCTCTTTTATATATCGTCTCCTACCTCTTTTATATATCGTCTCCTACCTCTTTTATATATCGTCTCGTACGTCTTTTATATATCGTCTCGTACGTCTTTTATATATCGTCTCATATCTCTTTTATATATCGTCTCCTACCTCTTTTATATATCGTTTCCTATTTCTTTTATATATCGTCTCCTATCTCTTTTATATATCGTCTCCTATCTCTTTTATATATTGTCTTCTATGTCTTTTATTAGACGAGATATAGTCTAATATCTAAGACAATACAAGTATTTATAACAATTACATACAGATGCAGGATAACCCATCAAGTAAGACAAGAAGATGAGGAAGGTATCATAAAAATCCTATAAAAAAACATGGAAGCGTCAGGATCTGATGAAAACGCAAAGGAGAAATTCAAACTTTTTTTTATTTGTTACTTATGTGTGTTTTCAAAAATCTTAATGTGAATTGGCAAACAAATAAAACTATTTACGAGAAAGCTCTAACACTCACTCCACAACACAAACATTTCCGACTTGTTCCATCCGAAACTTTTAAAATATTGATGTTAATAAAACAACTAATTGCAAATTACTCTCGATTTCCATATGTTTATCTATATAATTTAGCCTACACCTACAAGGTAAAAGGCAAATAGATTATATATATATATATATATATATATATATATATATATATATAATATATATCTATATAATTATTTTTTTGTTTACGGAAAATTGTATCATAACAATTATGTAAGTCGTGATTAAGTTGACGAAAGTAAACAGCATGGAAAAGTCTAAAGTGAAAAATCCTGCTGCTGTAAATTTCGGACATCTGGCGGTTGCCTGCTGTGCTAAAGTGAACAGTTTCATCCTCAGAGGTTGCACATCTGAATATTTATGTAGCGCCTTGTAGGCCATGGTAATAGTTTTCTTGCCTTCATTTGCCACGTGCTCGCATTTTGTAGCTAATACAATGCCTTGGGCCTAAAACAAAAAATACAATACTAGCAATATTTATATATAACTTTAAACCCTTAGTGGGTACAATTGACATTTAACTGGAGAATAAGGCTATTCGTGTAATAAGTTTGAGATATTGGCGTCAATATCTCAAACGTATTCCACGAATAGCCTTAACTGATTTAATTATATTACTTACAACTTGAAATAAATCCCATGTAAGCACCATTATAGAAATTTCAGTCGAATGATTGGGAAGCAACCAAAACTTAATTCCAGAGAGTATACGAAGCAATATTAGCAGAATCAAAGTTCCATTAAAATAACCAAACAACATATTGAACGCACATACAAAATCATACAATTTAATATGTTCTTTCAATGCAACCACTTCTGCATTAAAAACTAATTCTACAATACTCTCATTACCATCTTCCGACTTCATACTGCTATTAACACATTTATAACGCTCTTCCAAATAACACAAAAAGTGATATTGGAACAGAATAAACATGGCCGAATAAAATGATTGACATAACGTAAAAATTGTCACATAATAATAGATAGTGATTTTAATCACATTATAAGTAGCTAAAATATACCATCCAATCAAATAAATAGTCATACCACTTACAAATACAATCTGAATGATTGTAAAATTGAAGGCTCCCAACATATTTCTAGTGTTGTAATGCTTGTTTTCGGTACAGTCTAAAATTAATTCCAACAACTCTTTCTTATTTGTTAAATTATATATCATCCATATATGCGGGAGTGTTGTTAAAAGGAACTCGATGCCATCCAAAAAATTGAACTTTAGAAATATATATTTGGTGAAATTGAGTGTGGTAAATGAAGTTAATATTAATTGTAACACAAACGCAATTTTAGATCTCTTGATGGATTTATTGGTAAAGTCAATATACGGAAAGAGGCCGATGTAGTAATTGCATTTTATTACCAGTATGATGTTGTTTAATTTTACAGCTAGATTCATTTTATGGTTCAATCTAATAGGAATTAATTAACAGTCATTTTTGTTCAGTCAATGCTAGTAAACTGTATCTGAAATATTGTGTTCATTAGGTCTGTTAGGGACGAATAAATAAATAACTAAATAAATCGGTTGGTATTAGTTTAATATTCGGTATTAATTGTTATGTATTTACATGTAAATGGTAATATTTGTGTCAAAATGGTAAATGAATTGTGAGTGCTTATATTTTGTGATTTTATTGTGTTAGTCAAGCATTAACATTGAATACAAACTCATTCGATTATTAATTTTACTCATTAATCGTAACGTCAGAAATAGTAATAAGTTCTAGACAATATAGTTTTATTATAGACTATCATAATGAAACTTATTAATATCTCCCATTTATTTGTTATTTGTATGTACAATTTCTAATAATTATATTTAATTATTTACAAGTTCACTGCTAAAAAACTCTATAGTTGTGGTCCCAAACTGGTTTTGACTCGATATCTTATCTGAATCTAGATTCTCCCAAAGATGCTATGTATAATTCTATAAAAACTTCTATCTGTACTTGTAGATACATCCGCCGGTCAAGGGAGAAGCTCAGAGGAGTATAATCACCCGGTATTTACCTTAATTTCATAAAAAGCCTCTGAAAACTCTTATCAATCTACATATCTAGATTTCGATCTTGTTAGATCCCATCAGTGTAGCTCAGCTAGTGAGGATAAATTCACATAATATCTCGAGTGGTTATATACAAAAATGATACTAACTTTCCCCCTTGTATATTTGCGGCGCCCCTGTAAGGAAGTTTAAGCTCCCTGTAAGGAAATCTCGGCTCCCCCTAGCACACGCTTTGGGGGGCACTGCTCTAGAGTAATTATATTGGGTTTACAAGAAAGTAATCATCGGATTACATTCTTGTAAATGTCATTGGATATATATACTATTTATATGCTAACATTTATTTTTATTATTATAACACACACGAGGGTAAATTTATGTTACAACAATCTGGTCAGAAAGATGAACAATGAGCAGTTATATTCTAACTTAAATCACTAGGGTGATTATGCTAACATAAATAATAATAAATGATAAAAGTGGCACAAGTTTGTGTTACTTTAATATACGCGTAAATTAGAAAATTAATTATAAACTACATTAATGTTTTTATCTCTGTAACAATTCATTTATTGGTTGTAGCAAACTGTATGACCACAATTACATAAGTCGTGACTAGGTTAACTAATTTGAATAGCATTGAAAAGTCTATAGAAAAAAATCCTGCTGCTGTGAATTTCGGACATCTGGCGGTGGCTTGTTGTGCCAAAATGAACAATTTCTCTCTCAGAGGTTGCACGTTTGCATACTTGTGCAGCGTCTTGTAGGTTATTGTGATGGTTTTCTTGCCTTCGTTCGCTACTTGCTCACATTTAGTAGCTATAACGACACCTTGTACCTAAAACAAAAATTACATAGAATAGAAAATACGTAAAATGTTCATGAAATGGTCTTGAATCATCATGCTTAGTATTTCATAATTATTGATGACATACAATTACACATTATTTGTTCATTACTAATAACAATTTTCAAAGCACTTAAAACCAAAATTTGAGGATCTTTTGTAGATTTAAGCATGAAATTAGTTTATATTATTAATTGACGGCTTATAAAATTTTATATTACTTAAGGGGAGTCTCTTTTCTGTGATAATAGATATCTAGGAAATTTCTGATCAATTTGTGAGTTTTTATGGTAAACCAAAATAAAAAAACACCATTAGTTAGATGAAAGAGTCCTTTATGGCACTAAGATGCAGTAGTAGTAGAAGTACACCTGTTGTGGGTAGATACCCTTTTATATCAATACATACAGATACCTCAAGCTCTTACAGTCTACACCCCCATATCTGTTAAATATTGGTGGAGGCGCCGGGTGGAAGATGTAGACTAAGCATCAGATATCGCTATTTATTTAAATAAATTAGCCTCTACCCGCAATATGTTACTTAACTATAGCTTAAAACTCGACTTACCCGTGCATCGCCATGGTCGAGTTATTATCCTCAGCTAGATAAACAAAGACACAAGTTTTGTCTGGAGTATTTATTCTTAACTCGAGCATGGTATGCCCAGTGGGGAAACGGGAGCGCAGTTGCTATATACAACAAATATACTTAATGAAGACACAAACAAATCTATAGTACAATACAAAATAAGTAATCAATTATCACATATATAACAAACTCATAATATTAATTAGGAATAGAAAAAAATATTAACTTACAACGATATAAACATTCCAAGCTATTATTAAACTCCCAAATTCTTCCAAATCGGCAAATAGTAACGGTTTTAGACACGCAAACAGTCTAAACAAAACCAATACCATAATAACTCCATTAAATCCTCCAAATAATCTATTAAAGTAACACACTAAATCGAACAACTTAATATGTTCGAGAATCAATAAATCTTCACGTACAAACATTAAACGTGTACACCTCTCACTTTTCAATGACAATTTCCGTTGTTTCAGTTGCTTTATTTTATTGTTTAAAAGCCGATATTTAATTTGCAAATAGCACAGTAAATGGAATTGCATTAGCATCACCGCGGAGCTAAAATATCCTTGATATGCTATCGTAAACCTTGTAATGTCGCGAATAGACAATTTTAAACCTAACATGATTATTAGCCATCCAATAAAGAAGTTGGTTATTATATTGATAACACAAATTTCTATCACTGCATGATAATATTTTTTAGCACTACCTACATCCATGCTTTTTAAAAATGCCTTCAGTGCAAATCTTTCATTATTTAATTTAAATATGATCCATAAGTTTGAAAACGTTTCTAAAATGATTTGGATACTTTGAATTATCGATCCACCTGCTAAAGTTCGTATTAATTCAAATATCATCGCGATTATTAGGAATAGTACTACTAATAATCCGTGGTTTGTAGGCCTTATTGAATTGTTTGTAAAATTTACGTACGGAAATATTCCGATAAAAAAGCAATATTTCATTACGATTCTAATATTGAAGGATATTTGAGATAGATGCATTTCAAACTAATTTGAGTTTAATAACTGTTCACTTTAATATATGCTATATTTTTTTATATAATAAATAAAGCGGTAATGTTGGATTATGTTAATTGTAAAATGTTGTTAGGGGGCGTTGTTTACGGGTTTCATGACTCATTTAATGTTTGTCCGTTTTAGGTATAATAGATGTGACAATAATTATGTCATAAATGTTATGACTAAATGCATTATTGATAAACAATTAAATATATTGGCATGTGTTTGTTAATCAAATATTTAGACACGTGTTTGTTTTAAATTGCTATACAGGGTGAAATCAGGAGGTGAAGAGTTACATAATAATACAAAAGTATCTACTAAGAAGCATCGAAGATACATGGGAACACCTCAAAAGCACGCTAACATCGGAAACACATAACATCATAGGAAATGTTTAGAAGTATAAAAAACAAAACTGGATACATAAGAAATCCTGCAGAAGTTGGATTAACGAAGAAATCTTAATATACAACAGAATATAATATTAGGGTAGTACAGCAATTAAAACGCTATTTTTACTTGAAGTACACTTTACTTCCTTTTGCCAATATTTCGTAGCTTAATTAGCTACATCATCAGGGCACGGAGTATGTGAATTAGCTATTGATCTAGATGCAGCATACATAAGGTATTTACAGGAAATTATTAATCCAAAAAATGGCTGACGATGAAATAATTTACATTTGATATATAAACAGAAAACGTCTAACGTTTGACGCCACTGAAGGAGTATTGGTATCTTCTTTGCCTATAGTGCTGGAAATTAATACTACTGGTGGACCTAAGGTTTAATGTGAATTCCGAACCACTGGAGTACGTTTAAAATGAGAATTTCATCTACTCCGGACTAGTGAAACCCCAGGCCATTGCGAGTGCGAGGGAATAGGGAGCGCGTACAAGCTAAAAAAAGTTTCGCTTTGTGAGAACAATCTTCAGCGAAGCAGTTCCATACCTATCCACTATGCTGCACCCAATACGTAGTATAATCAGAAATGCCAAGGGGTCTTTGAAGCAGCTTATATGCAACGAAATAGAAGATCTACTATGGAAAGGTGACCTGTTTAACCTACACAGGAAAAGAAGAAGTAACAGGCGCACACAAAAGAGGAATCCAACCCAAGTCACAAAGGACGAAAAAGAAACCATAACAAATGAGTAACAAAGATGCAAGTTATGGCAAGAATACGTCTCGTCAATGCCTTGGATGATGATAGCACGAATCAATTCAGCGCAGCATGTGCTTACAGGACCAACTATACTAAAATCAGAACTAATACGCGCTATAAAAGCAACAACATAACACCAGATGGACGACACCTACGCAGAATATTTCAAGCAGATGCTTGAGGAAAACATAGGCGTAATTTTAAAAGTGTTGAACCGTATATACGGTACAGGATAACTCCCAAAGGACTGGGTTAAATCCACATTCATAATGCTCCTCCAAAACCAGATAGTATCCAAATGGCCAATCTCTCTGACGAGCTAGGGTGTAAAATATGTATACATCAGTATATGTAAAAAACTCGAAGGGCTAAACAGAGATACTCTGGCTTCAAGAGCGAAACCGCTCCAAGGAAGCAACAGTCTGCTTAAACACACTAGTATAAAACTGTTATGACCAATGGAAGGTCATCTTCATGTGCTTAATCGACTACGAGAGGGCGTTTGACATAATATCAATATAGTATGAAGCACACACGCCTTATCATCATCATCATCATCATCATCATGAAGTAGCCTGTAGCGTCCGCTGTTGGACGCCTCCCTTAGTTTCTTCCATTCTTCCCGTTGTTGCGCTGCTTGTATCCAGTTGGATTTGATACGTTTTAAATCGTTGCTCCATCTCGTAGGAGGTAGGCCTCTGCTTCTATAGGCCTCTTGTCTAGGTTTCCATTTTACAATTCATTTTGTTCACCTGTCATCCGTAATTCGTGCTACGTGGCCTGCCCAATTCCACTTTAGGCAAGCAATCCTCTCTACAGCATCTGCGACTCCAGTTCTCTGCCGTATTATAGTGTTTGGAATTTTGTTTCGTAATTTTATTCCTAACATGGACCTCTCCATAGCTCGCTGTGTTACCTTGATTTTGTTTGCAGATTTTTTTGTCAGTGTAAGCGTTTCAGCTCCGTACGTTAGGACAAGTAATACGCATTGGTCGTACACCTTTCTTTTTAGGCACATGAGTATATCAGCTTTAAGTAGTGTCGCAGCTTGCCAAAAGCGGCCTAGGTTAGTCCTACTCGCCTATAGAGTTCATTTGTTTGGTTACCTCTACCAATTCGAATCTCGTGTCCAAGATATTTGTATGGGGCAATCTGCTCTATTTTTACATTATCCACTGAAATGGTTTCACTCAATACCAGGTTGGTCATAATTTGTGTTTTAGCGTAGTTGATCTTTAGGCCAATTTGGTGTGAGGCAGAGCTTAATTTATCGAGCATTCTTCTAGCTTCTTCAACACAGTCTGCTATAAGCACAATATCGTAGGCGAAACGCAGATGGTTTAGTTTCTCTCCGTCGATGTTGACCCCCAGATGTCCATCTTAAAGCAGTGTAGTCAATAGTTTGGGCGAGATGTTGCCTCTCTGGCGTACCCCTCTCTCTATGCCGAATTTGTTGGTGTCTTCGTGCAGTCTCACGCGTTTTTGTATATGTTATTGATTAGTGCGGAGTATCTGTGGTCTATACGGCATTCAGCTAGTGCTTCAATTAGTTTTCGTTGGTTGATGGAGTCGAACGCCTGTTCGTAGTCGACGAATATGAGGACTAGAGGCTTATTGTACTCGACATATTTTTCGTCCAGTGACTTGACTACCTGTAGGTGGTCGTTTGTGCCAAAGCCTGCTCTAAAACCTCCTTGGGTTTATAAAAGTCTAGCTTAGATGTTAGTCGCCTAGTTATGATCTTCATAAACAACTTATAAATTTGTGAAAGGAGGCTGATAGACCGGTAGTTTGCCTGTTCTGTTGGGTTTTCTTTTTTGTGCATGATGATAATCAAAGCATTGTTTCATTTTGACGGGATGTTCTCGCTGAGGCACTTGTTGAACTTGTGGAGTGCTTGGATAAGTTTCTCTCTGCCCTCTTTTATGGCTTCAATCACTATTTCATCTTCACCCGGGGCCTTACTATTTTTCATTTCCCTTAGTGACATTTTAATTTCCTCTATTGTAATGTCAGGAACATCATCATATCCTTGATTTAAGACTGGGTATTTTAGGGGATTCATGGTGGTTATCTGTTACTTTATATAGTTCTCTGTAGAAATTTTCAGCTATGTCTATGATATTGTGTTTATTGGGTGATATGTTTCCATTTACATCTACTAATATATGGATGTCGTTTCTTCCAATAGTTAGTCCTCTGTTCATTACCCTCATACTTCTATTCCTTTCTATAACTTGGAGATCTTTTCGGTGTTGAATTTACGTTTATCTTTCCGCGTCTCTTTAGATATTTCTTTATTTAAGTTTCTATATTCTTGTGAGTCTTTATATTTTAGGTCTCTTCGCTGTTTCATAAGCTGTTTTGTGTGTGCACTTAATGTTCCACTCTCCTTTTCCACTTTAGATTTGCATTTACTCACTGCTTCTTTTAGCGCAGAAATCATTTACTTCTTCAAGCCTCATGTTCGATAGTCCTTGTAAGTTTGTTTGTATTATTTGTTCGTATGTATCTGGTTGTTCGATAGATGTCCACTTGTTAGTTTCTTGTTTTTTGGTTAGTTTAGATCTTTCTTTTTCTATGTTTATCACTATCTTTGCCCTGACCATACGGTGATCGCTGCCAACTAAACACTTGTTTAGTACTGTTACATCTTGTATTATGTCCTTCCTGTCACTTATGATGTAGTCTAGTTCATTTTTTGTGACTCCATCTGGGCGCCTCCATGTCCACTTCCGCGTTATTCTTTTTTTGAAAAAAGTGTTCATTGCGTGATCACGCAAGATCTGGGATGCGTGTGTAAAACCTATTCTGTTGTATGGAGTGGAAGTGTGGGGATTGCGTGAGTGGGATGTGATAGAGAGAGAGCAAGGTGTGCTCCTGAAGAGTCTGCTGGGTCTCGAAAGGTCGACACCGAGAGCAGTGCTGTTGCAGGAGACGAATCGTATGAGTATGTGGTGGGAGTCGTGTGTAAGGGTTGTGAAGTTTGAAGAAAGATTGCAGGAATTGGGTGAGGAAAGACTGGTGCGGGAGGTATGGATGAGGTATAAGAGTAGGACGGAGAGTGGTTGGAGAAAGGATAGAGGAAGGATGTATGAAAGAGTGGGTATGTCTGAGGTGTGGGTAGAGAAGAAGTTGAGAGAAATGGGAAGCCTAGGAACTGAGGTAAGAGAGAGATTGAGAGATATTGAGTGGCAAACGGCAGACTAGAATGAATGAGAGCTCTTACAACCCTGGCAACGTAGAGTGGCAAGTGAGTGGGAGACTACCGAGTTACTTAGCCAGGGTTGAGTGGAGTAGGGAGGACAAGGTATGCATGGCAAGAGCGAGGTGTGGGTCAGACGAGAGAGGGAGGAAAGTGTGGATGGATTTAGGGTACACCGCGTGTGCGCTGTGTAGTAAGGGAAGCGACACGTGGTGGCACCTTAGCGAAGAATGTGAGGGTGTGAAAGCAGAGTGGGTGGGAGACTGCAGAAAGCTGAATGAATGGTTATGCGAGGATGGGGAAGGCGTGAAAATTTGCAGGATGCTGACGTTGGAGAGGAAAGTGGCAAGGGCAAAGGGAGCGGCGATAGATGGGGGTAATTAGTAATTTTTGGCGGAGTAGTACTTTTATTTATATTGTATTTTTATTTTTGTATATTTTTGTGGAGGTTTGTGATGTGGAGGGGCAGTGAGGGAAATGCCAATAAAGGTCTTTTTTTTTTTTCATTGCTAGAGGCCATATTGTAGTAAGAATTCCAATAGTAGGTTTCTTTCATTCCTTTGACCAAGTCTGTAGTTTCCAACGGAAATTTCTTCTTCTTACTGTTTTCCGCCGATTTTGGCATTAAAAATCGCCAATTAGAAGTGTAGAAGTGTGGCCTTGGAGTAGCTCATAGCTGTGGCAACGTCTTCATAGAAACTATCGACTTCTTCATCTGCGTGACTGGTAGTGGGGGCGTATACTTGCACGATTCTAAGATTATACCTTTGGTTTATTTTAAGTATTAAGTGGGCGACTCTCGAGCTTATGTTTCCAATCTCAGTGATGTTCTTGGCATGTTTCTTGTGGATGATAAAACCAACTCTTAGGGTGGACTCTTCTTCTCCTATGTAGTAGATGATGTTTCCTGATTTTAGTGTCATTTGGCCTTCACCGTTAGTCCTGAAAACACTAATACCTACTACGTCCCATTTAATGTGTAGAAGTTCTTCCTCTAGTTCTAGTAATTTTTTTTCGGTTGACAGTGTTCGGGTGTTATATGTGGCGATTTGTAATTTTCACACGCCTTATAAAAGACCTTAAAAGTACCGGTTTGGATGGCAAAGATGTAACAATAATCCAAAATCTGCACTGGAAACAGTCGGTAAATGTCAGTATCTACAACGAAATAATGATGGAAGAAATCGAGATAAAAAGAAGGGTATGCCAAGGATGCATTTTATAGAGCTATTTAACCTCTACGGATGGAACGGAACGGATAATCTAAGAAATCCTTGATGACTTAGAAGTGGGCATAAAGGTAACTGGAACCACAATTAAGAACATCAGATACGCATAAGATACGGAAAGCATTGCATCAACCAGCAAGACCTACAATTAATGATGAACAGAATCAAAATAAAAAGGCAAACAAAAGCTGCGTTAAAAATCAATAGATCTAAAACAAAATCATGGTGATAAGCCAAAATAACCCGTAGTATCCATTACTGTAGTGGGGCAACCGATTAAAAGAACTGTGAGCATGAAATACCTAGGCACACTAGTGAACGAAAAATGACTCCCAATAAGAACGAAATGAAACAAACCAGACCAGGGTTCTATAAAGTATGCCCCCTGCTATGTGATAAAAACCTCAAGTTGAAAATCCCCAACCTAATGGTCAAATGCTACTACGTCTTACTTCAAAGTAATGGTAATGGTTTTCTGATGACTGCAAACTGCCTAAGAGTGTAATTTATATATTTAAAAAATGCCAACATCGTATAAAATATAAAGAGTCGTGTGTAAGGGTTGTGAAGTTTGAAGAAAAATTGCAGGAATTGGGTGAAGAAAGACTGGTGCGGGAGGTATGAATGAGGTGTAATAGTAGGACGAGAGTGGTTGGAGAAAGGATAGAGGTAGGATGTATGAAAGAGTGGGTATGTCTGAGGTGTGGGTAGAGGAGAAGCTGAGAGAAATGGGAAGCCTAGGAACTGAGGTAAGAGAGAGATTGAGAGATATTGAGTGGCAAGAACGGCAGACTAGAATGAATGAGAGCTCTTACAACCCTGGTTACGTAGAGTGGCAAGTGAGTGGGAGACTCCCGAGTTACTTAGCCAGGGGTGAGTGGAGCAGGGAGGACAAGGTATGCATGGCAAGAGCGAGGTGTGGGTCAGACGAGAGAGGGAGGAAAGTGTGGATGGGTTTAGGGTACACCGCGTGTGCACTGTGTAGTAAGGGAAGCGACACGTGGTGGCACCTTAGCGAAGAATGTGAGGGTGTGAAAGCAGAGTGGGTGGGAGACTGCAGAAAGCTGAATGAATGGTTATGCGAGGATGGGGAAGGCGTGAAAATCTGCAGGAGGCTGACGTGGGAGAGGAAAGTGGCAAGGGCAAAGGGAGCGGCGATAGATGGGGGTAATTAGTAATTTTTGGCGGAGTAGTACTTTTATTTATATTGTACTTTTATTTATTTTTTTGTATATTTTTGTTGAGGTTTGTGATGTGGAGGTGCTGAGGGAAATGCCAATAAAGGTCTTTTTTTTTATATAAAATATAAAAATGTTACAACTAACCCCCTAGGAGGAAAGTCAAACGCCATCTGGTGGCACCACATCAATTAGCAATGCACACCCATATGGTAATAACCGCCAACCTGCTCATGCCATCAGGATCACCAGGTAGTGTCCTCTATGGAATAATATTCCAACAGAGTGCTTGAGATATCAGCACAAAGCCAATCTTATAAAACATATATAAGTGTGAATCCACCTCTTAGCAATTTACATATCTAGATTTCGATCTTATTTGATCTCATCAGTGTAGCTCATTTAGTGAGGATGAATTCATACAAGATCTAATAAGATCGAAATCTAGATATGTAGATTGCTAAGAGGTGGATTCACACTTATATATGTTGTATAAAATATAGTTTTTAAATTAATCAGTGTTAAATCGATACGGTAAAAGTTGCACAAGTTTTTCTCTTCTGTTTTTATACGAATTAAATAGTCAATAATTAGTTAGAAACAAGTTTAATTACACACTTCCAGATTTCTATATTTGTATGTATAAAACAATTCAATTTTTATTTGCGGAAAATTGTATGATAACAATTACATAAGTCGTGATTAGGTTGACGAAGGTGAATAGCATTGAAAAGTCTACTGTGAAAAATCCTGCTGCTGTGAATTTCGGACATCTAGCAGTGGCTTGCTGTGCCAATATGAACAATTTCTCCCTCAGAGGTTGCACGTTTGAATATTTATGCAGCGCCTTGTAGGCTATTGTGATGGTTTTCTTTCCTTCATTCACTACTTGCTCGCATTTGGTAGCTATAACGACGCCTTGGGCCTAAAACAAAAATTACAACAGTAATATAAATAATATTAATATTTATTCAGGGATAGACAAGCCTAGTTTCTCATTGGCTACATTATATATGTTACAAACATGGCGTGATTAAGGAAGAATATATATTTTTATTTAATACAAATTTGTGATGTTTTCATAATATTATTAAACTAGGCACGTTGTTGTATTTCGGCGATTAGTAATGATTGAACGAATGTTTTTTTGTTAAAATAGGAAAAGTATAGAAATAGTCACACGGACACACAGGAGTTGGCGAGTCGACTCGACTCAAACCTCGCCTGTAGGTCCTATATGGGCATGGCTTGCACCTGTCTGGTATAAGAGCCACCCCCATGCTGTATAAACGGTGCATAGCGGTGCTCAGATCGACATATATCGACTCGAGAACATCGGTTTCATTAGCGCCTTTCGTTTATTACTCTGTGCTGCTACAAGCTTATTGTCTCTTGTTCTATTCTACCTCGGCCCTTACAATCGACGGCCCGCGACCGCAAGATACAGCACGTCACGGGGCGATTAGTAATGCTAAACCATGCTAAACGAAAGCATCTATTATACACCGTCCGACGACGGGAATTTCAACGAGTTTATTAATAAATATTGTTTCTCTATACCATTAATTAGATATTCTACTTACAGCTTGAAAAACACTCCATAACATAACCAACATCGAATGATCAGTGGACAACTTTGTCGATAGAAAAGGTTGAATACAAGTAATTAATCGAGCAGCAAATAATGCCATAGCAAAACTATTGTAGCATCCAAACAAACTATTAAAACTACCCACCAAATCATACAACACAACATGTTCCATTATAAAATCATCGGCTGCATTAGAATTTAGAACATACTTTTTTGGTCTTAACGACATTGATTGGAGACGTGTTAAAATTTTTCGGTTTAAATTTTTATAGTTTTCTTGTATAAAAGACAGCATATGAAATTGCAACAGTACTACTATAATTGTAAAATATGGTTGAAAATCCATTACAACCATTGCTATAAAATAAGCACCAAACGGTATTCTAAGATTAACTGCTAGAATCAAGTACCATATAACAAATAATATGTAGACTAAGTTTACAAATAAAATATGTTTTGTTGCAGAATATTTCAGTAAAATTTGCTTCATTTTCATAGACAGGCATTTTATAAAAACATGCTCAGTTTGAAATTTATATATAATCCATATATTTGTAATACTTTGTAATATAATTTGTGCAACCGCAATTATATTCAAGTGTAATGCGTTTAATCCTTGTATATGCAATATATTTGAGCATATAATAATAGTAATTAGTATTGCAGCAATTATCTTTGAGCACCGATTTATTTTATTATCAGAATTCCTTCTCGGTAAAATACCAATATAATGGCAATAGTTCATAATGATGCTTATGTTTCTTAACTTTTCGGGTAACGCCATTTCCGTATGGAATAAATAGTAATACTGACAATAGAACATGTAATTTATTAGATAATAATGTATTTACGGTAAAGGCCGTTGGTGGCCAAATAGATTATTGAGGGTAATTGATGGACAATAAATATAATTGAATAAAAAAATTCTGTATTGTAGGGTGAATTATTGAGATCGTAGCTTTAATTGGATGTTACTGTTAATCAGTTAATTTGATTTTTGTATATACTACTCGGGAATTACTTTTATTTATGATTATTCCAATACAATAGCTCGATAGTAACAACAACATTTTTGAATTGTTTTGTTAACAAAATTAACACGCGGAAAAATTGCAATTTAGTAGCAAAACTTCATTAGAATTTTCATAACGTAAAATCATTTCAAAATCAGCCGCTTTTAAGGAACTTAAGTCTTAAGTCATATTTTTACTTACAGCTTGAGAAATATTCCAAAATATTAAGAACAATGACATATTTGCAGGAATATTTATCGCTAGAAAAGGCTGCAGGCAAACAAGCAGTCTTAACATAGATACTACTATAAGAAAACCATTAAACCATCCAAATAATGCATTAAAACTATAAACCATATCATGCAACATAATATGTTGGATTGCAAAATCTTCTGCCATATTTAGATTTGCACTGTTTTCATTCTGCATCAACATAAATTGATTTAATCGTAGATTTAAATCTATATAGTTTTCTTCCAGAAACGACAGCATATGATATTGCAACAACACTACAATTGTAGTAATGTAAACTTGAAATTCAACTATCACCTTTGGTATATTATACAGACCATAAATATACATCATGTCCGTACGAATTAAAAAAATGATTACCCATGCAGCACATACAATTATAACGATATTTATGATTAAAAATTGAATATTTGCGGGATGTTTAAATATATTTTTTTGTTTGTCAGTACTTATATAACTGATAAAAATCTCTATGTCGGATATTTTAGTTTGCAATCTATATATAATCCAAATCGTGGTAGTACATTGCAGGATACAATGTGTCATATCAATTAAATTCAAGTCCTTGATTAGTGATCGCATAGTTATTGCAGTGGAAGTTAAAATGATGGTAGTGAATAATATACCAATCAATTTTGATTTTTGAATCGTTCTGTTTTCAAAATTAATGCACGGAAAAATTCCAATGTAGTAGCAATACTTCATTATAATTCTCATATTAAAACTCTTTTCTGCTAACGTCATTTTAACTGATATGCGATGAACATAATAATGTAATTTCTATAGTGGATTGGATGATATCACATGATCTAATCAATTATTGTAAAAGCCATTTGTTGTTTTATGCATTAGAAACAAAGTATCTAATAGATGTTTGTGTTTAAATTGTATTTCTAAATTAATATTATTGTCAGTAACAAACTCGTTTTAATTTGAGTTGGTCAACACAATTTTACAAAGCATGCTCAAAATAGTTGGTTTATTTAGTGTTTGTGTTTACTTTTACTTTTTAAATCAAAGTAATAATATATAGACAGTTTCTTCCGAAAGATCTTGATTTATATTGCAGGAAAATAATAATAATAATAATAATAAAGCATTATTGACGGAAAAATCAATTTCAAAATAAATTAGCTGTTAATACCATAATTGGTGGTATGAAGTGGTACGAAGAAGAGGAGCATGGCGTGTGTATCGGCCGCACGTGGGAACATAAAACTTTAAATGTTTCAGAAAATCTTCACTATCAATTTTGTTATTAAAGATTCGTTGCAAAACACATACATCAGACTCTTACATGGCGACAGTGTAAAGATTTGATACCAAGCGATAATAAAGTTCAGTAAACCTTGAGTATCTTCCGGTGTATACTGAAGATACTCAAGGTTTACTGATTATAACAAAACTTATATTTATAATTGAAATGTAACAGAAAGGCCGTAGGCCGATAGTTTTAATAAAGGTTGATTATCTCTATAAATTATGTAATTGCTAAATTACGTAATTTATAGTAAGATCTTGTTAGCCTCATTTTTTATGGTTCATGAACGTAGCGTGAACTGTTTGTTTATGGCTTCCACTAGTTTGTATAGATCGCTTGTGTTCTTATGTTTAGAATGTTTTTGAGCTTCTGTGCAGGTGATCATATGTATCTTCCTGCATGCGCGTGGTATGTCTCGGTTTAGTTGTACGTGTCCGGTGTATCATCCAGTGTTGGTGTTTAGCTGCGTTCTTTGCTTTGGATGTTTCTCGTGAGTGTATCGGCAATGGCCTTTTTGGTTGTTTGCCATAAGCCGATGTTTCGTTTTTAGCTTGTAGTCTGGGGTACTATTTTCGATTTTCTATTGGAATTTTTTGAGCAACTTCATCTCATAGCCTATTCGTCGCTTGCGTGGGCCTTCTTCACGTATGGCGCCTTGAGTTTTAGTTTGAAGTAGGCGGTTGTTAGCCTGTGATGGCATTCTGCTCTAAGTCTGTTTTTTTAACTGTTCCCATCTTGTGCATCTTCTTCTTGTGACGCCGTCTCCTATCGGTGGTTGACAATTCAACTCATGATGGTTACACGTGAAAAAACTGCTCGGAAAATGTCGACCCATGTTTGCTATACCAGCGTCTTATATCCTTTTTTCCATGAGTTCTGCCGTCTCCCTGCGTACCTCCTTTCACTCTTGATTTTGCCCTTCATGATTACACGCAAGAACTCGTAGCGTTTGGATCGTCAGGATCCTTCTATACAAATACATTTCGAAGGCGTCAATTCGTTTATCTAATAATTGGCTACTTGTCCATCCTTCGACGCCATACAATAGGACAGGAAAGATATAGCAATGCAGCATGCGGATACGAAGTTGAATACTCATATCCCGACTGGTGAAGAGGTTTTTCATAAAGGTGAACGTTTTTCTGGCTTGCTCAATTCGTGGGAGTATTCCCTTTTTGGGATCACATCGTTAATTATTATCCCGAGATATTTTGCAGATTGCACTTGCTGCACAATGCTGTTATTGATTCAAAAGGCCCCTTACTTTGGCACTTTGGAGAAGATGACTAGTTTGGTTTTGGTGCTATTCATGTGCAGAGTATACATCGCGCTGTGCTTAACAATAAGATTAATCATGTTTTGGAAAGTCGTAAGGCTATTGACTAGTAGCACCGTGTCATCATCATCATCATTGTCAGCCGTTTTCGTCCCACTTTTGGGCAAAGGCCTCCCCCATGTGTCTCCAGGCTATTCTATCTTCTGTGCGTCGTGTCCACTGTGTACCTGCAATCTTAACGATATCGTCCTTCCATCTGGCTTTAGGGCGACCAATACTTCGTTTGGCACTTTTTCAAGGTCTCCATACCGTTGCCTTCTTGGTCCATCGATCATCTACAGTTCTCGTCAGGTGACCAGCCCATTGCCACTTCAATGTAGCAATCCGTTGGGGCACATCTCTTACTTTTGTCTTGGCTCTAGTCCACTCGTTTGTTCGCCTATCTGCCAGTGTAATGCCCAGAATCGATCTCTCCATCGCTCTCTGAATAACTCTCATTTTTTCCATGTTACTCTCGGTGAGGGTCCACGTTTCGGATCCATACGTGAGAGTTGGCATGATGCACTGTTCAAAAACTCTAGTTTTGAGGTGTTGAGGATAGTTACTTTTAAATACATTGTAGAGTTTTCCGTAGGCGCCCCAAGCAAGTTTTTCCCGTCGTTCTATTTCGGAGGTTTGAGCGTCTTTTCCAAAAGCAAGAGAGTGACCAAGATATATATATATATATATATATATATATATATATATATATATATATATATTCACCCACTACTGCGATAATGTCTTGCTGGATGTGGATTGGTGTAAGAGTTGGTATATTTGACATCACCTTAGTTTTTCCAATATTCATTTGTAATCCTACGCCTCTCGTTGCATAAGTGTTAGTTCTTCGGGATCATGTGAAAGAAGTGTTATATCATCTACGAAGCGTAGGTTCGATAAATATTCTCCGTTTATATTTATGCCTTTTGTCTGCCAGTCTAGCGTTTTAAAGGCATTCTCTAGGGTGTTGGTGAATATTTTGGGCGAGATTGTGTCCCCTTGTCGGATTCCGCGTTTGATTGGGATAGCATTTGTGAAGTCGAAGGTATGTACTGTTAAGGATGCATTTTTGTACATATTTTTGAAGATTCGGACGTAACGGTAGTCGATCTTGCATCGCTGTAATGCATCAATTTGTGCCCAGAACTCCACTGTATCGAACGCTTTCTCGAAGTCGATAAAAGCTAAGTATAGAGGTTGGTTGTATTCTTCAGTCTTTTCCATCGCCTGTTTAATTGTATGGATGTGGTCCATGGCGCTGAAGCCTTTTCTAAAACCCGCTTGTTCCGGTGGTTGGTGCGAATCCATGAGTCGGTAGTTTTTTAGATCTTGCTTGCTACCTTTCTTGTATATTAGTATGACGGTAGAGCCGTTCCATTCGGATGGTATCGTTCCTGTGTCTAGACAGTGGTTAAAAAGAGTCTCTAGTTGTTTTATCAGAATTGGTCCGCCTGCTTGTAGTAACTCCGTTACTATACCGTCATTGCCGGGTGCTCTACCTTTCTTCATGCTATTTTAAGCAATGATCTCGTTTTCATCGATCTCGGGAATATCCTCAGTACAATGCTTTGATTGCATTGATGGTTGGTTTCTGCACTTTTGAAGAATATAAATCCGTATAAAATCGTTCGATTCTTCGGAGGATGCTATCTCGATCTGTGATTACTATTCCTTGTTCATCTATAAGCTGTGTTAATTCTCTCTTACCTTCGGAGATTTTCTTCTGAAAGACTTTCCTTCCTTTATTTTGCTTGATTACTTCTTTGGCTTTAGATACATCCTTCCTTACATGCTTTCTTATGTTTTTATTAAGATATCGTAGTTCATCGGAAGTTAAACAATGTCTTTTATCGTTTCGCTCAGCTAGCAGTTGTTTTGTAAAGTCTGTCAGTTTTGAGGGAGGTTTGTTCGTGCTTGGTTTCGTTATTAATGTTTCTGTTGCATTCTTAAGGTTATTGTTGATGTATTCGCTTAGATTGTCCGCTGTAATTTGTTCTGGGGGCCTATGTTCGTTGAATCGATTTTCCAAGTTTTCACAGAATTTTTCCGGGCTTTATTGTAGCTGATGTAAGTTGATCTTCTTTGAGCCTTTCGTTATTAGCTTACGCCGCTCGAGCTTGGTGTTCAGTTGTACTTTGCATCTTACGAGTCGGTGATCACTTCGTGTGTTGAATCGGTTTAGTACAGTGACGTTATTTACCTTGGTCTTGTTGTTATTAATGATGAAATCAATTTCATTTCTCGTTCTACCATCCGGGCTTTCCCATGTCTATTTTCGGCTTTCCTTCTTATGGTAGAAGGTGTTCATACATCTGAGTTTGTGTTGTTGCATGAATGAGATGAGCATTTGGCCACGGTTGTTTCTCTTTCCAATTCCGTACTTCCCTAAACAATTTTCGCCCTTCTTTTGTTTGCCTAGTTTACTAGTAAAGTCGCCAATTATAAGAAAGTAATATGCTTTATTCTCAGTGATTGCCTTCTCAATTTCTTCATATAATTGCTCAACTTCTTCATCAGGGTGTGCGGATGTAGGAGCATATACTTGAATCACTTTCAACTCATACCTTTGTGATATTCGGATGTTAAGATGTGCAACTCTTGGGGATATTGCCGCAATTGCCCCTATGTTCTTGGACCATTTTCGGTGGACGATAAATCAAACTCCGTTGGTAGCTGTATCCTCTTCACCCTTGTAATAGAAGAGATGTTTAGATTTTAATTTGATTAGATCTTCTGACTTCACTAAGACCAACGACATCCCAGTTGCTATGTCCTAATTGCTCTTCTAATTCGACTAGCCTATCATCTGTAGAGAGGGACCTGACGTTGCATGTTGCGATATTTAAGCAGTGGTTGGCTTTTCTACGTTGTATCAAATTATTGCCTCCCCCAGATTCCGAGAGGCAGACTAATGGTACATCAGTGTGGGATTCTGAAATACCCACCTAGGGATTTGTTCTAAAATTTGACATAATCATAGAGGGGTTTTTGACATCTTACGCCGCGCTTGTCAGGCGTATTGGCGAGTCGTGATTCAGCCGCTGTTTGTAGCCGCCCATTCTGGGTACAGACGCTACGGTGTACATGTTGGTCCGCGGGAGGTATTTTATTTCCCTCCTACCACTCATATCTGAGAGGATATCCCCTATCCGCCACCTGAGGACGCGCCCTGTAGGGGTTTCAAGTTCCCCCTAGTCATCTCATGTTGTTAACTACTGTTGATTATGATACCATCTTTGCCTACTGTACGTTCGCATCTGGCGTATATGCGAGAGTAGATAATTCGTAGAAACACCTTCAATACGTGAGACATCAGGCTTCATCATCATCATCATCAGCCTGTATGCGTCCACTCCTGAACGTATGCCTCTTCCATCAGTCTCCACTTGTGTCGGTTTTGGGCTCTCTCCATCCAGTTTCCCCCTTTGGCGTTGGATATCGTCTCGCTATCTTGCTTTGGATCGACCTAAGCTCCGTTTAGATTGTCGGGGTCTCCATTGCATGACCCTTTTCGTCCATTTTATGTCATCTCGGGCAAAATGACCCGCCCATCGCCATTTGTTTTTGACAATTTGCTCCATTACATCAGTGACCCCTGTTCTTCTTCTGCTTTACTCTTTTCGGATCTTATCTCTAATGCTCACGCTCAGCATTCGTCTATCTATTGCTCTCTGGCAAACCCGGAGGCGGTTTGCACTGCCCTTCGTTATTGTTGCAGTTTCTAGTCCGTAGGTGGTAACTGGGAGTATGCAAGCATTTTAGACCTTACGATTGAGGTTTATGGGGATTTTTGGTTCTTTCAAAGAATATGCCCTAGTTTTACAAATGCTGCCCAGGACCGCCCGATTCTTCTCGAAATGTCAGCTGTTTGATTTTCTGCCTCGAGCTTAATCGTGTATCCGAGGTATACGTACTCTTCTACAACTTCGAGTGGGTGCCCGTTAATGGTAGCAGCGATATTACTTTGACTCATGATTTTTGTTTTTCCAAGGTTCATCTCTAAACCCACAGCATTAGATGCCTGTTCCAATTCCCATAATCTGCTTTAACTGATCTTCGTCACTACTTGCCAGTACGATGTCATCTGCAAATCGAAGGTGGCTTAGATACTTTCCGTCTATACTAATCCCTTTCTGTTCCCACGACAGTTTTTAAAGACACTCTCCAACGCGAGAATAAATAGTTTAGGTGAAATTATAAGACCTTGGCGTACACCTCTTTTGACTGGGATTTTTTCCGTAGCTAGATCTTCTTGTATTTTAACGTGAAGGGTAGCGTGGTTGTAAGTATATTCGATGATTTCTGCGTATCTGGAGTCAATCCTAGCTCTGTCCATGGCTTGCAATACTGCCCACGTTTCCACTGTGTCAAACACCTTCCGATAGTCAATAAATGTCAGATGGAGCGGAACGTTATATTCATTACATCTTTCAATCAGCGTACGAACAGTTTGGATGTGATCGTTGATCTAAATCCGGCTTGTTCTGCCAGCTGATTGTTTGTAGAATATGTATGAGTCTGTAGTTGTTAATGTCTGTATACTCGCCTTTTTTGTAAAAAAATCACTTCTGCATTTCTCCAAACCTCAGGAATTTTACCCTCTTCGAGGCACTTGTTTAAGAGAAGAAGTATTGCTTTCTCAAGCGCTACACCCCCCGTTTTTATTATCTCGCACGTTAGCCGATTTTCTCCAGGGGCTTTTCGGTTTTTCATTTGGTGCTCTTAATTCCGATATATCTATTAAAGGCTTCTGAACCTATATTTGTGATATTTTCGATCCTTGGATTTGGAGGATTTGGAACAGATTGACTATAAAGTTTCCGGTAGAAGTTCTAAATGATGTTTTTGATGCCCTCTTTTTCACTTATAATGTCTCCTTGATTGTTCTTCATTTTGTGAATTAAAAGTTTTACTTTTAACCTGTGGGATCGTAAGGCTCTCATGTTCATGTTCTTGCTTCTTGGATTTGTCGAGTGTTTAACTTTCTTAGGTCTTTGCGTCTTGCGCATTTCACCATTTTACTGAGTTCTTCGTATAATGGTGTAAGTCTATCCGTTTCACGCCGTTCTTTGAGAAGATTGGCTGTGTCAATGCTCATTTTTGAGTTTGAGTTTTTTTCTTTTTTGTTTGTGAAGTTTACTGTCTTAATTGCTACTCGGATGCTGTTGGTAATTTGTTCCGTTATTTCGTTGATTTGCATGCTATGCCGAAGTTCTGTTGGTTCTAAATTCATTTTAAGTTCTTTCTTATACTCTTCCTCGTTTTTCCTCAGATCTTCCATCTTCGGTGGGAGCTTTTCCGGATTAGTTTCTGCTTTTCGATTTGTGTGTTAATGCTGATCTAGCCTATGATCGCAGCCCGTATCAAAGCGGTTTAGAACGGATACATCATCACAAATATGTTTGTCTGGAACAAATACATAGTCAATCTCGTTTTTAAAAGAATTATCGGGCCTCTTCCATGTCCATTTTCTTTGTGGAGGCTTTTTTTTATAGAAGGTATGTATACAGAACATTTTTTCGTTGTTCAGAAAGTCCATCATATCTTGTCCTCTTGAATTTTATTTCCCCAGGCCGAAGTTTCCGATTTTTGTTGGATATAGGGTTGATTTTAGTCCAATCTTTGCGTTGAAATAAATATTATACAACTAACCCTCTAGGAGGAAAGTTAAACGCCATCTGGCGGCATCACATCAATTAGCAATACACACCCATATGGTAATAACCGTCAACATGCTCATGCTATCAGGATCACCGGTCTATGGAATAATATTCCAACAGAGTGCTTGAGATATCAGCACAAAACCAATTTTGTAAAACATATATAAGTGTGAATCCAGCTCAGATAGGGATCTAGAAATCTAGATATGTTGATTGCTAAGAGGTGGATTCACACTTATATATGTTTTACATAGAGGGCACTACCCGGTAATCCTGAATGTCCGAGGCGACAGACGTTCCTTTCTTCAAAACCATACTGTCCGTTTACTACGTTACCGATGCCTATTCCGATCTTAACATTGAAAACACCGAGAACTTTTGTTATTTCGTCTTTCTTTGTCAGGTTTATGGCTTCTTTGAGTGTGGAGTAGATCTCTCTCTATTTCTTCCTCAGGGTTTTCACCCATAGGTGCTTATATCACGCTCATAACTCTGTGAGTAGTGGATAGCTTTATATATAAACTCTATATGTATATATCCCCGAAGGGGATGCAATCGGTGACGGATTTCTCCATTTCGGCAGCTATGAGAATTGCTACCCCGTATTGGTGTTTCTGGTCATCGCCTCTAGAGTAGTAGGGAACCCCGTGCTGAGTTTTGATGTTCTTGTGCCAGGCCATCAGACCTTGCTTAGACCCAAGACCTTGATTTTCAGTCGATGCATTTCCGCGTCGACATTGGCTAGCTTACCAGTCATGTGCAGGCTGCGAACGTTCCAGGTTGCAATCCTTAGGGTTTTATAAATTTGAAAATGGTTCATAGGGGAGATTATTTGCAACCTCTCCCCACCTATGGGTGCCCCGGAGGGTTGTAGTTGTGTTCATGTTGTGGTTGGATGATTGGAAGGTTAATGCAGTGGGACATTCCGTGTCCCTTCTCTATCGAAGAATGAGGGTCTTTGAGACCGGTGCAGTTTTGCCCCTCATTATCCATTGTAGTGCCACACGGAGAGTCTATCTTCCGGCGCCGCTGCATGGTGCTGTTCATGTTGATCTACATCAACAGGCTTGTATTCTCTCTACATGTTGGGGATGCCAATTCCGCTAACTCCGCCATACCGAAGTCGTTTCCGCTGCCGTTGTGGTCTTCGCCTGTGCCCAAAGCGTTATACCCCGAATAACTGGGTCCCCTACAGAACTTGACCACCGTTTCTGTTGAAATGAGCCCACCCCCGCCACTTGAACGCGTCCGTCGTTAGTGTTTCCCCACTTTATTTCTGGTTCCCACACCATACTTCCCCAAGATATTGTCTTCTGTTATTTCTCCTATTTTGGCATACATACTATGATTGCAATCTAACTGCTTGGGATTGTTTGTAGCACCTCCTCCAGTTCTCCATAGATTATTTCAATGTCTTCTTCCGATGATGCGCTGGTGGGGTGAGATTCTTGAAACCATTTGTTTCGAAAATATTCGTTTTTAACTCCTAAAAATACAGATAATTCGCGTTTTGAGTTCGTTCAATGATCTAATTTTGGTTGGTTAATGTTTTTCTGAGGCTATTAAACTGAAATTCTATAATTTTATGGGCTCATTTAACCTGCTTGTACAGATAAACGAATACGTTCGAGATGAGTGGGTGGAAGAATCGCACCCCATGATGATGTTTATGTTAGCTGCTTTTGAGTGGAGCCTACTGGAAAACATTCTTTTGTTCGCTGTATTGTAGTCGACTAGGTGTTTTGTTATCGCAGCTAGCAGTACAAATGCTACTCTGTCTCTGCTGTTGTTTTCATTGCCAGATACCGATGTTGATGTTGTTCTTCGTTAACATCTTGTTGGGCTACTTCTCTTAACTTGTAACTTTTAAAACAAATTTCGTAGTTTAAAGTATATATATATATATATATATATATATATATATATATATATATATATATGAATGATATATTATTACATCAATATCGTTATAACTAAATTTTAACTCGTATTTTTTTTCAAGCTAATTGTGTGTAATTTATATTGTGAATAAATGAACAAACTCGTATCCTAGTAATAAAAAAAAAACTAATATTACTTACAGTTTGACAAACATTCCATAATATTAACAAAAATGAAATATTTGTAGAAAGGTCTGGCAACAGGAAAGGTTGAATACAAGAAACCATCCGAAGCAGGCCTATCACCAGAATAAAACCGTTGAACCATCCAAATAAAGTATTAAAACCACAAACCATTTCATACAACATAACATGTTGCAACAAAAACTGGTCATCAGTTTTCCAATCAATAATATTGTTTTTATTCTGATGTTGTTTGTCAAGTTTAATGTTTAAACTCGCATATCCTTCCTCCATGAACGATAGCATATGATATTGCAATAACGTTACCATTAGAGTGAAATAAATTTGAAAATCCACTATGAAATTTGTGATTACATTATTATAAAACTCATGAACTGCATATCTGGTATTAACTGCAACTGCGAGGTACCATCCAATAAATCCAATTGTAACTACATTTATAATTAAAATTTGAATACTTGCGGAATACTTCAATAAATATTTCGGTTTTTCCATATTTATATTGTTAATAAAAGCTTCTATAGCAAATTTTTGCGTTAGAAATCTATATATAATCCATATTGTTGAAATACTTTGCAAAATTATAACTGACATTTCAATGAAATCAAAGTAATATTCAATTAATAGATGCATATGCTTTATAGTTGAAACTATAATGGTTGTTATTATTATTATTCCAATCAATCTCGATTTAATAATTGTGTTATTTGTAACATTGATATTTGGAAAAATGCCTATGTAATAGCAATAGCTCATAACAATTCTCATGTTTAACGTTTTCGTGTGTAACATAATTTCACAATATGCTACCACTGGTAGTGAAATTAATACTGTAATAAATTTATGTGACAGGATATTTATATTGAATTGCATGACCTGATTAATAATTGAATTATTATTATTGCATAGATCCATTTAATATAATTGTATCATGCATATATAACATTTATTGACGTTACATTTGTATACACAATTGAGATCAACCTATTATCAATTAAATAACAAAAATGTTGTAATAAATTCTATATTTCTTTTATATAGCCATGTTGGCTTTCGTGAGACAGTCGAACCGAGACCCGTTGTATGCGAATTTTCACAGTTTTTCAGAGATTTTCTGTGAAGTTATTGTAAATACCGGGTGATTATACTCCTCTGAGCTTCTCACTTCTATCGGAATGGCCCTCAGCCAAAATGTAGTTATGAACATAGATTTTCTTTTATACAATTAATGACACGTTGTTAAATTGATATCAAAAGGCAATATTATAAGTAAGGAGGGAGTATATTTTTAGTGTAATATTTGTACGGCCGCGATAGCCAGAGACGTGGGGTTGAGTCCCACCAGCGAGTGAATTTTTGAGAAATAATTAATTATCTGGTGATTCTTCAGACAGATAACCGTATTCGGCAAGATTTCTCTTACTATACACTACACACACAGACATTTTCCAAAAATATACAATTTCCACTATATTAGTGATGAAACGTAAAGAAAAGTCATAATTAGTATTTTTTCGCTATAACAATACTTTCCTTATACAGCAATGATTTATTCGAATAGTAAAAATGTAACAGTCTTAACAGTAAAAACATTCCCCGTTGCGATTCAATCATGTAAACTCTGGTAAAAGGAAACTAAGGACTAAATACTAAAATAATCCCTATCGGAAAGTTTTCTCATATGATAACAAATATTACTTACAGCTTGAGAAACATTCCATAATATTAACAAGTATGAAATATCTGCGGGCATATTTGGCACCAAAAACGGCTCCAGGCAATCAAGCAGTCGAGACAGAGCTAGTAGCATAAGAAACCCATTAAACCATCCAAATAACGAATTAAAACTGTAAGCCATATCATACAACATAATATGTTGCATTAGGAAATCGTCTGGTATATTTAAGTTTACACAACTTTCATTATGTATCAAAATGAATTGATTTAATTGTAGATTTAAATCTTTATATTTCTCTTGCAAAAACGACAGCATATGATATTGCAACAACACCACCATTATAATAACATAAACTTGAAATTCAACTATGAACATTGTGATAGTATACAGACCATAAACGGGCACCAACGTACGAACTATAAAAACAATTACGAATACAGCATAAGTAATAATAACTATATTTATGATTAAAATTTGAATAGTTGCGGAATGTTTAAATAAATTTTTCGGTTTTTCAGTAGCTGTTTTATAGCTGATAAAATCCTCAATAGCGTATATTTTATTTTGCAATCTACATATAATCCATATCGTGGAAGTACTTTCCAAAATACAATGTGCTGTATCAATTAAATTCGATTTCACTGACATTACTAATTGCAAATTAATTACACTGGAAATTGTAATGATAGTAATTATTATAATACTAATCAATTGCGATTTTTGAATTGGTTTGTTTACAAAATAGATGCACGGAAAAATTCCAATGTAGTAGCAATACTTCATTATAATTCTCATATTTAAATTCTTATCGAGTAACGTCATTTTAACTTAATGCGATTAACTTAATAATAATGTAATTTCTGCAGTGAAATGGATATGCGACATATTGATATAACATGACCTAATTAATATTTGTATTATTGTAAAAGCCATTTGTTGTTTAATGCAGTTTAAACAAACTATTTAATTGTTGACGTTTTCATGTTTGTGTTTACGTTTAGTTTGTGGATTTAATGTTATATAGTCAGTACTAATTATTTTTTTAAATTTAAGTTGCAGCAAACGAAAAGTCATAAAGCGTTGTAGTATAAAATATTTTAATTTTAGGATCATCATATATACAATATATAAAATCGACGAGTTCACTATTAAGGCGCAACCTGAAAGTGGACGAACTCCTGGAAAAGTTACCAGGAGTTCGTCAACCAGGACTGCCCAAAGTATCGGTGATAGTACTCCGCCCTGCAGTCCACTTTCGGGTTGCACTCGTCGATTGTAGATATATGATGATCCTGTTTTCTAGGCTGGCTTGTACCGAATGTTATAGAACTTGTGCTATGCCTTTCTTCCGCAGTGCCTTGACTATTGACTGTTTTGCTTCAATGTCAATGTACGTGGTCGTGGCTAACTCACCACCATCCAGTATCTTTGCCAATAGCCTATTTAGGTCCTCCAGCCCCAAGTCGGTTGACTTTCCCGGCTGGTACGCGTATTATCGATTGCTTAGGGGGGTTAGTTCTCAGTATACCTATGTATTTGTCTACAGCGTTTTAGCGTCTTGAGGAGGAAACACGTAGGGCTAATGGGTCTATATGACTTGGGTGTGTGGTCGTTCGTTCTTCCCACCTTTGATATTAAGATGACTTTAAGCTTCTGCACCCCTGCGATATGTATTTCCAGGCTATTGTTAGCGTCTGTCATTAATTTTCCAAGTCGTCGCGCTGCCGGTCCTTTTTCCCCTAGATTGTGCCACATTTCGGTGTTTTCTTTATGCCAGCTGTTGCATCTATACAAGATCATCTGGGTGGTCGCAGAATCGGCACTTGGGTATTCTATCCTTTCATATTCCGGTGTAAATAAGTTTGTAACACGGGTTACTGTGTGTTACATCGGATAGGAAAGGCCAGAATACCCAAGTGCCGATACTGCGATCACCCAGATGATCTTGTACAGATGCAACAGCTGGCACAAAGAAAAACCGAAATGTAGCTTACTCTGGAGGAAGAAGGATCGACACCGCGACAACTTGGAAAATCAGTAGCTGCGTCAGCCCGTGGCCGATTGGTTCGTTTCGTATGTACATGGGTTCACCACATATCGAGTTCTGAGCCGATTTACAAATTTGATCCAAAGTTATACGTAATCCAATATTTCAGATGCAAATAACTTATATCACATTTTACTCAAATTTGCACGGGATCACCGCAGCTCAAGTTCTCAGCCGATTACCAAATTTGGTCGCTGCGATTTATTGGGCCATTTTCCCGGAATATCGGTCACAGAAATACACATACAGTAGTATGACATTAATAAGTGTGAATCCACCTCTTACCAATCTACATATCTAGATTTCGATCTCATCAGTGTAGCTCAGCTAGTGAGGATGAATTCACACAATATCTCGAGTGATTATATACAAAAATTATACAACTAACACCCCAGGAGGAAAGTTAAACGCCATCTGGCGGCACCACATCAATTAGCAATGCACACCCAAATGGTAATAACCGTCAACATTCTCAGATCGAAATCTAGATAGTCATAGAGGGCACTACCCGGTGATCCTGATGGCATGATACAGTAGCATGTCTATTTCGACTATATTAGTCATGAAACGTATAGAAAAGTCTTTTTTTAATTTTTACAGTAGTGCTGTATTTAGAAAGTAAAAATGTAATAGTTAACACAGTAATAGTTAAAACAATCCGCGCTGCGATTCAATCGTGTAAACTCTGTTAAAGGAAACTAACAACTAAATACTAAAATAATTTCTATCGGAACGTTTTCTCATAGGATAACAAATATTTCGCCAGATGGCGTTTAACTTTCCTCCTAGGGGGTTAGTTGTATAATTTTAGGATAACAAATGTAACTTACAGCTGGAGAAGCATTCCGTAATATTAACAAGAATGAAATATTTGTGGGTATATTTGGCGCCAGAAAAGGATGCAGGCAATGAAGCACTCGAAACATAGATGCTACCATAAGAAATCCATTAAACCATTCAAATAACGAATTAAAACCATAAACCATGTCACACAACATAATATGTTGCTCTACGAAATCGTCTGCTATATTTAAATTTGCACTATTTTCATTCTGATTCGCCATGAATTGATTTAATCGTAGATTTAAATCTCTATATTTTTCTTCCAAAAACGACAGCATATGATATTGCAACAACACCAGAATTGTAGTGATGTAAAATTGAAATTCAACTATGAAGTCTGGGATATTATACAGGCCATAAATGTATATCAAGTCTGTACGAAATAAAAAATCGATTACCCAAACAGCATAAGAAATTATAGCTAAATTTATTATTAAAATTTGAATAGTTGTGGTATGTTTAAATATATTCTTCTGGTTCTCATTAGAAGTTATATTGATAATAAAAACCTCTATGGCAGATATTTTATTTTGTAATCTATATAAAATCAATATTATGGAAGTACTTTCCAAACAAGATTTTGCCATTTCAAATAAATTCATGTACATTGAGATTAGTGATTGCATATTAATTACAGCTGAAGCTATAATGATGGTCATTAAAATGATCCCAATCAATTGAGATTTTTGAATTGTTTTGTTTTCAAAATTTATGCGCGGAAAGATTCCAATATAGTAGCAATACTTCATTATGATTCTCATATTTAAAATCTTTTCGGCTAACGTCATTTTAACTTAATGCGATGAATTTAGTATTGTAATTTCTTTAGTCGAATGTGATATAGCATGTTATTGATATGACATGACCTAATTAACATTTCAATTATTGTAAAAGCCATTTGTTGTTTAATGCAATTTAAACAAACTATTTAATTGTTGATGTTTGCATGTTTCTATTTACGTTTAATTTGTATATTTAATGTTATATATTACTAGCTATACTATAGTGGATGCGTATTGTTTGGTTGGTAGGGACCACCCTCCCACCCCACCTTCGCTCGCATAGTTTTTTCATTGGATATAGATGTTTTATATTGTTTAAACTATTCCAAGAAGAGTGTTATCCTATGGAAAACTATGCAAGCGAAGGTGGGGTGGGCGGGTGGCCCCTACCAACCTGACTATACCCGTCCACTATTTCAAACGACTTGAACTATGCATTACACTATTATCCGTTATTTTCTATGATTAAATGAATGTCATTTATTAATTTAAAACTAATTAAAAAAATATATGTGAAAAATAATGTAATGCAAAGTTCAAGTGGTTTGAAATAGTGCACGGGTATAGTTGGGTTGGTAGGGTACACTTTTTATGAGAATATTTTTAGAGAGAAAGTCGTAACTTCAATTGACGGAATCATTTTTGCAAACATTATTATGTTAAATTAAATTCAACACACTTATAATGGGAAATATCGAATGAATCGTACTATCGATAATTGTTGACTAAATACTATCGATAACAGTCGACTGGAGACTATCTATACTCAATCCTATATATAATAATAACTATCGATGGTTTGATCGACATGATTTGCTTCCAAAAAGTATTATTATTATATTATATATATATATATATATATATATATATATATATATATATATATATATAATATATTGTTTCTTAAGCGTGCGGTTGGATCATTCGCAAAAAATCATCGTTAGCCTGCCGAGCCAATTTTACCTTAACAAGTGATAGTTTTTCAGTTAAGCTGAAGGTGTAACCAGTGTAACTATCCACATCACTATAGATTTTGTGAATTCATCCTCACTAGCTTCCATCTTATTAGATCTTATTATTGTAGCTCAAATAATGAGATCTAACAATATGGAAATCTAAATATATAGATTGCCAAGTTGTGAATTTACACTTATATATTGCTATTATATCTTAGTATTTAGCTTGTTAATATTTTACTTACAGCTTGATAAACGTTCCATAATGTAATTAAACTCGACTCATTTGCGGGCATGTGTAGTATCAGAAAAGGCTGCAAGCAATCGAGCAGCCGAAATAAAAATAATACAATAGCCATTACATTAAACCATCCAAATATTCTATTAAAACTACACACCAAATCGAAATACTTAATATGTTCTACAACCAATAAATCGTCTGGCGCATTAAGCATTAACGGCATAACATTTTTCATCTTCGCTGATGATAATTGATCGTTTATCTTGCCCTCTATTTTATAATTTAAATATCTATATTTTTCTTCTATAAAACATAGCATATGAAATTGCAACAGTATTGCCATAGTAGTGTAATAAACTTGAAATATCACTACATAAGATGATATGTAGTAAATATCTATTACCCAAAAATAAGTTGTACATATATACCACACTATAAAACATATGGTTAATATATTTGCTCCAATAATATGGATAATAGCTGATAACTTTCTCCAGCTAATTTTATGATCATTTTCTACATTCATGCATTTTAAAAATATTTCCAACTCTGGACCTTCAATGTTTAATTTAAATATTATCCATATATTTACAGCACACTGTGCGACCGTTTGTATAGCACTAAATGCACCATATAGTGCTAACTGGAAACCACTAGCAACTATTATAGTTATGGCAATTAAAATTCCCACTTTACGGCTTTTAATAGATTTTGTAAGAAAATTCACATTTGGAAATATACCAATATAATAGCAATATTTCATTAAAATTTTGATATTCGCCGACGTTTCTAATAACTTCATATTGATCTGATTGACTAGCACTCACTGTTATGAAAAATAATGTGATAATAATAATAATGTGTACAATTATTAATATTAAGTAACATTTTAACGAGATATTGTTGTAGTAATTGTAGTAATTGTATTGTTTACGCCATGCTTGGCCTATTTGACGATTGATCCAATGTAATTACTGTATCTACTGTATTATGGTTTTAATCACAAACAGGGGTTATTTTTTTTGGAGTTATCGCAGACATACAATGACCGAAAATGTGGAATTAACTATGCAATAGTAACAAACATAATAATTTGTAGCGTTTCTCGGTACATAAATCAACATAGGATATTAAATTTTTTACTGCAATTTTAATATCACTTGTTAATTCCTGTATAGTTCAGGATCAATAATCTACTCACAATATGTAAACTTACTTTTTGAAGCTATATACATTGTAGGTTAAATGTTGTTGTTTTCAATCAATCACTGCTTGTGATCTTGTTAAAAGCTACAACATTCGTAATTACAAGCTTATGTTCCTACATAACTCCGCATGGAGAGTTGCTATATATATATACTGAGTAATCTAGTAGTAAACCGGTCAGTTACAAGGCCGGATAAAGGAGGAGGGTTGGGCAATGGGTCTACCTACTACCCATCCATGTAAAAACAACCAGTTGAAAACATTCCTACATAACTCCACATGGGGAGTTGCTATATATATACTGAGTAATCTAGTAGTAAACCTGTCAGTCACAAGCCCGGATAAAGGAGGAGGGTTGGGCAATGGGTCTACTTACTACCCATCCATGTAAAAACAACCAGTTGAAAAATCTGAATAACAGCCTCGAAACACAGGACTGATTTTTCGGAGACTCACACGAAGATATTAGTTTCGAACACGGAATGTGAGGGCCCTATACAATCCAGAGGCATAACTAACCTTACTCGAAGAAAGAAATGTCTGAAAAAAAGTCTATTAAATGAAGAAGAAAAAATTACAAATGGCTTTTATTAGAAAAATGTTCCTTTTGTTTATACTCCGCTTATATGATTCCCAATGTAACTGGAATAATAACCGAGTTACTTGTAACTATTTCGAAATTTGGTTTTTTGCCTATGTTTCTTTAGACTATTTAGAACCTACATCCTCGAGAATATCTTTTATAAAAATTCCCTTGTGGGAAATCTGTAACCCCCATAGGGCGCGTCCCCAGGTGGCGGATAGGGGAATGCCCAGTAGATATGCCGGGTAGGAGGTAGATATGCCTCCCACGAACCAACAGTTTGTGATGGGCAGTAGTATTACCAGTACCGTGCAGAACATTACTGAAAAATTATTTCTTTAAAGGCTCTTGTTTCGGAAAGCTATGGGCGCAGCTGAAAGCCACCATAATCGGTCATAGTACTGCGGTGCGGAAAGCAAGGAGAAATACCTCACAATAACTCTCAAGACAAACAATCATGACGTAAAACCAAATAGAGCTGGCCCCTAGTCCATGGCAGACCTTAAATGGTTAAGGGGTGCGAAGAATACCCGCGATGAATAAGGATAGGACCCACTCGAAAGTAGAAACTAATGGAGAAATTCCTATAATAATCGGTACATGAAATGCACGAAGTATGTATATGTCCGGAAAAATTCATAATACAAACAAAGAGATGAGAAGACTAGGTATCAATGTTCTGGGAATTAGAGAGATGAGGTGGCGGAAGAAACCGGCATAGACGACTTTACAGTATACAGTATAAGGGGTGCGAAGAATACCCGCGATGAATAAGGATAGGACCCATCCGAAAGTGGAAACTAATGGAGAAATTCCTATAATAATCGGTACATGAAATGCACGAAGTATGTACATGTCCGGAAAAATTCATAATACAAACAAAGAGATGCCGCCTGGTGCGGAAAAAACCTGTATAGACGACTCTACGGTATATTTCTCTGGTAACGACCTGGCAGACCACTCAAACGGTGTTGGAATAATACTAGACAAAAACGCAAACAAATCAGTCTTGAACTATGTACCGCACTCGGACAGAGCAATGCTACTACAACTAAAAGCAAACCCCAAAAACATTAATATCATAATAGTCTATACACCAGCAGCTGACAAATAGTCAGAAATATCTGATTTATATGCGCAATTAAAAGAACTAAAATCATATACGAAGAAAAACGAAATTACTATAATTATGGGAGATTTTAATGCGAAAGTGGGCAAAGGAAGAGTCGCTGATGTTGTTGGTAACCATAGTCTGGGTGATAGAAATGACAGAGGCGACTTGCTGGTGCAATTCTGCCAAAAAGAGAACCTTATGATTAGTAACACTTGGTTCCAATTAACTAATAGACGACACTACACTTGGACATCTCCACAACATGAGTACGATATCAAATAAACTTTATACTAGTCGACAAAAGATATCGCAATGGCGTACATAGAGTGAGAACGTATCTGGGGGCGGACATTGGGCCAGATCATAACCCAGTAATAGCTCAAGTAAGATTCAGCCTTAAAAAGATAAAGCGTAAAATCATTAGAAGACCAAACATGGAGGCACTCAAAGATCCAAACCTGCAAGATAAATTAAAGACGAAGCTCAACACTGAACTAAAAAAAGGCCCGTTCGTCAGAAGAGCAAACGGTTGAGGCAGTATGGGATCAACTTACGCAAATATTTAAAAATATTCAAGAAACATTGAAAGCACCAAAGGCTAATAAACGAATGCAGTGGATGCCAGAAGAAATCATTAATTTAATGGATGAACAAAGAAAATGCAAAAATGTGGATCCGCAGAAATATAATGAACTGAACTCAAACATAAGAAGAAACATTAGAAAAGCTAAAGAAAAATGGATGGAAAAAAGATGCCAAGAACTTGAAGAACTACAAGACAAACATGATCTGTTCAACCTCCACAAATAGGAGAAAGAAATAGCTGGAAATACCAGAAGCCATCTACCATCCAGACTAGTAAATGAGGACAATCAACTTTTGACAAATAAAGAAGAACTGAAACAAGAGTGGACAAAGTATATCAAAAATTTGTTTGATGACGAAACTAATTTACCACATCCAACCAAGGTGAAGACACTGGCTCGAACATCATGAAATCAGAAGTTATTAAAGCTATAAAATCCAGCAAATCAGGTAAAGCTGTAGGACCGGACGACATGTACATAGAAATCCTAAAGCTTATACAAGAGGAAAATACCGACATTCTTGTAAACTTCTTTAACAAAATATATGAATCCGCAAACATACAGCAAGACTGGCTAGAATCAGTATTTATTGCCCTATCAAAGAAATCAAACGGAAACAAGTGCGATTCCGACTGATAAGCTTGATGAGCCAAGTATTAAAAGTATTCATAAAAATCATACATAATAGAATACGTAACGAATGCGAAGAAGACCTAAGCAAGGAACAGTTCGGTTTTAGAGATGGACTGGGAACAAGAGAAGCGTTGTTTGGGCTGTCAGTTCTCATGCAAAAATGTAGAGACCAAAGAAAGGACGTGTACAGCTGTTTTATTGATTATGTAAAGGCATTTTACTGTTTAAAACACGACGTCCTAATTAACATTCTGATGACCAAAGGCCTCGACCATAAAGATATCTTCTTCATAAAAAAATTGTACGAACACCAGACTGCTGCAGTAAGACTCGAGGACGATACGACCAGCGATATTCCTACTAAACGTGGAGTACGTCAGGGCTGTGTACTATCACCATTGTTGTTCAATATCTACTCGTAGCAAATATTCCTGAAAGCCTTAGAAAGCTCTACAGATGGAGTCAAGATCAATGGTGAATTAATGAACAACATCATGTATGCTGACCTACAACGTTTGATGAACCAAATAATAGCAGAACATGGGCGCTTGGGCTAAAATGAAATACGGCCAAAACGAAAACAATGGTTATCAGTAGAACACCAGATACCCAAGCCAATTTGCAAGTATAAAATAAGCAAATAGAGCAGGTCGCTAAATTTAAATACTTGGGCAGCTGGATCACCGAAGACCTGGATCCAGATCTGGAAGTAAGAACACGCATCGAAATAGCCAGCACAACGTTCCATAAAATGAGAAATGTATTTTGCGAGAGAAGCCTAAACTTGAAACTAAGATACCGGTTCGTTAAGTGCTACATTCACTCGGTACTGTTGTATGGTGTTGAGTCTTGGACGTTGAAGATCAATACTATGAATCGAATAGAAGCGTTTGAGATGTGGATCTTTCGAAGAATGCAGAGAATATCTTGGGTGGAGCATGTCATGAATAATGAGGTTCTTAGACGCATGGACAGAGACGGAGAGCTATTGGCTATTGTGAAGAAACGTAAGAAGCGTACCTAGGACATATCTTCAGAAGTACAAAATATAGCCTTCTAAAATTAATAATGGAAGGCAAGATAGAGGATCGCCGTGGTCCAGGACGAAGGAAATGCTCCAGGTTAAAGAACATAAGGGACTGGACTCCCACTCATTGTTCAGAGCGTCACAAGACCGTGCGGAATTTGCCATGATTGTTGTCAACCTTCAGTAATGGAGAAGGCACTCAAAGAAGAAAAAAAAAAGAAAAAAAAATAATAACATGTTTGGCAAAAAAAGAAAAGAAAATAATTAACAAATATGCCATTCAAAAAGTATTATATCAATGAATATGAAATAAACAAAAAACAAACTATACCCGTTCACTATTTATAGTCTGCCTCACACTGTCATCCAAGACTTTCTATGATTAAAACAGTTTCATTAATTTATCCTTGTTTGATTTATAAAAATTTGCAAAAAATAACATGTAGTGCAGAGTTCAAGTTATTAGAAATAGTGGATGGGCATAGTGTGGTTGCTATGGAACACCCGCCCACCCCACCTTTGTTCGTATAGTTTTTGTCAATGGCTACAGTCGATTTACATATTTGACATTGGATTTTCCTCCTTTTCCATGTATTTTCATTACGATTAAGGCACCTTACACGGTCAATAATACTGTCAGTATTTGCTTCAATCCTCCTTTTATATTTATCAAGTAATCAATTATCCGGATAAACATCAGTATTCTCTTCATTCCATCATTACTATACCTTACACGATAAGTAATATTATCAATATTTTAGAATAATGAACATTTTAAACATGTTATCGTATAGTAATACTGTCATTCTTCTAAAATATTGACAGTATTATTGATCGTGTAAGGTGCCTCATGCCATGATGTTCTATCAATAATAAATTTAAAAAAATGTACTTTTTGGGTTTCTCTTTCTAACTAAAAGATTCTTGTGAGATAGTTTTTCGATATCATCATTCTAGTGGTCCTTACCGACAGTAGTGTGCAATACAATTTCTTTTTTCCCCCCAAACTCTAATTTGATTGGACTATCTTTGGTAACGATTGATATGACATATTATTCATCTTTCTCTCATCATACTCAACAAGTATGATGAGAAAGATGAATAATATGTCAGGTGCACTCCATATAGTACAGAGTAAACACCCTTAATGAACAGGCGACACGGGTTCGAATCCCGGCCCGGATAGTCGGTACCATTAACGATACAATTAACGACACTTTACACAACTCGGGGACAATTTTCTGAAGTAGCAAGTCCTAATACTCGCATACCCACAGCCCAATACACGGCAGAAGGAGCCGAAGGTTGATAGCCAGTTACAGAATTGTAACAAATACAGTAACATAGTAGTAATAGTTACTGTATTTGTTACAATTCTGTAACTGGCTATCAACCTTCGGCTCCTTCTGCCGTGTATTGGGCTATGGGTATGCGAGTGTTAGGACTTGCTACTTCAGAAAATTGTCCCCGAGTTTTGTAAAGTGTCGTTAATTGTATCGTTAATGGTACCTACTATCCCTTGCGATTAATTACGCTGTATGTCTAACTATTACTACTATGTTAGACATACAGCGTAATTAATCGTACGGGAAGTTAAATAGGTAACTATATTTTAAACCAATAAATATAAAAAAATATATATCTTAATATTTTACTTACAGCCTGATAAACGTTCCATAATGTAAATACAATCGATTCATTTGCGGTGATATCTGGTATCAGCAAAGGCTGCAAGCAATCAAGCAGCCTGAATAAAAATAATACAATAGCCATAACATTAAACCATCCAAATAATCTATTAAAACTACACACCAAATCGAAATACTTAATATGTTCCACAACTAATAAATCGTCTGGCCCATTAAAGAGTAACATCCCAACCTGTTTCGTTTTCACAGGTGATAATGGTTCGTTTATCTTGCACTCTATTTTATAATTTAAATATCTATATTTTTCTTCTATAAAACATAACATATGAAATTGCAACAGTATGACCATAGAAGTGTAATAAAATTGAAATATCACTACATAAGATGCAATGTAGTAAATATCTATTATTAAAATATATGTTGTACATATATACCACACTAGAAAACATATGGTTAATATATTTACTCCAATAATATGGATAATAGCCGATAACTTTCTCCAGCTAATTTTATAATCACTTTCCACACTCATGCATTTAAAAAATGTATCCATTGCAGGCCCTTCAGTGTTTAATTTAAATATTATCCATATATTTACAGCACTTTGTGCAACACCTTGTATGACATTAATTAAATTAAATGGTGATATATTGATACCAGTAGCAACTATTATAATTATAGCAATTAAAATTCCCACTTTACTGCTTTTAATAGATTTTGTAAGGACATTGACATTTGGAAATATGCCAATGTAATAGCAATATTTCATTAAAATTCTGATATTCAACGACTTTGATAATAACATCATTTTAAACTGATTGACTTGCACTGACTGCTGTGAAAAATAATATCATGTTAATAATAATAATGTGAACTATTTGTAGTAATGGGTTACATTTAAAGGAATATTATTGTGGTAATATTAGTAAGTGTATTGTTTATGTCATGCAAGGCCTTATTACCGATTAATTCAATGTAATTACTACTTTGTTATGATACTAATTACAAACCAAGGTTATTTTTTATTTATCGTAGAGACACTGGCACGGATCCAATTTAACTATGCAAAAGTAGCAACAATTAATTCAACTTTCTCTCTAGAGTAAAGTTTAGTTTATAGCTATTGGAGGTGTGATGAGAATTCATCCTCACTAGCTGATCTACTCTGATAAGATCTAGATTTAGATTGCTAAGAGGTGAATTCATTCGTATATTATTTAACAAAAAAATATTTTTTATAACGTTCCTTCGCACAGATATTAAAACGGTAATAGAAAATTCAGAATCAATAAGTGCCGTCACTAACTAACTCATAATGTACAACTTTATACAAGCTAATATACATTGTTGATTGGATGTTGTTCCCGGTCAATGTTCGTTTATGGTTCGTGGACCGCAAAGTTTGAGAAACACTGATGTAATGAACAGTATTTTGAAGGGGATTGATGTTTTCAAGATGTTATATTAAATAAAATAAAAAAATATTTCTATTTAAAATATTGGATTGTTAAGGCGTCTACTTTGTGATAATTCATTTTAAAGGATAAATAAAACGATTGGTCACTTTGTTTTTTATCACACTTCAGTTACACTTTGCAACTAGTTTCGGCTAAGCTCTAGCCATTTTCGAGCTCCTCCGATGTCATCGGAGGAGCTCAAAAATGGCTAGAGCTTAGCCGAAACTACTTGCAAAGTGTAACTGAAGTGTGATAAAAAACAAAGTAAAAAATCGTTTTATTTATATTTCTATTTACTTTTGGGTACTCCCTCGTATTTCGAGCTGCAGTATGAAAAATAAAAATTGCCAGAATGATTACCAATTTTATTATTAATCATAAGAAGAAGACTTGTAATTTAAATCCAAAAAGATTAAATTTAAAATAAACATGGATAATAATTCAATAACAAGTTATTTTGCGACACTTATACCACCCGTACTATAGATTGTTATAATTTTCTTATGGTATAACAAACCGTATTTATCCAACATAGCTTGAAAATTTTACAACTTACTGTTAAATAGACGTTCCATACAATCGATCGCAACATATAATCCCATGAATATAACTCCATTAAATGACGATTCATGACATCCAACATCCTCAAAAAAATGTGCATGCCGGTCAAAACCAAATGCCAACCGAAAATGCGATTAAACTTCCAAACCGACACGGAGAGACTGGTATGAATCCTAATTAAACTCTCAACTTTCCATTCAAAATCTTGTACTGCCACTTTCGATTGAAAATACTTTGTTAGCACCCCATTAAATGCACGTATACGTAAAAGGATGCAATTCAACAAACAGTACTGAAGCAGTACTATAATAAATAATAAGTATGTTTGCACAATTTCATTAATCATACCTTGCAAATAATCGTCTGCCCGCAGTAATTCAAAATATATGCTAAATATAAAATCAAACGTATGAAAAATTGCAACAAATATGTTAAGTAGATAAAATTTAACATTTACATGCATTAAAGTGCATCTGCATATTGCATGAAATTTAATTAAATCGTCATCAACTTTATTCAGATGTAACAATAAATTTGCCAAATGCCATGAGCGTGTTCCTATCAATATATAAATATTTGCAATCGTGTTCATAACATCAGGCACATCCAGTAATATACATTCCAGTAAAGTTGGTTCAATATCCAATAACCATAATTTTTCGTATATCATGGAACTTATGTAAACAGTTATCATTATAATTATAAAATATATGGGCTGTTTTTTAAACTTATCACTTTTGTGGTCGTATTTTAGTGTTATGCCTATTAATCCTGTCCATTTTAGGAGTAACAGAATATCTTGTACAGCTTTCATGATATTACTATGCGAATGGCATATGTAAGGGGTAGTAAATAAGGAAATGACAATAAAGACGTACGCATGCATTTGTAGTGTAAATATTTATGTCAATTTATTTAATTTGGCTATATAGTGTAGGGTGTGAATTGCGTCAATATAAATGGTAATATTTCACTGCCTATATAAATATATAGCCAAGTTAAACAATATGGACAAGTATAAGAGAATATATATGAACCTTCGAAAGCTGATAAAGAAAGCAATAGAGAAATGACTCGAAGATCAATGGCAAAGAGCAGAAACAACTCGTTTAACTTTCATATAAAGTTACAGTAAAACAACCCACACACTCATATAAAAAAAACTTCTATCTCTATAGGGCTATCAGCCGTGAGGCTTTTTCACCGGACCACACTCATATATAATGTTTTGATTGTTATAAACTTAGACTAATAAATAAATGTTTATTTATTAGTCTGAGATTATAAATGAACCGTCAAGAAAAAAGGTTGAGAATAACTATTCTAGGTTGTTGTAAATATGCTTGTTTATATGATATTTATATTTGTGCAAGGTATTTTTTTTTATATATTTATCACATGTAATTGTTAAATGAAAAATGATAAATAATACCCATATTATGTGGTAAATTGATAGACTAGGACACATGAAAAAAATATTATGTTCTTTAAGCCTAGTCTAGACATACATAAACTTGCCTGTAATCAAAGTTTTGTAAATATTTGCCTGCAAGGCACGTACATACATTTGCTACTGAAGGAAAAATACTTTACAAGGTTGCAAAGTTTGCAAGGTTTGCAAAATTTACAAGGTTTATAAGTTTTACAAATTTTTAAGTTTTAATATTCATTATAAATGATTAACTTACTGTAATATATCCGTTCCATAGAATCAATCGAAACATCGAATCCCAAGAGTATGCATTATACATGCAAATATATATCAAGCGAAGTAATCTCAAAAATATTTGCATTGTAGACAACAATATATGCCACCCATACACCTGATTAAACAATTGCACCCCTTCAGAAATCCTGCAATGTATCTGAATCACACTTTCAAGTTTATATTTTAAAGCAGCCAATTTATAATTACAACACTGCCTTATAACACCATTTAATACCTTAAGACGAATTTTAAAGCAATTTAACAAGCAATACTGCAAGAACACAATGACAAACATAAAATATAACTGTAGATATTGACTGCACATTATTTGCATATATTGCCCCATACCGAAACTCTTCCAATACAAATTGTAAACTATATCAGTTAGATTGAAAATAGTTACAAATAAATTCAGCAAGATAAATATTAATCCAATATGCGGCGTTCTTGGTGGGACTATAAAATGATCTTCCTTAAAACTTGCATCAATATTATTTAAGTTTGTAAATAATCCTTGTAAGGGTTTAAAATTCCATGTTGATGCACTTGCGAGGATGTAAATACTGGCAATTGTGTTTAAAATGGATGGAGCGTCAAGTAATATAAATCCCATTACTGTTACCGTATCTTGTAACAGCCATATTTTTGAGTATATTAGTAAAGCAATGCAAATAATTGTTATTAGTATTCCAAAGTACATTGGTCTTCTTTTGAATGTATTTATTTTATATTGGTAGGGGGGTGTAAGGCCTAAAATTGAGCTCCATTTGAGTAGTAAGGTTATTTCAGATGTAGCACTCATATTCAGTTTTATAGCAATAATTATTATGTAAATGTTATTTTAAAATTTTTGAAGATTATAAATTGTTTTTATAACAATAATTATTATGTAGATGTTTTATTTAAATTTTTGAAATTTCAGATGTCACACTCATATTCGGTTTTATAGCTATAATTATTACGTAGATGTTATTTTAAAATTTTTGAATATTGTAAATTGTTTGTATAACAATAATTATTATGTAGATGTTATATTTGAAGATTGTAAATTGTTTGTATACAATAGTATTAGCTTAAAAATTATATTTTTACAAATTAATCCAAATGTTTCTTGAAAATTACTTGCAAATATACGTGTTATGTCTCTAATTAATCTAACTACACGTTTCTTAGCTCTAATTAATATAACTGCACATTTTTTGATTAATATTATTACTTTACACCTTTCTAGATTAATATTAATCTAACTACACTACACTACACCATTACTAAAAAAATTTCCTAGTTTATATAGCGGTAATTACATTAAATTGCTACTGGAAGTAGTAAATATATTTATTTGCCAAATACATGATCAAAGCCTTTCATAGTTAAATTAGTGTTTGTCCAATAAATTAAGTGTTCTTTTTTTTCATTAGTAGATACACATACAAATATACAATAAAATATTTACGGAAATACGTTTAATTCATCTGTATGCAATAAAAATATGACAATAATAGTTGATTACAATGATTCAATCAACACCAGGGCCGTATCTAGGAAAAAATTAGGGGGTGGGGGTTTAAACAATCACAGACAATTAATTTGTAAGGAAACGAAGTAAACACATTCTATTTTATATCTATTTTATATTTGACATAACATTTTAGATTTCTAGAGGGAAGGAAGACTAACATTAGTTGTATGTTAGTCTTCCTTTCCTCTAGAAATCTAAAATAGTATGTCAAGTATAAAATAGATATAAAATAGAATATGTTTACTTCGTTTCCTTACAAATTAATGCAATAAAGACTACCTATAGGAAGACAAATTACATAAGAACTGCAAGTGATGAATCGGAGGAATTTATAATGAACCAAGACCTAAGACAGAAGAGCCCTAAGAACGCTTTTTTAACATTTTTATAGATTGAAGACAATACGCCAATAGTTCGGGAGGCAAATTTAATTTTAAAAGCACATAATGGCGACGCAGTAAAACAATAAGAATTAATAACATACAAATTAAGAAAATAAAACTAATCCAGTACAACAAAAAACTATTGTACTGTAATTTTAAATATTATTTTATGATCATACATTGCTTGTCATATCTCAATTACATTACATTAACAAATTAATAGGAATTTCCTTCGCAGTGCTTTCACCAATCGTTGAATTGATCTGGAAAACCTGGTGTGAAGGACATTTCCTTCACACCAGGTTTTCCAGATCAATTCAACGATTGGTGAAAGCACTGCGAAGGAAATTCCTATTAATTTGTTAATGTAATGTAATTGAGATATGACAAGCAATGTATGATCATAAAATAATATTTAAAAAAAAATGGGATTGTAGAAGTTTGAGAACTATTGGACTATTCTAATTTTGGGATTATTACTAGAAAATTAAATTAAACATAGGAAAACTGAATAAACTTACAATAATATAAGCACTCCAAGCAGTGGCTCTCCACGAGTCCGAATCATAACCATATTGCAAAAAAATTGTATTAACAATATCCAATCCTCTTAATAAAAGATGTATAACTGTGAACAAGAAATGCACTCCAAATAGTGTATTATAAAGCACTGTTAAAACATAAACCATATTATGCAACATAGTAACATCTTTTATAATTCTACCAAACCGTAGCATTTCAAGTGGATCATCCACCAACCACTCACGGATAATCCCATTAATCACATCATATCTCATTCTAATACAATCCAATAAACATGTTTGTAACATCACAATTTCCAGCAAAATATATTGCTGTAGGATACTAATCAATGCGTGTGTGTTGCTCCATAAACTCATATCATACTTTACAATATAATAAAAGAAATGCATTACAAAAGCTACGATTATAATCTTGGCCAGCACCACTCGCAATGTTTTATATTTTAATCCAGGTACAACTATTTTGTGTATTTTAGTAAGTCGTGCGTCTAACATGTTGAACATTTTGAAAAACTGGCGGATTATTCTAAAATTCCAAGTAGATGTTCCAACACTTACCGATAGTGTGGCTGCTATATTGAAAATTGCTGGTATGTGGTAGAAAATATAATCAGTAGCATCTGATCTAAACACGGTTATTAATGGGATTTTGGTGTATACGTATGTTGTTAAGGTGAAAATTGTTATTGCGAATATATAGAGGCGTTTGGTTGAAAAACTTCTTGTGGTGGTGTTGTAAAATGGTAACACTGTGAGTATACTACTCCATAGTATAATTGTTTGCAAATCGTCTGTTATATACATGTTTTTTTGCTCAAAAATAGTCTGCATTGTGTTAAAGTTGTGTTGATTCAGGATTAACAGTCTTAATAGGGGTTTTCATAAAACTATACTGATATATCTTTAACCAACCTGTTAATAAATAATCAACAGCAGTGGAGTACTCATGATTTAATTATGAATAATTTCTAGTTTGTGAAGTAGTGAATAGGTTTATATTTATTATTTTTAAACAAACCTATTTTAAAGACGCCACTGGAGTATAATAAAACTAAAATGGCTGCTATAATTGTTTTCGAGTTCTTTTATGTTTAAATCAATTATAAGTTTTATTTTTATTAACAATCAAAAGTTTTATATTTTTTCTAATAAAATATGATTGCATTCTATGTGTCACCGATGCTTTAGATTAATATTAATACTGTTCATTCTATATAACCGAAATTACATTTGATATTTATTCTATAACCAAAATATTTATAACATAATATTAAACCGAAAAATACTACTAGAATTATATTCAAATAAATTTTACTAATAGCGTAGATTGATATATTATGTAATACTACTTCAATCAACCCTGGTATATAAATTTACCTTTATTATATATTAGTTATTTTTGGGAAACAGCGAGGGCAGTGAAACTCCTTTTATAATGTGTCAATATTTCGCTGTTTAATTTCGACCATCATCAGGATAATTAAGCAGAGTTAATGAACATAGAAACTGGCAATTAACATAATTTAGTTGCTTCGTTGACAAGATCATAACAAATTCTTGTCAACGAAGCGCCAAATCTGAATTGAATTTTTTTGTAAATTATGTTTATTGCCAGTTTTTATGTTCATTAACTCTGCTTAATTATCCTGATGATGCTCGAAATTAAACGAGCGAAATATTGATATATTATAAAAGGAGTTTCATATATATATATATATATATATATATATATATATATATATATATATAGATATATATATATATAGATATATATATATATATATATATATATATATATATATATATATATGTATATATTATAATCTATTCTATTGTATTTTGTCTTTATTTGACAATAAAGGCTATAAATACTCCCTGGGTCCTGGGCACGACGGTAAACTGCATCCACTGAGTGATAAATAAGCCTGCACGGCCAACAGCTAAATTTGTCTCAAAGGCGGAAAAACCTACAATGATGGTCAACGGCATATGAATACAAAAGGCATCGAGAAACCATTTTATGGACATACCTAGTACCACCATCAAGATGGCTTTTAATGGTCAATATCAAACAAAATTCCAGAGTAATTCCTCCAATCGGATCTGAGGGGAGGTATTTAGTAACGCAAGGATCAAAAGATCTGCCCAATGCAAATAAAAAATTGACAAAAGACAAAAACATCTGGATCAAACATCAAGATAAAAGGCGAATTGAAAATCGTAACATGGAATGTGAGCAGCATATATGAAGTCGGAGAAATACAAAATACCAATCAAAATCAGCGAAATGCGATGGCGTAACTCGGCTCAAGCTAGCTTAGATGACCACCATATGTGTTATGTTGGAAATGAAGCCATACACCATCATAATGAGTTGCAATAATAGTCTTAAAATCAGTGAAAAACTTTATACCAATTTCTGACCGGGTTAATCATATTGCAAAGCCACAGAATATAAACATAATTCAAACGTATGCTCCAACATGAAACGGTGGCGAAAAGAAAATTCACTTTTATACAAACCTAAACAAAGCTATGAAAATCACCAAATGCTCTGAAGTAACAATTGTGATAGGCAATTGCAAAGATCGGTAAAGGCCTGTGAGGGTTGGGAACGCGTAACGATCGCGGAGACTCGTACAATGCTGTCAGGAACAAGACCTTGCAGCGACAAATACATTCATCAAATTACCAAAAAGAGGTCTGTACAGTTGGGGTGTAAGGGGTAACGGGTACACAATGTAATAGCGGAAATGCAACATATGATCATAGAGATCTTAGGTATTAGTGACGTTCAATGGCCAGACCAGGGAAAATGTTCCATGAATAATTAGACCTTGCAGCGACAAATATATTCTTCAAATTACCAAACAGGGAACAGTGCAATTAGGGTATAAGGGGTAACGAAAACATGTCTAGTTACTCAAAAGCCAACCTCACCTGCACGAATGGTAGTAAATTACTTGGTACACCCTGCTAGAAAACAAACGAGGCTCTGGCGACCGAACTGTTGCCTGGATAAGCAACACACTTCTTTCCTCGGGAAGAAAGGACACCCTCAACCCTAAAGGCGGATGTACCAGATAGCATGGTCAACCAAACAGGATGTAGAAGGCAACGGGATACCATCGTATTAAGGATCCAAATGCATACTCAAGGATAAAACTGATCATGGTGTCATTCAGACCTAAAGGGGAATTAATGCCTACTAGGCGGTCAAGCCCCTCGTCGACAGAACCTGGGTTTTGGTTTAGTCGGTAGGCGCCCCTGCAAATACGCGGGGGAATCCGACACTACCCATGCCTATCACCACAGTGGTGATAGTGAAGGCATGGGTGTCTTTCGAAGATTCCACCCCAGAAGAAAAAAAAAAGACCTAAGGGGGGGGGGGTTAGTTTTGAAAGACGTAAATGGAATAGGAGGGGGGGGGGGGGCTAGTTTTAAAAGACGTCATTGGGATGGAGGGGTTAGTTTTGAAAGACCTCAATAGAATAGGAACATAGTATTTCAGGAGTTTACACCAGTCAGGGAAGGTACCCAATGTAATAGCGGAAATGCAACGTATGAACATAGAGATCCTAGGTATTAGTGACGTTCAATGGCCAGACCAGGAAGAATGTCCCATGCATAATTACCATATATACTACAGTACTACTCAGGAGGATGTGATACACTTTACAGATACTACGTATATAGTCGTAATAGTCTCATAAAAAATTAAACAGACTGTTTTGACTGTTGTAAACCTATCAAATAGGATTATAATGGTGCAACTCAGATCCTGTACAGGAAAAAGTATATGCACAATATTGCTAAATGCTCTTATCTGCTGTAATAAGAGCATTAAGCAATTAGAACAAATTATGCAAATGGTCAAAAACTTAGATGCCACCATTATGCTAGGCGACTTTAATGTCAAAATAGGGTATGAAAATGTTGAGTATTGTGTAGGTCTATATGGTCTTTAAGTTAAAGAGGAGCTGAGGTTAGTAGGTTAGGTTGGCGGCAGAATATTATTTATTACAACCTTTCTATTAAACACCTCCCCATCTAGTAACATGATTATCTCCACTGGTATCTATTCCGGTCTGGCTGATCTATTGTATTTGGTAGATTTTATGACTTAATCTCTTTCACGATTTCTAGCCCCGTGATACAGATTCCGGATTCTCTGTGATATGCTGACATATTGTCTTTGAATATTGCTTTTATATAGTTTTACCATGCCGCTTTATTTTCTGATGGTTCTCTTTTTCACTTGCCTTTGTTATTCATCAGTATTTGCGTTCTTGCTTGATGTTGTATTCCTGCTGTCTCTTTTAGCATTTATGTAGGTTGAAGTTGGCGTGTATGGTTTGACATTTTTCTATTTTATAGCATCAGTTGTTTATTCCTAATCTACTTTTGGACCTGATTTAGTTCTATATTTTTTCCCCCAGAAGGGTCTGGTTTCGCTGTAGCATTCCACTGCACTGCGGCCACGGTTGGTCTATTGTGCTCCCCCATAACTACTCCTCATTCGTGAGCTCTGTGTCTTCAACGAAGTCCAGAAGTCTCGTGAATGGGCGAGCTTGGAGCTCTTTTAGGTTCATTCGCGTTGAACCAAAGAGCTTTTTCCTGCCTTGTTGAGTTGAATGCCTCGCAGCTAGTTATTACATGTAGTGGGGTTTCTTCTTCTTCCCCACAGCCTCTGCGCGTTGGTGATTTGTCAATCTCCATAGTGTGCAGGTGTTTATTTAATGTGCAGTGTCCTGTTAGGAGTCCTACGACATTTCTTAATTGGTTCCTATTTAGTTTTAGGATTTCTTCCATCGCCTCCATATTGGGAGCCTTAATGAACCTCTTTGAGTGTTTCATTCCAGTTTGGGCTTCCCAGTATCGGCTGTGGCGGTTTCTTTGGTGCTTTCTCAAGCTATTCCTTGCGGTTCTATATGGTATGCCGCAGATTGGTTCGGGGCCAATGAATTTTAGTTCGCCTCTTTTGCCAATTTGTCCGCTTTTTCGTTGCCTTTGATTCCCTGATGTCCCGGTGCCCACACAAGTGTTACTTTGTTTCGGGCTCCCAGTATCGTCAGGTCTTCAATGCATTCTATGACAACTCTGGAGTTATTCAAGCTGGAGTCTAGAGCTCTCAGCACTGCTTGACTGTCTGTCACAATATTGATTTCTAGTTCTATATTCTCCAATATTCCTATATTATTGGAGGGCGCCGTTGTCCTAGTATGGTAAGGATTTCGGCTGTAATCCATTCTTACTTTGCTTCTAGTTTTGCGAAACCTAGTTTGTTTCTTGCCGTTTCTAACATATCTTTTTCCATTTGATCCCATATATCTTCTGCATTATCTTTGTTCTCTGTGTTTCTTCCCGTTTCTAACATGGCTTTTTCCATTTGATTCCATATATCTTCTGCATTATCTATGTTATCTGTGTTCTTTGCCTTTATAGTTTCAATTTTCCTGTTAATTTCGCCTCGTGTGAAAATTGTCAAAAATGTTTAAAATGCAAAGATTTATACATTAACCTAATTTGAAACAAATTTTCCATCAAACATCAATTTTTGGTATTTTTTTAAATTACATCTTACCGTTTTCAAACATTATTTGTATAATACTGTCATATGTAGACTTATAACGAATATGATCAGAATGGACGAAAAGGACAAACGTTTCTGTATAAGCTGAATTTGCAACAGTTGCCCCCAAAAAAGTTGTAGATTGTAGATTATTTGTGAATTACAGACATACTTCGAACTATAATAAAGCGACATACATTTACGCATTAGCTAAGTTATAAATACTACGTTTTTATTCATTAATTAAGTCCTGAGCTATAGAAAATTGTGAAAGCAGTGTAGTGCAACGTTCAAATCGGTTGAAATCGTGATTGTTGCTAGAAGAACTATGTGAACAAAAATGGTCGCATAGTTCTTCTAACATCTTTTTCTAGTTCAAATAATACTCACTATATATAGTTACTAGTTAATAGTTTTGTGAAAACAAATCCGTAACTTTAAAGGTTACAATAATTACAAAATAATTAGTACATAATAATAATTATGAGTTTAAAAACATAAAAATATCCACCCTTGATAGGAATTCCACCCCACGATGCAAAAGTCGTGGCAGCACAAAAGAGACATACAGATTAGTCGACTTCAAAACATTGATTTGGATATTTAATTTAGATATATATATATATATATATATATATATATATATATATATATATATATTTAGATATATATATATATTTAGATATATATATATATTTAGATATATATATATATATATATATATATATAGTATATATATATAGAGAGAGAGAGAGAGAGAGAGAGAGTAAATATTTATTTTGCTGTATAGGTATAATTCAAAATAGAAAACTATGTTTCTAGCTTATTAGGGTAGTGCAGCAATAAAACACTATTTTACTTCAAGTACACGTTACTTCCTTGTTGCCAATATTTGTTAGCTAACATAGCTACTTCATCAGGGCTCGGCTACAAAATAGTTATACATATGTTAAAAATTAGCTACAATAAATTATAATTCAAAATGTGTTAATTCGTTGACAACTTACATTATGTGAAATTAGCTGTAGATGTAGATTGTTTGACATTCTGATTCAACAGAGCAGCAGCATTCATAGTCTGAATTAATCAAAGAAACCGAAACCCATATCATCATCTTCCTCCTCCTCTGATTCTTCCTTCTTCTCCTCCTTCTTAGCTGGAGCAGCAGCTGAAGAGGCAGCAGCTAATTTCACATAATGTTCTACGAAATATTGTCAAGAAGGAAGTAAAGAGTACTTCAAGTAAAATAGCGTTTTATTGCTGCACTACCCTAATAAGCTAGAAACATAGTTTTCTATTTTGAATTATAATTCAAAAATGTCAAAAACGTCAAAAACGTCTAAAATGTCAATAACAAAAATTAAAAAGAAAATTTTATGCAAATTTCATGCAATTCGGAGTCGTGTCGTGCCCACACCAGATATTTTTGACTTTTTTTTGACATATTAGACACGCGATTAAAAGAAAAACTATCAATATACATTTGTATGGACAAACTTTCATTTCGCATATTTTCAATAAAGTATGTATTAATAACCGAGGATTATTACGCGAAGCATTTTACTCGTAATGGCTCAGTAATGACATACTTATCTCAATATAGTGCCATTGAATGGGACATTTGATATCCCCTTGTAAGGAACAACGCCTTAAATGTAAGAGAAAATAAAACAATTTCAGTTTCATTCAGTGAAAATAAGTGAAAATAAATAGCACAAAGCCGTAACATATTGTTTCTATTGTATTTGTGTTAATTCTTAACTTCTTTTTAAAACTATCAATAGTTTAAATGTGGATTTATAGTAACGCATAACTATAAAACAAATATAATTAATATAATTTGCAGTGTAACCCGCGTAACCAGCTTATTGGCCGAGTGGTTAGAGGCGTCCGTATCGTACTGAGCGCTAAGGGGCCTTAGTTCAAACCCCATCAGGACGAATTTTCGCGATTCTCATTTCACAGTTTTCACAGAAATCTTCATTAGAAGATTTCTGTGAATTGAAGGTAAAAACCGGGTGATTAAACTCCTCTGAGCTTCTCAGCAGAAAAGCCACACAGTTGATAGCCCTATAAAGATAGAAGTTTTTTTGTGCTGTTTATTAAAACCTATTTAATCTACACGGCGAGTATAAAATTGCGCATTTCCTTTTCAATTCATTGTAGAAACGTTCATAGAGTCAAATAGTAGAGAACATAAATATTATTTAAATTTAATATGTTCAACTTTACTTGTTCATATCTCAGTAAGTAGAAGGTTAAGTTAAAAATTATACAACTAACCCTCTAGGAGGAAAGTTAAACGCCATCTGGCAGCACCACATCAATTAGCAATGCACACCCATATGGTAATAACCGTCAACATTCTCATGCCATCAGGATAATCGGGTAGTGCCCCCTATTGAATAATATTGAGATATGGAGATAGTGTGTGAATTCATCCTCACTAGCTGAGCTACACTGATGAGATCTAATAAGATCAAAATCTAGATATGTAGATTGCTAAGAGGTAGATTCACACTTATATATGTTTTAGAAGGTTAAGTATTTTTTTACTATTTATTCCAGACTCTATGAACATTCCCCTACAATGTATTGATAACAAAATGTGCAATTTTACACTCACGTAAGAGAGAAAGAACATCTTTATTAAAATTTATATTAAAATATAATGTATATTTGTTTATTCATAAAATTTTCATATTCTGTTTTAATTATTTCTCGTAAACAGGCTATCGATCCGATCCGTCGTTCAGCCCTTACCGTGTAGATTAAATAGATTTTAATAAATTATACATTGCGTTAATTATATTTGTTTTATGGTTACACGAATTGCCGCTAGATATATTCCCAGAATTAATGAAACGAGTAGAAATTGATAGTTAATTGTGGCTAATCAAGTTTCACTTTTTTTTTATAAAAGGATGTTGATGTCGCAGAAAAATCATTACATGTCGCCAGCTCGATTTGAAATCACAGTCAAGATGCACAGCCGATTGATGGTAAAAAGTGAAGTGATAATCACGTCCTAAAACATTAAACTATTGTGCTTTTTAGATTGCCATATGCATACTGACTGCGTTTGTTATTTTAAATGTTGAAGCTGAAACGTAAGTAAATATATAACTTACTAATTAGGTTTGAAATATATAAATTTATTTATTTTGATGAAGATTTTCCTCGTATTTGCTTCTGATAAAGGCACTTAATATCTATATATATATATATATATATATATATATATATATATATATATATATATAGATAGATACTTAATAATACTGCAATTCCTAGTAGTATCAGTATTTGCTTCAATATTTATTAATGAATCCATCAATACTATATTACAGGATTATTAATACTGTCAATATTTTAGAATATTATCAGTATTACTGACAGTGTAAATGGCATCTTACACTGTCAGTATTGTAAAATAGGGACAGTATTACTGATCGTGTAGTTCAATTTCTCTTTCTAAATTTATTGTGGAGATTTAGAGAGAGAAATTGAACTTGTGTGAGTCCAATCAATATAATTTGCATCTCAAAATCCAATGAATATACCGACAATTATTGATACATTTGTATTACACTCGATATATGAATGTTTTGACAAGGTTTACCCAAGGCCGGTCCTAGGTAGAAGAGCAAGGGAAAAATAGATAGCCACTTAGGTTACTTTAATTAATTTTAATTGCAGCAAGGTTGTCTTTAAAATTCCATACCAAGTAAAAGCAATAAAGAAGACGCACACCATTTACAAGTCCATCCGGCAAAAATCAGAAAAGAAGAAACAAAAGCTTGGAGCGCAGAAGATAGTGATTATCAATGATGATTGATCATGATTAATGTTAAGTAGTTACATGTATTTGTGTATAATTTAATAATAATAAAATATTTTAGTCTTTCAATGACTTCACAGCCCTGTAAAATGATTTTGCTTGAAATTATTTACTATGTGCATTTTCCTACAACCCCCTATGATAAGACAATACTTGGATTCACAAGTTTTGACAATATATGACGATATATGACGATATATGATGATATATGACGATATATGACGATATATGACGATATATGACGATATATGACGATATATGACGATATATGACGATATATGACGATATATGACGATATATAACGATATATGAGGATATATGACGATATATAACGATATATGACGATATATGACGATATATGACGATATATGACGATATATGACGATATATGACGATATATGACGATATATGACGATATATGACGATATATGACGATATATGACGATATATGACGATATATGACGATATATGACGATATATGACGATATATGACGATATATGACGATATATGACGATATATGACGATATATGACGATATATGACGATATATGACGATATATGACGATATATGACGATATATGACGATATATGACGATATATGACGATATATGACGATATATGACGATATATGACGATATATGACGATATATGACGATATATGACGATATATGACGATATATGACGATATATGACGATATATGACGATATATGACGATAAATAACGACATATAACGATATATAACGTTATATAACGTTATATAACGATATATAACGATATATGACGATATATAACGATATATGACGATATATGACGATATGTGACGATATATGATGATATATGATGATATATGACGATATATGACGATATATGACGATATATGACGATATATGACGATATATGACGATATATGACGATATATGACGATATATGACGATATATGACGATATATGACGATATATGACGATATATGACGATATATGACGATATATGATGATATATGACGATATATGACGATATATGACGATATATGACGATATATGACGATATATAACGATATATAACGATATATAACGATATATAATGATATATGACGATTTATGACGATATATGACGATATATGACGATATATGACGATATATGACGATATATGACGATATTCGACGATATTTGACAAAATTTGAGATTATTTGACAATATTTGACGATTTTGGACAAAATTTGACAATATTTGATGATATTTGACTAAAATTTGACAATATTTGATGATATTTGACTAAAATTAACAATTACGCACAGCATAAAGCAATTCTAAGGTAAACCCTACTTCAGGGAGTTACCCGTGCAATATTATTGTACGCCCTAGTAAAAAGTTGATAAGTTAAAAAAAAACAGCGTTACAAAAAAAAATTACACCCGAGCAACTTTAGTAAGATAACCGTTACAAAATAGAAAATTCAACTTACACATATCAAGAAGCACCATATTATAAATGGCAAGTCTACCAACATACCGGTGGTATGAAGTGCCAAATGCACGATGTAGAATGATTTCAATAGCATGTGCACAAACGTAAGCATCATTTGCCATCCGAACAACTCATTAAAAATATCCACCAATCTAAATGCGTTAGTTTGAATTCGAATCAAAACTTGTATCTTGTAAACCAAATTCTTTTTAGATATGTATTCTTGAAGCCAGCTTGTAATAACTTTATTAATAACTTCATATCGAATTCTAATACATATCAAAATGTATCCTTGTAGAATACATATAAGCAACGAAATATATTGCTGCAGTATCATACAGAAGTTGTATGTAAATGGCACTTTACTCCCTTTGTATATATTCGCATCAACAGCATAATATACATAAACTGAATTATATAATATAGAACATATAATATTCAAAAACATATACTTTAATTCAGGCATTTTTTTCTTATATACAGTTTTCAATTGTAGGTCCAGTTTATTAAACGTATCAAACAAATGATTAATATTTTTAAAATTCCATAATGACGTACCACAACTGACTGTTGCTATAGCCGGAATAATTATTATTGTTGGTAAATGGATGAATAGTATATTAGGTCCACTATTCCACACCAAAATGAATGATGCGTATACTTTCATGTATATAAATATTACAAGGTATATGGTTATTATTGTGATATTGTACATATATTTTTGTTGGAATGAGCTCGTTTTGCTGTCGTAGTGTGGTAGTATGCTTAAAATACTGCACCATTTTATGAGTGGTTTCATATTTTCAATAACAGTCATTTTAGGACGTGTTTATGAGGATAACTATAGAAGGAACTAATGGGATTCATGATTAGTAAGACAATAGCAAACATGGGTTGCGATGTTATCGTTGTTTGTGTTCTGATGTTTGATTTGAAAGTTTTTATATAGTTATTGAGCGATTTTACACAGTAAAACATTAGTCTAAATCATAAATAATGCGCAATAATATGATTTTTTTTGTCTTGCAATCTGTATAATAAAAACTCCTTTTGGGTCTTAATTGTGTAATGATGATTTAATTTTTATTGGCATTATTACTGTGTACACGTTAATACTAAAAACTAGTTAAAATAAAAACTACAATTATTTGAAAGCAATAAACTGTAAAATAACAATTATATAAGTTATGGACAAATTGAGGAAACAGAACAAGTTGGAAACCCTAGATTATTTCTAAGATAATAATAATAATAATAATAATAATAATAATAATCGTCGCCCAAGCAGCAACTCCACATATCGAAAATTTTATTTGCGGTTGACTGGAAAGAGAAAAATTGATTATAAAATTGATACAACTAATCCCATAGGAGAAAAGCCATCTGGTGGCACCACATCAATTAGCAATGCACACCCATATGGTAATAACCGTCAACATGCTCATGCCATCAGGATGTGCTGCCGCCAGATGGCGTTCAACTTTCCTCCTAGGCGGTTAGTTGTATCATTTTTGTATATAACCACTCGAGATATTGTGTGAATTAATCCTCACTATCTGAGCTACACTGATGAGATCTAATAAGATCGAAATCTAGATATGTATATTCCTATGAGGTGGATTCACACTTGTATATGATTATAAAATGTTTATGGGAGTAATTAAATTGCTCCTGATTCAAATAACTATAATATAAGCATTAAAATAAAAAATGGATAACTTGTTGTCAGAGTAAAATAACTCTGGTAGATTTTATATTAGTTTTTCTCTCTCCTGCCAACCTCGAATAGAATTTTGTTGCTGCTTAGGCGACAATATGTATTTATCTATCCCTATTCATAAATTTGACTCATATATGAATATATTTTTTGTATAATTGAATTGGTAGTCGAAGACAAGCAGGGAACAAGTACCAAAATAATTATAAAATTTTATTAACTAAGAATAATTAATTCCTAACAACCTGTAATATATCTAGCTATACAACAACGGGATATGGTTGCTGCGTTACCAAACCGAAATAATAATGTTGTTAATCTTTAAAATTGATCCATGTAGATATTCTAGCTCTATTCTATATGTCCTTCAATTTCAATGTCAACAAAAAAATTGATTTTTGGATTCGTTCCCTTCTTTAAACTACCGATTCAATTGTAAACTGTGTATGATTAAGTGCTACCAACTTTCTTTTCTATTGTGTTCATATTCACTAATTGTAAAAGGACTTTAATTTAAGTAATGTGTATAAATTTTCTTAAATGCGACTATTATGTTAATTTAGTAATTATTATATTAAACTATTTAAGCTAGAAAATTGTACCACACAAACAATAAAAGGTACAATCGAATTTAAGGCTGCAAATAACATCGGCATATCAATAGTAAAACATCCAAACGCTGTGAAATGTAAATATCGATTTTTTGCTTCGTGAATGAGGTCCAAATATTTATTTGAAATATTTGAGTAGATTTGACGTGTCTTGCACAATATCGATATAGATTTTCTTCTTTCATCGATCACTTGCTGGTATTTTATAGTTGTAATGATTGCCAGTAACTAAAATAAAATAGTATTTTAAGAGTAAAAATACCTAATAATAATACTTTCTCTCCACAGAGAATGTATCAACGCTATCTGGCGACAACACATCAATTAACAATGTATACCTATATGGTAATAATCGTCAAAAAGCTCATACCATCAGAATCACCTAGCAGTGCTTTCTATTAGAACAATATTTCAACTGAGTGTTTGAGATATCAACACACAGCCAATCTTATAAAATATATACGTCCACCTCGTAACAATATATATATATATATATATATATATATATATATATATATATACATATCACTATAAATGTATAGGTGCGAATCCACCTCTTAGCCATATGCATATCTAGATAAAGATCTTATTAAATCTCTTCGGTGTAGCTCAGCTAGTGAGGATGAACTCACACAATATCTCGAGTTGTTTTATACTTTCTGTCTAGAGGAAAAGTTGTATGTTTTTCTATATAACCACTCGAGATATTGTATGAATTCATCCTTACTGATGATATCTAATAAGGTCGAAATCTAGATATATAGATTACTAAGAATTGGATTCACACGTATATATTTTATAAGATTGGCTTTGTGTTGATATCTCAAACACTCAGTTGGAATATTGTTCGAATAGAAGGCACTGCTCGGTGATTCTGATAGCATGACCATGTTGACGGTTATAACCATATATATATATATATATATATATATATATATATATATATATATATATTTATATATATATATATATATATATATATATAACTATAATAGTCCGATATATTATTTATTATATCTACTTACTGGATAAAATAGCAATCCCACCATCGTACTGCTTTCATTGCTAAGCTCAGACGAATTCCATTTCTTCAAACAAAGCATCACCAAATACAGCAGCTTCAGATACGATACCGTAAAAAATACCATAATATACAATCCAAACAATTTATTAACTATGCCAATCTGATCCCATAAGATGTGCAGCGTTTTCACGTATGTTACCCATAAATCGTACGTTTGATATACTGAAATGGCTTGGTTTAACAGTTTAAACTGTTGTCTCAAGTTTTCCAAAACGTATATCATAAACATTACCAGTATAAACATGTAATACACATGCAAATAATAACATATACTAATTATAAGACTGGTGTAGTGTACAAAATTATGCACAAATATTGCAACCAGTGTCAAATTAGTTGCAATTACCAGCCAAAATAAATTATCCCGTTTTATCGGATGGTAATTATTCAGGGCTTTAATTATCCTGGTTTTGTTCTCTAAAAATGTCTCAAAAGTATGTCTATTATATGTTCTTAGTTGTATAATTATTAACACATTTAAAATGCATATGATGACAGATGGCAGCGAGTACGATATCATAAGGATAATATTTGATATGTGAGTCAATAATAAGGCCAGATTAAATGCGGTGATTGAAGTAACTGCGATTCCATATAGACTTGCACGGTGGGACCATTGAGTAAATCCATCTCTATTCCCATTATGAAACGGCAATATCCCCAGATAATATATAAATTTTACTGTAAAGTATTCATTTGGAGAGAAAATCATTTTCAAAATTTATTTAATAAGTTAATGTTTTTATTAAGGTGTCTAAATACTGTTTGTGTTTAAGTTCAGTTTAGTGCAATGTTTAATATATTCCAATAAAGGTTTACTAATATTGGTAAGAATGTAATACAAATACATGTTACTATTTTCAAATTAGGTTAGTATATATCAGGGGTGGCCAGCAAGTCGATCGCGATCAATCGGTTGATCGCGAAGCCGCTGTTGGTCGATCGCTTGCAATGTGCTTAGAAACCGTTTAGACTACTTAATAAATAGAGCATTAATAACATCAAGTCTATCGCAACATATTTTTATGATAAAAGGTTGATTTTATGTGCACGAAAGTTTGGCTGCCAACTGCTATATATCAACTGTTATTGGCTCAGACTAATAAATAAATATGTTTATTTATTAGTTTGAGGTTCATGGGATTCACAAAATACATACAATCAATACAAACTATACAACTTACGGTCTTTATAAAAAAAACGATAATATTTACATTAAAGACTTCTATCTTTATAGTTATCAAACCGAGAGGTTTGTACTGATATCACTAATAAAGGGAGAAGCTCAGAGGAGCGTAATCATCCGGAATTTACCTTAGCTTCACAGAAACCCTCTGAACAGCTAAGAAAGTTAAATCGTGAAAATTCGCCCACGTATGGCTTTGAACCCTTGTATATATGTATATGTGTATATATGTATATATGTATATATGTATATATGTATATATGTATATATGTATATATGTATATATGTATATATGTATATATGTATATATGTATATATGTATATATGTATATATGTATATATGTATATATGTATATATGTATATATGTATATATGTATATATGTATATATGTATATATGTATATATGTATATATGTATATATGTATATATGTATATATGTATATATGTATATATTTGGGGTCCTTCGCCGCACTCCCAACAGTTCCTCCGCACTAGTTTTTTCGTCGAAAAACTACCCCCTCAAATATATAAATCGCACAATCAGGTTAGAAATTTGAGTCACAGAATACAGACAAAAAACAGACGAACTGGTTACTATGTACTAGAAAACATAGTAATCTATTTAAATATTTGAATTACTTTAAGTTGTAAGTATATTTATGTGGATTTAATCAGATAATAAATACCCGCAGGGGTGTCTGATGTACAATGTACTCGGACAACGGGCCTAACGAACCCGCGGACCCCAGTTATTGCTAGGGTTGGTAGTCCATTAAATATTAATTATTATTATTAATAATAATTAATGTTTAATGGACTACTACCCGAATAGGTTAACTTAGCGAATACGCCTGTAAATTGTTTTTATATTATAGAATTATAAAACATTAAAATCCTATTAATATTTTTAAATAATTGTTTGATCCATTAGAATGATCATTATATTCGATGTGTTTCATATAATAGCATTGCAAGAAATAAAGATATATTTCATCTTCAAATTAAAATATCATTAACTAAGTAAATCAATATAGGCGATTCAAATGTCAACGGTTTTCGTCGAACTAGTGGGATCTTTGTTATTGTTTAGTCAGCTGATTAGATAAAAATTACACAATTTTCATTACTTGGACAGTAATTTGTGGTTGTTAATAAACTTTTGATATATAACTAGACAGAACTTGCACACATTGTCAAATATATGATGAGAAAATACATTTTAGGCGTAGAGATAACCCACTAGATTTTAGTTCATTTTCTGACACCAGATAGAGTACCGACTAGCTTGAATTGCCCATAAAAAAATAAAATTTATATATATATATATATATATATATACAACTCAGAGGAGTTTAATCACCCGGAATTTACCTTAGGTATATATATATATATATATATATATATATATATATATATATATATACGAGGCATATCCAGAAAGTAAGAGTACTGAATTTTTGTAGGTGTTAAAATTTTTTATTTAAACAAAAAAATTAAGTGAAACTTTATTACATAATAAAAGCTATTTTTCGACATAGTCGCCATTCCACTCTATGCAGGTGGTGTAGCGAGGTATCAATTTTTGTATGCCTTCCTCGAAGTAGTTTTCCGCCAACTCCTTCGTCCACTTCTCCAACTCCTCCTTTACCTCCTCGTCGGTTAAAAACCTTTTTCCACCCATGTGCAGCTTCAGGGAGGTAAAGAGATAGTAATCTGAAGGTGCTAGATCAGGGGAATGCGCGGGATGGTTCAGGACATCCCATTTAAACGAGGCGAGCAGTTCCTTCGTGGCGTTGGCCGTGTGTGGTCTGGCATTGTCGTGCAGCAGGCAGACTCCTTTTGTCAGCATGCCTCTCCTCTTGTTCTGAATCGCCCTCCGCATTTTTTTTAAGGTCTCACAGTATCTTGCAGAGTTGATGGTCTCCCCTTGAGGCAGATATTCGATTAAAATTATGCCTTGACAGTCCCAAAACACGGATGCCATGACTTTCTTGGCTGAAATTGTGATTTTGAACTTTTTGGCGGAGGGTGAAGAGGTGTGACGCCACTGTTGAGACTGTCTTTTGGTTTCGGGCGTGTGGTGTGCTACCCAAGTTTCATCTCCAGTTACGATGGAGCGGAGAAATTCATCTCCATGGAGTTTCCAGCGCCTCAAAAACTCTTGCCCGGCCTCCACTCGATTCAACTTGTGCTGGTCTGTCAGTTGTTTTGGGACCCACCTCGCGGACAGTTTCCGATATCCGAGGGTTTCTGTGATTGTTTCGTGTAGTAGAGATCTGGAGATTTGCGGAAACATCGCAGAAAGTTCATCCACAGTCAATCTGCTATCGTCACGGAACGCATTTTCATTTTTTTCCACAATTTCGTCAATCACAATTGAAGGTCTTCCGCTCCTCTGATCATCATGCACAGACGTACGACCGGTTTTAAACTCGCGACACCACTTGTACACATTCGTACGATTCATAGCTTTATCACCATATGCAGTTTTCACCTCATTATAAATCTCAAATGGAGGTTTTCCTTTCCAAACGAGATAACGGATGACGCCGTGTATTTCGCACTTGGCGGGAGATTGGATTGACATTATTCACGAAACTTGTTGTCGTGTCAACAGTTCTCAACGTACTGACCTCGAACCGGTCTCGGTGCAAAGGGGAGGAGTCAGGCTACACTGCCGTGTGGCCAACATGATGAAAATAAAATCCCTCCGACCGAGAGAGCCTCAGTACTCTTACTTTCTGGATATGCCTCGTATATATATATATATATATATATATATATATATATATATATATATATATATATAGCTAAGGTAAATTCCGGGTGATTAAACTCCTCTGAGCTTCTCCCTTGACCGGGGTAAAAGCCTCACGGCTATATGAATCATCATTATATTCGATGTATTTAATATAATAGCATTGCAAGAAATATTTCATCTTCAAATTGAAATATCATTAACTAAGTAAATCAATATAAAAAATATAAAATAATTATATATATATATATATATATATATATATATATATATATATATATGTATATATATATATATATATATATATATATATATATATATATATATATATATATATATATATATCAATATTCGCCCATAAAGAAATACACAAATATACCAGAGCAGCAAAGAGTAGAAATGAAAAGTCGATCATAGACTATTTTTAAACAAAAACATAACAAAGGAAGGTGATGTACGGGTGAAAAGAGGAAGCGAGATAGGAAGTGATCACTATCTAGTGGTAGCAAACATCACAATTAAGGAAGAAAGCGGAAACGAGGTTGAAACTAGAAAGGATAAGTACAAGAAAGAAACTACAACTGAGAAATTCAGAATAGACAAACTAAAATATAAAGAAACAAAAGCTAAGTACCAGAATTATATTAAGGAACTCACATCTTTTTCAAAATCTAATGATGTGGAGGAAATATGGAGCAGTTTTAAACACATAATAACAGAGGCTACAAAACGCGCATGCGGATCAACCAGACAGGCAAACAACAGAAAGCAAACACGATGGTGGACTATAGAAATAAAAGATGAAATAAAAAAGAAAAGGCAAAAGTGGATAAAGTACATCCAACTCCAAGAAAGAAGAAGACTACGAAGCGTATAACATACAGAGAAAAGCAACGAAACAAATAATCAAAGAATCAAGGGAAAGGACATGGGAAGAATTTACGAAAAACACTAGAATACAGCTTTAACGAAAATAAGAACTTGTTTTATAGAACACTAAAGAAAAGCAAGAACGAGAAAGTACAAATAACACTAAGACAACTAAAGGATAAACAGGGAACAATAATAAAACAAGATCATGATATAATGAAAAGATGGAAAGAGCACTTCGAAGAGCTTTTGCAGAAGAAAACGATGATAAGCATAAACGAAGGAAATGAGAACGCACATGTGGAAAATATTCTAAACGAAGAACCAGACAATATAACAGAAGCAGAAGTAAAAGAAGCACGTATAAAATTAAGAAATGGTAAAGCAGCAGGCCATGATAATATAAAAGCTGAACAACTTAAAAATATGGGCGAGGAAGGTGTAAATTTGTTAAAACAGCTTCTAAACACTATATGGAAAAGTGGAAAAATTTCAAATGACTGGGAGAAAGCAGTAATATTCCCAGTATACAAAAAAGGAGACAACAAAAACTGCAATAATTACAGGGGAATATCACTAATATGCACAACTGCTAAAATTGTTGGTTGTACTAGAAAGTAAATTAAGACAACAAACAGAAATAACGATGGAAAATGCACAAAGTGGCTTCAGGAAGGGCCACTCAACGCAGGACCATATATTTACACTAAGAAAACTAATAGAGAAAACAATGGGCCATGACAGTAAATTATTCATAGCATTTATAGACCTGGAAAAATGTTCGACAGACTACCGAGAAAAGCGATGTGGAATATATTACAAAAGAGGCAAATATACAAACAACTACAAAGAGCAATATAAGGTATATACAGAAAGACATACAATTACATAAGGACTAAGACAAGGTGATCTACTGTTTATAATATTCCTAGATAATATATTAAAAAATATAAAGGAGAAAAGAAGGAAAATGAACATAGGATATTATAAACTATTACGCACAATGATAGCTGAGTGTGCTTTTGCTGATGATATTGTAATACTAGCCAAATCCAAAGAAAACCTACAAGAGAACATTAATATATAGAACGAAGAACTAAATAAACCCAACATGACAATAACCACAGATAAAACAAAAATTATGGTGATCGCCAAGCAGGAAGTGGAAACAAATATCCAAATCGCGGAAAAAGTATTGAGCAGGTAGAAAATTTTAAATACCTGGGTATAAATATAAATAACAAGGGAAGTCGTCTGGAACCAGAAATAAACAACAGAATACGGGCAGCAAACAAAAGCTACCATATGCTAAACAAAATAATACATAATAATAAGCAGGTATCAGAGAAAACAAAACTCATAATGTTCAAAACAATATATAGACCAACACTGATATACGGAAGCGAAACATGGACATTGGACAAGAGACTTGAAAAGCAAAATACAAGCAGCAGAAATTAAGTACCTAAGGAGAATAGAAGGTATCACAAGAATTGACAGACTACGAAACAAGGAAATTCGAACAACTCTACAGATAGAAAGTATACAGACAACTATAGAAAGTAAAACAACTCGGATGGTATGGACACATAATTCGCATACCAGAAGGGAGACAGACAAAAAGTGTGTGGAACACAAGAATACAAGGAAAGAAAAGAAGAGGTAGACCACACAAAACGTGGGAAGACACCATATATGAAATACTAACGAGGAATGGCATTAGATGGCAGGATGCAAGGAGAATGGCGAGCAATAGGAAGGACTGGAAGGAATTTCTACAGAAAGTACAATAGATTTAAAATACGCTTAAAAATAATCTCGACACCCAAAAGGACATAAAGAGATTTTAAAAGATCTTGATGTCGAAAACTCACTAAAGGGACATAAAAACTATATTCTGAGATAGTTAGAACTTCCATCCGACGTGGAATTTTTGTAGGGGATGAACACACTAACATTTTTACAACCCCTATCGAGTTTCACCTTATTTTAAAGGTAATAAAAAAAAAATTGTATTTGTCTACTATAATGCGGATATTTTGAGAACAAGCAGGATTCCTTTGCACGTCTGAAATAATTACAAATTGAAGTATTGGATTGTTCAGGCGTCTACTTTGTGATAATTCATTTATATATATATATATATATATATATATATATATATATATATATGTATATGTATATGTATATGTATATGTATATGTATATGTATATGTATATGTATATGTATATGTATATGTATATGTATATGTATATGTATATGTATATATATATATATATATATGTATATATATATATATATATATATATATATATATATATATAATGGCTAGAGTTTAGCCGATACTAGTTGCAAAGTGTAACTGAGGTGTGATAAGAAAACAAAGTTAAAAATCGTTTAATTACAAATTATTTTTGTATTTATTTTGAATTTAAATTTCGTTCCTTTTGTATTTTTATTTTGTTTCGAAATTTACTATTCAAAAATGTTAGTTTGTACTATAAAAATAATATAAGAGCATGTTATTTTAATAAATGTAAATAGCATTGAGAAATCAACATCGAAATAGCCAACAGCTGTGAATTTTGGAAATTTCGTCGTATGCTCTTGCGCCAATATCAACAATTCTTCACTTATGATTGGATCAGAGTTGTACTTATGGCGGGCTTTATATAAACCCGATATCAATTTTCTTGCTTCATTTGTGATTTGCTGACATTTGATAGCAACAGCGCACAGAAAACCCTGAAATTTTATTTTTGAATTAGCATTGCTTATATATATATATATATATATATATATATATATATATATATATATATATAATGTCTATGAAAATTGGCGCGTACGAGCTTAATAAAAATTTAACTTGGTTGTTAAGGTCGTTTTAGACAAGACAATTTCTTGACTCAAAAGTTAGTCAAGATATGAGATAATCTAAATTTTTCACGGACAAATTTTATGGGAGGAGGATATATGAATTCATTTCTTGAACAACTTTTGAGCTCAGAAATTGTCTTGTCTAAAACGACCTTTATAGGCCTTTTAAAATAACTGAGTAAACAAGAACTATATCGAAATTTGTGAATTTGTATTCCCTATAGTTTATCACATCGTAGTTAATGGAACCTCGAACTTTTTTCCATTGTAATAGAAAGAAATTTTAATAACATCATGGCGGTAACAAAAAAATTAACAATGCACACATATATGGTAACCAGTTGAGATTTTTAGAATTCATCTTCACTAGCTGAGCTACACTGATGAAATCTAACAATATGGAAATCTAGCTCTATAGATTACTAAGAGGTAAATTCACGCTTGTATACTATGATTTACTATGTTTCGAATATTCCTAGTTAGTTCTCATTTACAACGAGATTTCAATAAATTTCTTACTAAAAAAGTTAATTGCGACATTACAGCCAGTGTTTTTGAAAACCACCATTACAAATTGTATTTTACTGTTAATTCGTCAAATCGATTGTTGTATTGAATAATTTAATCAACAATTTTTATATTTCATACAAATTTATCACTCAGGCCTATACAGAAATTTATATAGCAACAACCTTAAATTTTGTTATGCTCGCACATAAGATTACAATAAATAAGAAAATAATATATTTACACTATAAATCAGCATAATTGTGAACATAATAAACACATCCAACGCCTTCATGACTTTACCAAAACGAAAATATAATACGAATAATATCTTCAACCATAAGAAAAAGAAGTACATCAATATGTGTAATCCAAACATTTCGTTAAATAATTTGGTTTGATTACGCAACACGGGTAGTGATTTTAATATTTCCATCCATTCATGTAGATCGTTGTTTGAAGAAATTACTTCATTTATCTTCTTGTAGAATAACCTGATGTCCTCTAATATATAAACTTCTAAACAAACAATGCTAAAAGAATAGTAATTGTGTAGTAAAAGTCCACCCAGATAAAACAGCATGTCAATCTTCAATACAGGTATTATTCTATAAGTTCCTGCTATGTCCATAATAGTCATTATAATATATATCAAATTTGTCATAATCACATAGAATAAAACGTTTGGTCTTCTTACTTTTCCATATCGATTTAATATTGATCTCAATTTTGTGTTGTTTAGAAATATTTCCTGTGAGCGTTTTCTGTCCAATATACTCGTTTTAAATATGGTAAATACATTCGACATATAATGTATACTGTATGGTAACACTGCAAATATTATCCTCACTGGAGATGGCGAAAAATAGAACCATACTGTATATATCGTGTAACATACCAATATTAAAAGAACTGAACATTGCGCATATTTTGAATTACATGAATCTTGCACGCTTTTAAATGGCAAAATACCAATGTAATACAGGAATTTAATCATAGAAATGTTCATACTGTTGCGGGTGTAATATAAAAAGTGGCTTACTACTACTTACTAAATGGACACGCTTGTAATAGAGACTATATAATAAGGGATGGTTTTCCGAAAACAATTTATAACGTGATATAATTTGTTTTATATTATTATGGTTCTACTTTTATTATATATTACGGTCTTGTTTTGATGTTCTAACATCTGTTACATATGATATCACCAATTTACTAACGTAAACATGTTAGTGGATTAAATTCAAGGTTTGTTGAATATGCTTTTAGGTCTCATAGCGTATATCAATAACATCAATAATAACTATTATATATAGGAGGAACTGTTGGGCGGCGTAAGGGCATGAAAGGAAACTCCTTCTCTTTAGTATCGATATTTCACTCTTTGATTCAGAGCTTCATCAGGATTGACTAAACAAGGCAGATGTTACAGACGTTTGAAATTGAAAACATTTAATATTGAAAATTACTAAATATTAAATTGTATAATTTAACGCTAACTTTTATACATTAATATTAATATATACTATTAATATCAGAGACTATTACTATTATTATTAAAAGTTTTTACCAAATTTATTTGAAAAAATCTTGTTCGGCGAGTATATAAACATAATATTACTTGCTCTCATAAATATTACCTTGCACTATACAAACTATATAAAAGCACATGAGATTAGTAAAAGTAAATATCATTGAGAAATCTATATTGAAATAGCCAACAGCTGTCAATCGTGGAGAGTTAGTCCTGATCTCGTGCACCAATATTAACAATTCCTCGTTTATTAGTCGAACAGTGTTGTACTTTTGTCTGGCTGTATATAAATGTGATATTGTTTTACTTGCTTCATTTATGATCTGCTGACATTTTAAAGTAACAACCACCAGTATACCCTGTAAATTATTTTTAAATATTATATAATTTTTATTGTTATAAACAAATAAATTAAGATGATAATATATACAGATGTATCCAGATGATTTTAGACTAATTTAAATAATTAATTCAAATAATTACTGATGCATATAAATGGTGAAGATGAATGCTGATGTATCTAGTTTTATAGCAAGTGAACTACTGGCGGTAACTATTATTTAATATCAATATGAAAAATATCATGCATTTATATGTATAAATTACATATTAGAGTATGAATGCAGACTAGTGATAAATATAGATTACAGAATTAATACAAATTAATAGACGAATGAATAAATGACTGAATGCAAATTAAATATACGTACAATATATAACATCAGCACTGTACCCAAATTTAATACGTCCACCAAGTTCATTACATAGCCACCAAAACGAGCATATATAACGAACAAAATCTTCAACCATAAAAAGAAAACGTACATCAGTAAATGATATCCAAATATTTCATTAAACAAGTTGGTTTGAAGATTCAATACTGGCAGTGATTTTAAAGTTGCTATCCATCCTTGCAAGTTACTTTTAGCGATATTTGCAGCAATTGTTTGATTAAACCTTTTGTACAACACTACGATGGTATCTAATATAAATAATTGCAAAAGAATAATGTGAATAAGAGAGTAATGTTGCAGGTAGCAAATTACGTAAAAATTAAATATTTCCTTAATGTCTGCACCCTCTACTATAAGGTATGATTCGAAATCAATAGCAAGTATTATAGTAAGTGATATGTTTGCGAAAATCAAATTAAATAATGGATTATTTCCATTAACTTTTCCATATTTCTGGCATATTAATATAAGTTTGGTGTTGTTTCGAAATATTTCCTGTAAGTGCTTTCTATAAAATATACTTGTTTTAAAGATGGTGTATATATTCGATGTATATTGTATAAGGAGAGGTAATGTATCGAATATTATGGACAATGGTTTTGTTGATAATACTGGTGGTACTGCATATATAGAGTAACATGTTAATAAAAAAAGAATTACGGACGCATATTTTGAGTTGCATGAATCTTTTATGTTCTTGAATGGCAAAATACCAATATAATAAAAGTATTTAATCATATCAAATTTCATACTGTTACTGGTGTAATAAACTATGTTTATTATAATAAAACCACATGCAATAATAGTAAGAATTGAAATGATGGTTCTGCTCCGAACTGCTTTTACAATTGATTTCAATTATTATGATTATAGTTTTATTGTAATTTATGACTTATATTATATATTTGAAAAGTAAACAACTTTCCTGACTTGAATATTGCAGTATTAATCATGTACATACATTACTTGATTAAATTTAGTGTTTTGTTTCTAGGATTTGTAGTATAAGTTTTTTTTCTAGGATTTGTAGTATAAATAAATATACTAAGGGCCGGTTCTACAATTGACATTTAACCGGAGAATAAGGTTATTCGTAGAATATATTTGACATATTGGCATTAACATCTCAAACTTATTCCACGATTAGCCTTATTCTCCGGTTAAATGTCAATTGTAGACCCGGCCCTAAGGAGAATAAGGTTATTCGTGGAATAAGTTAATATATCAAACTTATTCCACGAATAGCCTTATTCTCCGGTAAAATGTCAATTCTAGAACTGGCCCTAAAAAAATTTACATTACTTCTTAGCAGGTTTTTCTGAAAAACTAGTTTAGCCCTAAGGAGAATAAGGTTATTCGTGGAATAAGTTAATATCTCAAACTTATTCCACGAATAGCCTTATTCTCCGGTTAAATGTCAATTCTAGAACTGGCTCTAAAAATATTGACATTACTTCTAAGCAGGTTTTTGTGAAAAACTACTTTTAATTCAATACGGCTCCGTAAGATTGTCGTTCCAGCTCTTCCTAAATCATCGTGTAGACCTCCCTCTGAATGACTTGTCTTTTGCAACT